>OY987205.1:28562695-28922695 GCA_963920795.1 Eutolmus rufibarbis
TACGTAATTAAATTTAATAACATTATATTACTCATGTCGCCGCAAAAAAATCACAAAAATATGCCTTTTTTTCGCCTTTAAAACCCCCCCCCCCCCCCCCCCCCCCCTTAATCGAAAGCACATAATTAGCACGTAATTACTGTGCATTGATTTTACAAGTATAAAATTGTTTATTTATAAAAAACGCGATGTCAAGCTAGACCCCCCTCAAAAATTATTTACAAAGCTCCAAGTCGGATGGGATTGCAGCACGAAAACCGTTTTTTGGCTCAATCAAGAGAACATAAAGAGAACATAATTCCTGTGCTTTTTATTTCCGAGCACATAATTATTTGTTATAAAAAAGTGATTTTGAGCTACCTCCCCCCCCCCAGAAACTTTGAAAATGCTCCAAACTGGCTGAAATTGGAGCACAAAATTCGTTTTCAGGCTTAATCGAAAGCACATAAAGAGCACATAATTTATGTGCCTTTCATTCTTGAGCACAAAAATAATTGTTTAATACAATAGAGATATCGTGCTGCCCCCCCGTTCAAATTTTGAAAATCATAATTAATCAAATGTATAAACACCGCGCCGAATCAGGCGTTGCTTATAATTTTTATGTTGTGATTGCATTTTTTTCCATTCGAATATGGAATGGTTTTTTATTTTAGAAAAGAAAAAGGGAGACATTTCTTTATAAGATTGACTTTATTTCTTATGCATAAACCAGTAAATTGGGTATATTTTTCATATTTTTCGTGGGGGGTGCAGCTCGAAATCGCGTTTTTTATGAATTGGCAATTAATTATTCGACTGAAGGTGACGAAGGAATGATGTGCTACTGAGAAAAGAATTTGGTTACGCGTATTGATTGAATTCAGTGCATGCCGAGTAATTTATCGGATTCGCACTTTTTGAAAATGTCGACTATCTTTTTTGCAGTTAACTTTACAAACTTTTTTGTTGCACATTCTTGAAGCACATAAAAAGCACATAATTCTCGTTTGAAGAAAAAAAAGTTTTTTGCTCACAATTTGAGGCGGGGTGTACCTCGTCGTCGAGCTACACCCCCTTTTTGAGTGTTTAAAAAAAGCACTTAATTTTGGAGCACAAAAATTTTTTTTTGGTACATAATTAGCACATATTTAGCACATAATTCTCGCATAGTTTGCATTCGGATCCGTGAAAAGGGGGGTGGGGCTCGACGCACCTCATTAAGAGGCCGCTCGGATTGAAATTTTATATGTACATATATTGTCACTAAATTAGATATTAGCGACTTTAAAAGCTTCATAGCATTTGTTATTATAGATTTCAGTTAATGCTACATTCAGAAACCGCTAATTGGATTTTAAGGTATGAAAATTCGACATTAAATCTAATATATGTAAGTGAGTTCGAAAACCTCCACATATCCATTTATCTGTGAACATCAAGCGCATCATCCTTTCGTGAAACTTATACTAATTGTTCACAGGAGCTAACAAATTTTATTTATTTGGGTAATTGGAGATGATGCTATCGAAAATGTATTTCTTCCAGTATTGGGATCCTTTATTTATAAGGACTAAGACCTTGAATAATTTTAGCAATGTTTCTAAACATACATATGTACATATATGTTACATATATATCAACATAAAAAGGAATATAAGATTTGTATGTCTTATAACCGAAAAACAACTATTTATGAATACGTTACGTTTAATAATATTGGAAGTTATGTATTGTGGCCCAACGATTTTTTGTAATTTCTGGAATCTTTAGAGTTCCGAGGTCTATTTCATTTTTAATCAAACAAATTTAAAAAGGATCGTTCCGACTGAACATACCAATAATTATTGTGTATTCTGCTGTATTTTACTAATGTGAGATTTGACAAAAATAACAGTGTTGGGGTTCCGATTCCCTCAATCTTTCCTACATAAATATGTACCATATCTTAAAAATAGCTTAGGAGTTAAAGAAGGTATCTAATGCATAACTTTCGCAAATAACCCATTGAGGTTTCTCAGTTTTTTTTATTGTTAGTAAATATTCCACTAGCTGCAGAAAGCTAAGCGAAGGACATGACATTGGATCTTCTTGGAGGACTAAAAATAGATTAGTTTCGCCTCCAGCTCAGGTAAGTCGTGAGATTCACATAATGTCTCCTTTATGCCGAATAAATTGCGAGCTTTTGCACTCATTTCGCTTGCATAGAAGGCGATCGCCTCAAGAAATTACGAAAGAACACACTGCCCTAAGGCCCCCTTGGCACGGGCGACTCAGAAGACTGGCAGCAGCTTGAAAGGCGCTGTGTTCCTGTGAAAAGTGGAGCAGCAGCATTGAAAACCAAGAAGCAATTTCTCTCAAGGTTAAGTGGAATTTTCGTTTTGCATGTTAACCGAAAGAAACGAGCAACTTCAAAGCCGCGGAGCGTGCACAATTTTGACGTAGTTGGCTGCAGCATGCAAATGACAAAAGCAGGACAGGGCAGAATGGGGGCGGTGCTGGAAAATTTATTCCTTAGATCGAAAATTGCAATTAGAAACTACACACAATAATTCCTCCAAGCCTCCTCTGAGTGAACTTTGCACGTTCGACTACGAGCAGGGTTGCTACCTGTTTCTAGAGCATCAGGGGTATAAACATACGCGTCAATATTTGGTAATCTGGTTACTTATATGTAGGTATATATGTATTTCAAAAAAAAGAAGAAATTTAAGTTATTTTATTATTATTCTGTTACTAGTTGTCTGCCCGCGACTTCGTTCGCGTGGATCTCGAAATAAATAGAAATAGAAACAGAATAGGTGTAAAATGGGGGGATAAATGTTTGTATGGAAGTCCGTCATTTCAAAAGTTATAGATATTTAATTTAGTATTTTTAGACTATTGGTTTTAAATTAAGTATTTATGTTCCAGGGATATAGGAAAAACAACCCTTAACCAATACCAATTTTCATGCTTTAATCTTAGAAATGACCGAACAAAATTTCATTTTCTGTTTTACCCTCTAAGGGGATGATTTTCCAAAAACGCTGAAATACGTCATTCTTAATTTCCAACTAAAAAGCGAAATACTAATTTTTATGGTTTTAACTACAAAAATAACGAAATTTCCATACAAAACTTCATCCTTTATTTTACCATCTTAAGGAATAAATTGACAAAAATACTGAAATACGTCTCTCTTAATTTCTAACTTAAAGGCCAAATACCAAAATTTATGGATTTGTCTTAAAAAATGAAGAATTTCATAAAAATTTACATCCCCTATTTTACTCCCTTAGGAGAAGAATTCCGCAATATCTTTTCTTAGTGGGTGCCTACGTCATAAAAGAAACCTACTGTCCAAATTTCACGTATTTAGCTTCAGCTGTTTTGGCTAGGCGTTGAAAAATCAGTTAGTCAGGACATGTTATTTTATATGCATAGATTTATATGTATTATTTGTATTGAAATTTTTTAACAAAATGCGTTTGTACATTTTAAATGGTTTTGAGAATTTTTTATCATTATCCTGTCAAAAATACGCCAGGAAAACAACAATCACTATTGATATGTATATAACTAAAACTTGATTAAAGTTTTCAGCAGTAATTTTTCAGGTTGTTCAAAAACCTTTTTAATGGTTTTCTTTAAACTCGAAAATTTGTTGGTATAAATTAGGTATGACCTACTATAGCCAAACCAATGCACGGATTGTTTAAATTTGCTATATTTATTTGTTTGTTTGTATCTTATAAGTCTGTTCGGTTCAATCTGTTTTTATTGCGTGTATTTTGCTATTTAACTGATTTTCTTACTTACATAGGCCCAGTTTTAGGTTTAAGTTTAAAAGCTGTTTAAATCTAGATTATTATCATTCGATATTTAAATCATTAAACCTAGTTGATCTGACGGATCTATTTTTCCGCTCTGGTTTCAATTTTTGTAAATTTCACATTGATTGGAATTGTTAATCCATTAAAATGTTATAATTAGCATAATATCCCATTAGTTACTTTTATTACCATGATTTTGTAAAGCATTTGTGTATCAGTTCAATCTTATTTTATGTTGTTCAACCCTGTTCGGATTTTATCCTTTTAGTTTGGTTGCTTTAAACTTTTCATTTATTTGGTGGTTAAATGTGCTAAAAAAAGGAACCATAGTTTAAACTCAGTTTAATATATATAATATATACATATGTACTTACATTCACACAGTTAATTTTTCACTTAAAATATGGATTTTATTTTAATATTATAAAGCATCGATCGAAAGAAGAATTCCGAACATGCAACAATTCCTGGTATTATAATAAGTATATGTATAATATGTTTTGTTCCAATTTTGGTAGGTATACTTGCTCTAAATTTTCAACTGAGTATTTGATTACATATTTCTCTTTTTTCAGGAATAATTGACTTATATATGTATGTATTTAATATAATATTGTTCCAAGTATAAAATGCTCAGGAATATATTCATTTTTATAGGTTCAACATGATGTTATGTAAATCCAAGAGAAATAATTTCAAAATTTTCCTGTATGCTCTTGTTGAACTCAAAAAATATATACAAATTTTCAACGAATTATAGGTTTATATCGTTTTATCTCAATCCGCTTTTGAGTTCTTTATGCTGAAATTTAGCTTTGCAGCTATGGGCACTCTGCACCTATAGTATATACGTCCTGCATACATGCACTGCATCCTGCATTCCATCCGTACCGAGGCCAATTATGTACTGTTGCCATAAAGCCGACTTTGTTAGATAGCAAGATGTGTGCAACATAAACACTTCCTGAAAAATATATGCTACACGTTGATGAGCTGGAGATAGCATCCAGTGGCCCACTTTGTATTTTACGCCTGTCGGGGCTTCCGAGAAAATCTGTAGCAGTCCTCTTATTTATGATTACATTTGAAACAGAGCGCAGCGACACGAGCAACTAAGTATAATTCGAAATAATTTAGAGCAGAAATTGTACGTACACGGGTGCTGCACGGGTGCTGCTTTCCTCGGTGGCTTGGGTGGACTTGCAGTTGCAGATGAAGTTATGTCAGGGAAATCAATTTGTTATTTTCAGGAAAAGGCTTCTCCACTGGTCGTACTGTGACCAGATGTACCAGTAACCTTCAATGGAGCTGCCCATGAGAAATTCATTGCTCTGAAAGAGGACACTAAGCACACCACACACGGCGTATTATTCAATCAAGCTATGTGGGTGGAGGAGAAATCTCAATATGAAGGAAACCTTCCAGGAAAGCACATTACTTTTCGAAAAATGTGAAAATGCAATGCAACCCTTGTATTTATATTCCGTACGTTGAACCCTGTATATTAAAAAGGGCAATCTTGCCGAATAAACTCATGAATACTTTACAGTCGTATTATCCTTAGTATGTTTTCGGCGTTTTTCAATGTTTATTAACTCCTGTTCAATTTTATTTGCACGCATGAAGCTTAATACAAACAGCAATAAATATCTGAATAGCCAGAAGGTCGCTTGATATCCGCATTATAAATATCGAAATATTAATAAAATGCAATTTTGGACCGGATAATGCGTGCTCGTTTTTATGAGTCGTAAACAATAAATTTCAGACGAGCATTTATACATCCACAATATACATAAATATTTTCCCCTTCGCGTGTTAATTGCAAAAAACGTATATTTTTTTAAAAATTGCCTTCGCTGACATTTTGTTTAAATAATTACCTGAATTCTGCAGGTGTTTGATTTCTGAAACAATCGAGCGAATGTGGGTCAAATCCTGTTTGGTTCTTTTGTAGCGAAACTAACTAGGCGGAATATTTTCAATGTTCAATGATTATTAAATTGGCTTCGGAGCTCTGCTGGTGAAATTTATTTCTTCTGCAAACATGATAAATTTTCATAGCGCCAGGTAATGTTTGAATATTACAAGAATTTAAAATTGATTTTGAAACTTGTATACGCATATGTTCAAAAGTTATGATAACATTTATAACTTAATGATGGGATGTGCTGCAAATTTGTTCTAATTCACTTAAAATTTCAGTTTAAATATAACTTAATATTACTTCCATCATATCTAAAAACAGTAAATATTGCGTGGATCTTTATAATATCTGCAAAAACAGACCTATCGCAAAATAGCATTTCCGCACCCAACAAATCAATAGAATTAGAATGTTAAAACTGCCAGAGTAAAAATTTTTCGTTGGCACATATGCTCACAAATGAGGTACAGACTCGGTGGCATTAATGCGCCCAAATCTAGCACTCTATAGGGCGAACAAATACGCCCGCAACAGCCATGAAAATGCTCAAAGCAGGCACGGAAATTTAAAAATAAGTATAAGCTTTCATTTAAAAAAATTAAAATCGGTTAATTAAAAGCCAAGATATTCGACGTGAAAGTAAACTTGAATAGATCGACTCTTAATGCCCTTTATGGGGGTTCAAAAACTTGTTTCAAAAATAGTTTCATTAATTTTTTTTCCATTTGATATATGATATGGAAATATGGAGATTGATTGTGGAATTATGTGCGAGCAGAATTTAACGACTGCGAAAATTGAAGTGGCGTTATCTACTCCGATTATTCCGAGTTTGTTTTCAGAAAATCAATTTTAATATACCTGCACTTACTGTTTTCATTTTCATTGTTGTGAAATAAAAGTTTAATCTATGTACATGAATTTGTTAATTTTAATAGAGCATCATTGATGGAATTTTCGAATGGAAATTAGTACAAGAGTTTGCAAAACATGTTCACACTCAATTAAAAACCTTTATAGAATTAATTATACCAGTTCATATTCAACTTTATGCTAAGGTTTCCATCATACGAACATATAGCCCTTGTGTAATAATACCAATTTTTTTAATGGTTTATTGAAAGGTGTTAAGGACCTTAACTGAAGGTAGCATTTGCTTTGTGCAATTCCATTTTCTATTATTTATACCACAAAAAAACCCTTTTTGCTGCCGGCAATGTTCCATTTAAAAGGAATCAGCTCGTTCAACAAACATAAATTTTTGCTGTCGCCCTTTGACCTACTTGCTGCTGCACTTATCCACCATAAAGGATATTTCCATTGAGCCCTTTACAAAACATTTAATGGCCGGAGATTATCCCTGGAATGTTTGCCAAGAAATCCTTTTCTCGCTAATTAGATCTTTTACAGTGGTGCCGTCCAAACTCCATTAGTATTGTTTACTGCCTAATTTTGAGTCTCCGCTCCCTATTATGCCATTTTGGCACGCATAAGTAGTTCGATTCTTTGGATCCACTCTGGACTGGGATAATTCGCGTGAGAATGGGAAATAAATTTGTCCTTGTGAATGGGTAACAGATAAACATATTTCATTCGAAGAGTATGTCCCCGAAGCACGAAAGGTCGCCGCGAATGGGAATTGGGACTAATTTCGAATTGTTTAACATGACTATACTTTCACGTGCTGATTACCTAACAGATTTATGAATACGCATAAGATCTAAAAATCATACTAAGATAAATCTGTTTTGCTATACTCACTCAGATAAAAAAACAAATACAAGATATAAATGATGTTCTGGGCGCCTCGTGTGTTTATATTTATACAGCTGTGGATTTTAATTGGTATCTCCATGCAGGTTGGGTTTTATTGATTAATTTCATTAGAATCAAGTAAAGAATCGAATTTGGCATTTTGCTCTTGGAACCGTTTTTCACAATTCGATTGTGTAATTCGGCATAATAATTCATATGGTTTTTGGTAAACGCAGTAGGTAGTCATTCTACTCCTGCTTTCTTGTATCATACTTTAATGATTATATAGAATTTTATTTTTATTTACTATCTCTTCATTTTTGGCCACATTCGAATGAGCTGGACGCTCACGTTTTCCAATTTGTGTACCCACAGTGATATTTAGGGAATTCTTTAAATCTAAGCGATGAAGTAAAGTTTTCATACTAAAATTTTTTGAGTGTGTTTTATCTTTTTATTTTCCGGTTCCCATAACAAACAATTTTTACTCCTTGAAAATAAAATCAAATTTCTTAGATTTATACCCACTTTGCGTCAAAAATTTGATCCAAAAATTTATCTGGTTCAAGGTTTGAAGTTTGGATGGGTAAATATCATGGCAATTGGATATGCCTTTCTCAAATTTTAAAATCTTTATATACGTGACGGTTTTTAAAATTTCAATTCAATTCAAAATTTCCTGCAAAATCTCGAACCTGATCCGATGTGAAAAGCACAGAGCTATTTACTTTTACTTTCGAAAGTTTTAATTCTGTATTGTGGAAATAAAAAAATAAAATTATTTGCTGCCAAAAGAAACCCTGAAGTAAAAAATAAAAGAAATAAAAACGCTAAAACAATCAGTACTACTACAAATTAGAACTAATTTAATTGATATTAAAATAAACTGGTAAACAAAAATAACCTGGTTCACAAAAATAATTGCGGAATATAGATAGAGTATTAGGTTTCCTCACGGATTTTGATAAAACGTTGTAATAGAAATTATTTTGGGGCAAATGAGACGAATATGAAAAGAAGATTTTTCAGTCACTCACATATACTTTCCGAGATATCTAACTAGACATAAAAATCAAAAAATTTAATTTGTTCCGTTCCCATTAGAAATTGTATAAAAATCATAATTTACAGATGTTTTCATCTTTTTAATATTAAACTTTCTGGAATAGTCCTTGGAAGAGTTCAAAATAAATATCATGTACTAATTACATTGACAGATTGAAGAAATTCGACGATTTCTTTTAATTAATTTAATTGCAGAATTCTTGAAGAAGTTATTTTCCACAAGTTTTGTCAAAAAATTAGGGAATTAACAACTGATGATGATTTTCTTTTGCATTTTCATTAATTCTTAAATATTTTAAATAGTCTAAAATACCTACTTACATATATAACTAACTTTTGGAAAAAATATAAGATCTCACATTAGAACCGATTATTTCAAATTTATATATTAAAAATTATAAGATGATTGGAAAATGACTGAAAATTGGAATGTTAGGAAAATTTAAAAAAAAAAAAAATTGATTTATATTAATTATGAAATAACCGATGCATTTATCACAAATAATTTTTCGAGTAGAACCGACAAATCTGTGCAGAACGAAAACTAAATTAAAATGTTTGAAATTTGAAGACTATCTGTTACTTATTAAAGGTAGCTGATCTCAGGAGTTTCTTGCCGAGAATCATTCTCGTTTGTGCTAGAGACAGACGGTCAGACCAGATTTGAGCAGTGGTTTCTTCGTCGTCCTCTAGACACAGTCGACATTCCGTTTCTTAACCCATGATGGCCAGGCAGGTAGCCAACCACCAGCCTAAGAACCGCTTTGTTCAAAATGGTGGTTTCGGTGTAAGGGTGTCAGGTTCATTGACATCAACCAGCTCCAGCTTCGTTTTTGATCAATCGGTGCTATCAATTAAGGCTTCTAGGATCTAGATTGGGGCTTTCGCCACTCCAGTCTGCTTGGTCAGGAATAAGAACCCTGAATCTACCCTGCCGAAGCATAGTTCCTTGGTCATGTATTCTGATATAAAGCTGTTTGATGTTCCTTGCACTTTCAGAACACTATGTGGTAGCTGTTTTCAGAATAAAAATATGCAGCGGGGTGAGTCCTATTATTTTCATCGCGACCAAGTGGGTATATTATAATATTTCAATTTCCTAATTATACTCCTATAGGTTCAGGCCTCTAGACAGGCCGATTATGGCCTTGGGATTGGATCTGGAATTGCATCGCCTATAGATAGGGTAGTCTACGCGTAGCTAGTGCAGAATATTGGTAGACCAGGTGCTGAGAGGTTTCTGGTACCAATAGAGAAGAAGTGGCAAATAGTTAAAGTTTATTAAGATGATACCTTAAGAAACAATGTCCCCTGTAGAGCCCTGTAATTTTACTTTTGTTTCAGACCCGTTGAGGCATTCCAGAAACACAGATTGGAGACACTTCCATACAATTTTCAAGCCAATATAAAAGGATTTTAGTGCCTTTAGAGCTGCTTGATAGCTCTACAATGGCTAACACTTCAGCTTGGAAGATGGTTGGAGTCATAGAGATAATTTAAATAAGAAAAGAAAAATTATAATGCAATTAATTTAGAAAAAAGAATGCGGCTGACCTATTTTCCTTTGACTTAATATTATTGATTCAACATAATTTAAAACTACGTATATGTTGCGACGTTTTCATTATTATTTTGAAAATTATGAGCGTTCTGTTGCTGCAGTTGAATGAACTCAACCCCGAGAAAGCCTCCGGATAAATGAGCAAAATAATTAAACGCTGGAAATAAAAAAATCTACACAAAATGAGAATTTTTTTTAAAAAGAACTAAACTAACGCTTGCTTTGAGCGAAAGAGCGGAAGTACTCGACGCTGTGAGTCCCACTCACCTCACCAGCTTCCATGTTTTCAAGAGCCCCGAATGTGGCACAATTTTTGCACGAAATGCCGCCGCAAAGATTCCCAGTGCGCGGGGCTCAAAGAAATATTTTTTTTTCCAGGCCCCTTCGTAAATAATGAGCACTGTTGCCTTTTAACCCGTCAGCAGAATAAAACCAACAAATCCTTTCGCCGTGTTCACAACCTTTCA
This sequence comes from Eutolmus rufibarbis, assembly GCA_963920795.1. Classification (NCBI taxonomy): domain Eukaryota; kingdom Metazoa; phylum Arthropoda; class Insecta; order Diptera; family Asilidae; genus Eutolmus; species Eutolmus rufibarbis. The sequence continues at coordinate 28,573,265 of OY987205.1, forward strand.
CATGTCCGGCAATTAATATTTTAAGCTTTGCAGCAGCCATCTTTGCCAAGACGTGGCGCAGAAAGTAGGTTAAACCGCAGGGATAAAAGAAAATTAATGCTGGAATTAGTGTTTACTTTGCGGAAGAGTCCTGCAACTTTGTTGCTCCGGCTGCTGTCCCGGGGCGCAACCCTCTTTCCATTTTGCGACGCTAGAGTTGTCCTGTCCGGAGCAGGCCCAGACTCCCCTTTTCTAGTGGACTTCCTTTCAAGACTTACTCATCTGCCCCCCAGCAACTGTGGCTTTATAACGACAATTATTTGCATACGAGCAGCCCTTTCACACCCTCGGCCTCATTTGATAGTCGAATCTGCAGGGTCTTAGGTCGGTGCGATAACAAACCTTAAAACACCCACGAGAAGGAGAGTTAACCTAAGGATATGATTAAGACTTTTTTAGGGAGGGTTCTGAAAGCGCGTGAGGGTCCAATTGGGACCCTAAGTCCCTTTTGGACTCCTTAACCCCCGCAACGAAAATATACTTGCCATATAGTCGGTATGGGCGGGGCGGGGGTTGCGCTTCTTGAACTCATTTTGAATTGCAAGTGCCATCATTTCGAGATGAGGGCACTGTGAAGTGCAAGTGATGGAGTGATATGTTAAAGTGCACCTGGTGAACAAGACAGACAGACAGACAGACATCTTTGCGGTTGGGTTAGCTTCAAGTTGCCATGCTTCTCAGAGCAACCCACTTGGAGGTTTGGGGACGGGCCTCAGGGCCCCGGAAGAGAAACTGATTTTTACTGCAGACAGTGTGACTTCATCTACCCGAGTTCATTAATTAGGAAAATGTGAAACTGTGTCACACGGCCCTACAAATTTCTGAAGTTTCCATGAAAGATGCTAATTTCCTGCAGTGGATAAAAAAAAATATATATATATATATCCTCTGTAATGCGAGCACAAAGCTTGGCGCAATTCGAGCAAACTTTTCTCTTTATTTATTCTATAACTATCTTTTTTTTTTGTCCGGAATTTACCTGGGCGGTAGAGAGCAAAATGAATGCGGAACTAAATAAGATAAAAGGAAGACTGCGAATATTTTAGCAGGAAAGTTTGGCCTCCGAAAGTTTCGCCTAGGCAGAACGAATGAATTGAGCTCATTATAATTTTTGCAATACTTATAATCTTTGCATAAGTAATTCAGGGCAATTCAGGACTACCGCACTTTACAAGATTGTCAGCGAAAATGCGCTGAGGCTATAAATTATGATTTAAACAACGGGCTGTAAAAACTTTAAAGAATTTGAAAAATTACATTATATTTAGGTACACAGAAAAAAAAACATTCCAGGCGGGGAGAAGGTTTTTAAGAATTTTAATTATTATCTACTAAATAAAATTCATCCTTCTTAGAACTTTTGTCATTTCTTCATGTGTCACATCAACTTTTTAACTTGGACTTCAAAACTGGAAGCGATTTGATCAGTAAGAACTACACTGAGAAAAAAGTAAGTAATTACTATAACTATTGTCGTCAGTAAAAACATGAGATAGTTGCAATAATTATTAGTTTAGTAAAATTTGCTATAAAATGAGGAAAAACAATTATTTGTCAAAATGCTTCAGAATAGTTTGCTAGTTGCTATAGAAAAATTAAAATAGTAAAGTTCTTAGTGATACCTCTAACTTTTTGAATGTAGTCACAAGAACATCTAGTCATTAGTAAAAATAAGAAATAATATTTATTCTCTTACTATTTTTTTTTTTTTTATAACACTCACAGAAAGCGTTAGTTAAGTGTAGAATTATCTCTTAACATTAATTTAAAAAAAAAACAAAAAGCATATTATTAATAAATAGTACGTCAATTTGCTATGAGATATTAGTTAAAATATCGGATTTTATAACTACAAATCATACTCGTAGTTCAGGCAACTATCAAATCTTACTATTTTTCTGTGTTGGGTCATTTTTCAAATCTTAGAAATAGTTAAATCAGTTAATTCAACAATATTTTATTGAATGTACTTAGATATTTATTTATAAGTGTGTGGAATATTTGGATTACATTTATCATGATATTAAGGTCTAAATTTATAGTGTCTTTCACGACAGTTGGATACGCCGGAAACACATTAATTAACTAATTTGACTATTTGACTTTAGTTTTTTATGTAGTCCTTCAAGCAATTGAATCCAATGACACCTAAATCAGCCACAATTTTTAATTTAAGGTTTTGTGCGATATCACCTCTGAATGATACTTACTCAATTGAAACGAATAAAATGACGCTTATATATTTATTTACATATTTCGCTTAATACAAGCTTCAATGAAAAAATGGCTTAAAATTAAACTAAACTAACAAAAGCAAATAACCTTAACTCGATTATGTGGATAGAAATTTTAGGCATATTTCGAGTTTGAGGTTTTCTCACGGATTTTAATGAAGGTCGAAATTGACAAATATACAAAAACCTTTTGCGATCGCTTTCTATTTCCCGACAGATTTATTTTTAAAATTTCCAAAAGTGACATTTTTCCTGCGTCGATAAGTCGAATAAGTTATTTGCGTTTATTTAAACTTAGTTCCTACATTCTACACTGCAAGGTGTATGTATATATACATACATAGGTAAAATAAAAATGTTATTATAGTATACGTGCTCTAATATTTACATGTCAGTAAAATGAATCAACGTTAATTATGTGAAACAGCTGTTGTTGAAGGTTTTTATTTACAGTCTGTCAATCAATCAAGGCTATAGATCTCCTTTATTTATTTATTAATACAATTAGTTTTTCTTGTGGTCAGTACATTAATCAAAAATATTTCATTTCGTTCTAAGTAGTCTGGAAACGAAAATAATACAAGAAACATTATAATTTATAGTTTTGAAAGAAATTTGTCTGCAACTTAAGTGAAACGGACGACGAATTTCGTTAAACAATTCCACCTGTAAAATTTGTAAGCGTGTACAGTTTCAAGGTGCAATAAATACGCGTTTAATAAAATAGAAAACTGTTCATATGCAAAAGAGACCACATGCGTCATCTCGACAAATGGTTTTTGTTAAAAGGCAAACACCAGAACTCGCTTATTCTGGCGAAACACGTCATGTGGTCTTACGTTTTACTTAATAATTGAAATGAAACATTTTATTAGCAGTAACTTCATAGTTACAATTTTCGTTACTACTATTATCATTTTAATATATTAGCCTTAAAATATTGCTAAAACTTACAATTGCATAAGTATGAAAATACATTAAGGGGTAACACCACTGTAACAGCCCGAGTAAAAATAATCTGAGATTTGAACACATCTGCACTACGTCTGGCACTCCTAAATTTCTAAAAGTTTACACGCATCCACATCGGGGCTGCATAGCGGAAAAATACGTCTGCCACGCTGGGATGCACGCGTTCAAAACAGTTCTAGAATTAAGGTTTTAAAGCCTGCCATACAGGTATATATGCGTCCATAGCACTTCCAGGATTTGGGTTGTTTACTGCCTACGGACATATGTACGTACGCATCCCCAATAGGTCTACTACATACGCAATTATTAAAATTATTTTTTAAAATAGTTAATTAATAAACTAAATAATCAATTAAATAAAACGAGAATTAAATATTGGGAAATATATTTTTTATTCAAAAATAACTTAATATAAGTACACAATGTAACTGGTAATACATTGAAATTGAAATACAGTAACTCGCAAAACTGATCACATGATGGTATTTAAGGTTTTTGCAACGTACTTGTTAACTGTAACAGATATCGTAAAACTGTTTGTTTGCGTAATATTGTAGAGGGTAAAATTTTCTATAGAAATGCTCCGATATATTTTGACATCTGATTGACCATTTTTGAGTTATTTATGAAATAAAACTGTCAAATTTCACTATTTTTATTTCGCAAATAAATCAAAAAATATCGCAGTTACGGGCAAAATGGTTATGATCAATTTTGTGCAGAATTTAATTCTCTAAAAGTTAGGCGAGGACACTTGCCGATGTTTGAATAAAAATAAGCGATTTTTTGCAGAATTTTCGAGCATATCATACAAAAATTAAAGACGCACTAACTTCGATGACGTTTCAAATGAAACTAAGTAAAATAGTTCAAAATTTAGCAGGAAGCAAAAGGGAGATCTTTACCATCGGCGCCAGACAGATTTTGGAAAAAACCCGCACCCGCCATAAAATTTTCTTCGGCAACAGGCAAAATAATAAACGATCCTTTCGTACCAGCATGCGTACATTCTACCCGCTGAGAACTGTAATTTTTACAAGTAATGTTTGTGTGTTGTCCCACAGTACCTAACATAATATTCTAAAATTATTTTGAATCGACCATAAACTCATTCATTTTTTGCCACAAGTCCGCACTAGGTATAGCACACACCGGTTTAAAACAGCTTCTTTCCCTTCCAAGGGATTAAAAATCATGCGAACCTAGTATAGACGTCTGCGGATACCGTTTACAATAATTTCGAACGTACAAACCCGCTATGGACTACGTGTAGATTTGGACAATTTTTACTCGGGTAGTATAGACGTCATGCGGAATAATTTCGAACGTACAAACCCGCTGTGGACTACGTGCAGATCTGGATAATTTTTACTCGGGAGCCTAAAAAAACGTGTTTTTTTGTAATTTTTTTTTGGGTGGAAGGAAAGGTAATAAAATTATTATATTGGAGGAAGTTATTTAGCGTATATTTAAGTAACAAAATAGAAAATTATTATAAAAAAATATTCAAAAATGACGGCACCACAGCCATTTTCGCGAGGCACGTAGAATTCTGCGGCCCCCTGCATAACTCCAACAATTTTCATTCTTTTCATTCGAATTTGTTACAATATCTTTAAAATAAGATTTTGAAGAGAAATACGAAGGGGATTTTAATAATATTGATTTTTGTGTGATTGGCGAGTATTTGAATTAAATCGTTAAATTTTCAATAAATAACGTAAAAAAATCGCATGCTCTCACTGATTTAATAAGTAAATATATTCAAGATATATCTGAAAAATAGTACTTGCGGCAATGTGGCAAATTGTTTGAAACCATATTTATTAAAATGCATTATGATGTTCAGCATTAATTCATAAAATACTTTTTAAATCTAATACGTATCTTATTATAAAATTTTTGTCATTTTCCATTTTTCTGATTATTAAAATAAATCACAATTATGAAATACAGAATGAATGAAATTCTATAAATATACCTGCATTTAATTTATTGTTGACTTATAAAATTGCTCATTCAAGTATTACAACACGGCTCATTTAAGCTATAATTTTGTGGATGCTTTTAGCTAAATTGAGATTACTCCCACAAATGGGAGCGGTTTCAGTTCAATACGAAGTCAATTAAATTTCATATCCATATCATGCGGTGGCAATCACATTTTCTTTCGGAGCATTGCAATAACGATTTCCACATCACTTGATGTACCCAAGTTTTATTGATTATTCTGAAACGCCTAATGAAAGTGTCTGTTGAAAATTTTAATACTTTTAATGTTGTGAGTATTGGAGCACTTAGGAAATATGTATATGAAAATGCATGCCCTAGGCTACTTTGAGGAATCAGAAAGTGTACTCTTAATTTCTAGTTTCAAATTATTATTGTTCTAAAAAGTAATTTTCTAATGACCAGGGCAAGTTGGAGACGGTATACAGTTTCAAAAACCAATATCAATCTAATGATAAGAGATTTAATTCCTGTAAAAATATCTTTAAAATTATTAAATTTACATAAACCATCTCTTTTGTTTGATAACAGTTTTGGCTCCTTGTAAGGTCATCGGTAGTACTTAACAGCTTAAATTTTTATAAAGTTAAGAGAAATGCCGGAAAGGTTTGCGTTATAAAAAAAAAGTCAACTAGAAAAAGAAGGTAAAGTCTCTCTCAGAATGAACAAAAGTTCATTCAAATCCGTTTTCATCTATTGTCAGATGAGTCCTAGAACGAATTTAAATGCTACGAGTATTTTCATAAAAAAGATTAAAGCTCTCTAATATTTCTTATATCAAAGTAAATTTTCTAGTTTCTAAATTAAAACAATCGCAAACAACAATATTTTCCGCAATAACTAAAAAATTGACAACCTCGGGGTTTATGTGGAAGAATATTAAATTTATAGGTTATCCGAAATGATATTAAAAATGCTCCAAACACATAAAACTTTACCGGGGAACAGCTTTTATCGCGTAGATTGTTTTTGCAGCCGAGTTGAATGATTGATGCGTGTTTACTAAATGGAAATGCTTGCCCGAAGCACACAGATAAATAAGTAAATATGGAAATGGTAGTTCAAAAGTAATTCGACGGGAAATAATGTAATAATGAAACCAGACGAACGTATATTTTATTAGGGCCAATAATTTTTAACAGGGCAATAGTTTTTCGTTGTATGCAATTTTTAGGCCCGTATTCAGTCAGGCTGTATTCTGTATTTCTTTATTTATTTTATCCAGCAGCTGTTCATGCTAATCCATATAAAATGGAAGCTTTATTTACTGATTTGCCCATTACGTTTATTGAATTTATAGTATCCCTTTTAACTATACCCATAATCTTTTCATCAGTGTTTGAATTAACGCAGGGTTCAAATTTGAACTCATTTGATATGTTGTTCTTAACAGTAACTAATTAAGTGACAAATTCTACTTAACAATAACATCAAATTAGCAAATTCCTTTAGTTTGAAGTCTGAATATGCACATGAAAAGATGTTGAAATAAGTGATGTCATTAATTATTTATTATTCTTATTTATATAGGCATGTCTATAATAAATTAATTTGAAGTTGTTTCATAATTTTTTTACTTTTTTCGAGCATATATGTATGTATTTGGTAAAGTCAGCGGCACATTATAAATTGGTTTCTCAAGTGTCTGAACATTCATACTTGATTGATACACTACTTTCTAGAGAAATAAACACAATTTAGAACAAAATTTATGATTTCAAACATCTTTTGAATTGCTAATAGATTTTTTATAAAAATTGCTTAGGACATTATGAAGGATTATTCTTTAAAAAAAAATGAGAAACAGTTGTTGTGGTGAAAATATATTTACGTAGTAATGCTTTAATATTATATTTTATTGATATTTTGTTTTTAATCCTTGAAAAATATTTAATATTTATTTAATACTTGGGATTGTTGATGCCCTTTTCAGTGCATGCGGAAAGAAATTTTAGATTGCATAAAATGTACAGTACCTATAAATTTTACTTAAAAGTACAAGATGGTTGATAAAATATAAAAGTTTATTGTGGTTTTTGTTGAGAATTAAAATTGTTGAGAATTCAATTTCCTACCAAAAAGATCTTAAGGACTAAATTCCTAAATCAAATAGTTTCAAGGATATGTTCGTGTTTGAGCTTTACTGGATAAATTCATAATGATAGAACTCGACTGATCTATTCGTTTTAAGACTTTCAAACGAGGATATCCTTAGAACTGCTGAATTTATGAATTTAGTCTTTCAGACATTTTTGGTAGTAAATTCAAATTTCAACAAAAGCTTGCTAAGAGAAACTTAAACATTTTTTTTTTTAAATGAGTTATTCACGTTTCTGTAAAAGAGTAATTTTTCCCATGTGAATTGTATGGGAAACTAAACTCTGCTTGCGCCGTTCACAGCTTTGATGTAGGAGTCTGAAATTTCGACAGGATTAATGTTAGACACAGTGCTAAAACATTAGCCTATGGGACCCAAAAAAACTCTAGTACAACGACTTTTTTCGATCAAAAAGTCGACGATTTTTGTTTATTTTAGTAATTTTTCAGCTATTTATTTTTCAACTTCTTCTTCGATATGAGTAGGACAAACAGTTGAAAAAAGAAAATTTCTTAAAAACCATTTCTTTGGACTCTGAAAGTCTTAAAACGTATGTATATAAATCGGCCGAATTCTATCATTATGAATTTTTACAATATAATGCTCAAATAAAGATATCATTGAAACTACTGGATTTACGAATTTAAGTCGTCAAGACCTTTTTGGTAGTAAATTTAAATCTCAATAAAATGCTCGTATTGGTAATTTTTTAAAATTTGTTTTTAATGAGTAATCCACGTTTTTGTAAAACAGTAATTTTTCCCATACAAATTGTAAACTCTGTTTGCGCCGTTCACAGGTTTGATCCAGGAGTATGAAATTTCGGCAGGATTATTTTTAGATCTAGAGCTAAAACTTACGTCTATGAGACCGAACATATGTAATAGTAACTAGACGAACCTATTTTATTTTATTAGGTCTAATAATATTTACCCAACCAAAAGTCTTATACTTTAGGCAATATGTAGGCTAGCATTCATTCAAGATATATTTTTATTTTTTTATTACTTTATGTACCAGCTATTCATACTGAGCATTGAGCATATGTAAAAATGTAACCTTATTTATTTATTTGTCTATTACCTACATTTCTTAAATTTATACACATATTTCGATAACTGACTATGCACAATTTGTCTTCAAAAGAATTTCGATGCAATTTTACTTTATTATTGTAGGTATTTTAATTTTTTCTCTTTCTACATATCACGGATATAAACATGTAAATTGTAAAGATTACCAACGTTTTCAAAATAAATTTAATTTATTACAATTATACTGTACACAATAAATACATATTTATACCTTTTAATATACATACATACATATAGTTGTTAATTTCTCGATTTTCTTTTAGCTTATATAAATAGTTTGTAAATTATTCTAAGCATGTCATTAAAAAAAGATAATTGAAAAATAAGTAGGAAGCATATGGTAATCGATACTTAAGATATTTTGTAGAGAATTTTCTTTCCTCCTACGAATAAAATAAACACTTTTCGCTCAAAATTGGGTTTGAAAATTTTAGGTTGTATGTAATGTAAATACTTATGTAGGTACATATTTGTGTCTCTTAAATGCTCGAATTCCTTACAAGGATTTTGTAAGACCATGAATGAGAATTTGTGTGAAAGAAGAATAGTGAATACCTATTAACCCTTTTTAACGATACTCAACTTGTCAATCTTTTTACGAGTGTTTCAAGTCAATAGGGTTTTAATTGTAACTGAATTTATAAGTTGTCCTTAATGATAAGTCATAAGTTCAAATTAGAGACCCGATACTCTATTAAATCCTTTTATTTTGGTTCCTATTTATAAATATGCACGTCTTAAAAGATGTTGAAACGTGATTGCATTAATTATTTTTTTATTTTTATTTACATTGGTATATATAAATTAGTTTGAAGTTGTTTCATAATTTTATTAGTTTTGTGGAACATATAGTTAGTAACTTCGGCGGTACATTTATTAATTGGTTCCTCAAGAGCTTGAACATTCATACCTTCTTTTTGTAGTTCATTTTCTGCACGTTCAATAAACTCCGTAAATTTTCCCTTGACCTTTTCCCATTCGGTTGGTATAGAGTAGTGCTCTTTATTAAGTGATCTGTAGGTGTTGCGCCCTAATCTAACACCTTCAAGATATAGTTTCTTTATAGAGTTCCGCCAAAGTTGATAGACAGGGATGTAAGGACCGAGGCAATCAAGAATTCTCAATTTTGAAACGTCTGCTAGTATTCGAACAGCCCCCACTGTTTTATATATTTGGTGACGGAAATTTTCTGCTTGTAAAATTATTTCCACAATTTTAGTTTTAATTCGATATGATTCGTTTTCAACTATTGATGCTGCATTTGCAAAGTGAGTTAGCATTATTTCAATAGTTTCGATTTGTTCATTGAATTTTTCAAAGCAGGTCTCCATCAAAGCACCAGCATTATACCCCTCTAACATTTGATTGTAAACATCATTGTCAGGTTCCTTTTCTATCTTATTGCCGTAAATTTCACGAATGTGTTGAACATTTGCAGCCATATTGCTATATTTTTCTTTGAATATAGTCAAGTTGTTCAGTTCGCTAGTCAAATTTGTTGCTAGCCACTCAGCAACATATTCAAATCTTTTAAAGTTACTTGCAAAAATGACTGCTATATCATCAATAGAGTGCAATTTAACATTAAATATATCATTGTTTATGAAGTCATTTTCATCGAAAAGTTCATCAATATCAAAATCAAGATCATCTTCATTTTTTTGTTTTGGTTTATCCTTTTGCTGATTCTTTTGATCTTTTTGCTGATCCTTGTGATCTTTTTGCTGATCCTTTTGATCTTTTTTCTGATCCTTTTGATCTTTTTGCTGATCCTTTTGATCTTTTTGCTGATCTTTTTGATCTTTTTGTTGATCTTTTTGCTGGTCCTTTTGGTTTTTACCATTTTCCTTGCTTTGTTGGGGTTTCTCTTTTGGTGCGTTGGATGGATTTTCACTTGGATTGTTTGGATTTGGTTGGTTGGTTGGATTTTGAGGTGAACCGCCATTGGCACCATTTCCACCTGGTAGTATATTGTTAGGAAGTAAAGAAGTCACAGGTGGAACTGGAGGAAGTGGAGGAGATTTAGGAATAATAGAGAATAAAATGTCTAAAGGATTTGTAAATCCAGATCCTCTTCCATTTGGCATATAAGTTTCTTCTTGATTCTGGGGTATCTCGGAAGTGCTAGTAGTAGAAGGAATAGTAGTAGAAGCGGTAGTAGTAGAAGTGGTAGAAGTAGAAGGAGTAGTAGTAGAAGAAGCAGCAGTAGATGTGCTACTAGTAGAAGTGGTAGTAGTAGATGTGGTAGTAGTGGAAGTGGTAGTAGTTTCGGTAGTAGTAGAAGTGGTAGAACTAGATGGAGTAATGGTAGGAGAAGTAGTAGTAGATTTGGTAGTAGTAGAAGTAGTTGTAGAAGGAGTAGTACTAGAAGTGGTAGTAGTGGGCGTAGTAGTAAATGCGCTAGTAGTAGAAGTGTTAGTGGTAGAAGGAGTAGTAGTAAATGCGAAAGTAGTCGAATTGGTAGTAGTAGGAGTGATAATAGTAGAAGGGATAGTACCAGAAGAGGTAGTAGTAGATGGCTTAGCCGTAAATACTTCGTTATCTATATTATCAGCGTTTATCTTTCCTAGCCTTGCATTATCACCTGGACACAAGAAAAAAATTTAAATTTAGTGTACATTAAATTAGGTATTTGATAAATTTTACCATTTGGTGGCGATGTAGAAGTTGATGCTGCTGCTGGTGTTGATGTTTGCCGTGTAGTGTTTACGGGTGTCGATGTTGTTGAAGGTTTTGAGTTCATTGATGCTTCGGTTGTGCCTAGTTAGAGGAAGGCATTTCTTTAGATAAATATAACGATTTAATAACAAACGAGCCTTGTTGGGTCTAACCCTTTTTATCAGCATTAAAAGTTTTTAGATTTTAAAGAAGATTATTAATATTTCAATAACTAAAAATTACTGCAGCAGCGATGATAAAACAACCAACAATACTTAAGCTGCATTGAAACACATTTATTGCGAGAACAAAACGTAATTACATCTTCTGTTCACGAGAAAATGTGTGCCAACCTTTTTTTGAATTTGCATATATTTACATACACACATATAGTAAAGTAAAATATAAAGAAAAATAAGTAAGGATTAATTGTCTTAATGTTTATGCATATATGTATATTAATAGTTTTATCATCCTTACCTTTGGGGTCTCTATTCGGATAATTTTTGTCATTTGGAATTGGAGTGCTCCATTCTTCTCTACCATATTCTGATGAAAGATATAAAGATAAGTCGAATGAAAGTGTTTAGGTTTAAATGCTTTAATGAGGTTTTGTTTTTATATAGTATAAGTGTCCCAAACTTATTTTATCATCCTTACCTTTGGGGTCTGTATTCGGATAATCTTTGTCATTTGGAATTGGACTGCTCCATTCTTTTCTATGATATTCTGATCAAAGATATTAAGATAAGTCAAGTGAAAGTGTTTACTAATGTATTTAGGTTTAAATGCTTTAATGAGATTTTGTTACTATATATATAATAGTATAAATGTTCCAAACTTATTTTATCATCCTTACCTATGGGGTCTGTATTCGGATAATCTTTGTCATTTGGAATTGGACTTCTCGATTCTTGTCTACCATATTCTGATGAAAGATATAAAGATGAGTCGAATGAAGGTGTTTAATAATGTATTTAGGTTTAAATGCTTTAAGGGGGCAACCGCTTTCAAAAGTGAACAAAAATCGATTTTTTTTTTTTTAGATAAAAGTGTTCCTTAACATTATAGAAATCATCTCCCAAAACCGTTTTGAAAAATTAGGATGGCTGATTAGTGGTAATAAACCCAAATAAATTATCTATACGTGGTTTTACAAGTAAAAATTATTGTAAGAAAACTTTAAACGCGATTTTCTCAGAACTGCTTTTTTTTAACTTGTACGCACCATATCTCAAGTTCTACTGAATGGAATTAAAAAAAATCAAAGAGCATATGATTCGTTGACATAAATACTAGGTCCTAAACCTATAAAAATGCATAAAAATTCCATTTTTTTTTTTTTATAGAGATAGTTTTCCGCAAAAACATGGCCGATTTTTTATGTTTTTCGAAAAACAGTGATAAAACAATTTTAAAAAATTAAAAACTTAATTTTTTTAGGTTTAGGACCTAGGAACAAGCTTAAAGAACAAAACCCATTTTGAATTTTTCATTTATCTTTTCCCGGAAGTCCAAAGTGATGCGTACCAGCTAAAATGAGACTTTTGCAAGACACCAAAACTTACTAAAAATTAAAAAAAAAAATATTGTTGTATTCTTCAATATTCAAATAATAGTGCCCAAAACGAATTTTTTAAATAAATATAATAGTTTTCTCAAAAAAAAATCTTGAAAATGTGCTTTTTTTCTCAGTTATGAAAGCGATTGCCCCCTTAATGAGGTTTTGTTTTTATATAGTATAAGTGTTCCAAACTTATTTTATTATCCTTACCTTTGGGGTCTGTATTCGGATAATCTTTGTCATTTGGAATTGGACTTCTCGATTCTTCTCTACCATATTCTGATGAAAGATATAAAGATAAGTCGAATGAAAGTGTCTACTAATGCATTTAGGTTTAAATGCTTTAATGAGGTTTTGTTTTTATGTAGTATAAGTGTTTCAAACTTATTTTATCATCTTTACCTTTGGGATCTGTATGCGCATAATCTTTGTGATTTGGAATTTCATTGTCCATTTCGTTGTTGTCGTAAGATACGTTTGGTTGATGTTTAAATTCTAAAATAAAAATAAAAAGATACATCAAAGTGTTAAAAGTGTTATTTATTTATGAATAGTATCTGTACATGTTTCCTCGAAAACAACTCAAGTGAATGATGAAATATTAATGGAGTGGGGTTTTTTGAGGACGAATAATCGATTTAGTTACATTGCATTTATTGGAAAATTTAAAAAACGATTAACAAAAGTTTTGAGATTGTGATAATTGAATATTTGAAATAGGCTTAAGTTAGTCTTAACTCAACCTTAAACTCGGTCTTCCAGGTATCTTTTTATAAAGTATAGCTAAATTAAACATTATTAATGGACTTTTGTTTTATTAATATATTATTATTAGTTTTTTTAAGGACTTAATTTTTTATTCCATTTCATTAAATAAAATGATTGGTATAAGAAATTATAGAACAACAGTGTTAGAAATTCCTGACAAATTCAAATATTAAATTCAGGCACTCTTAAGTTAATAACATTTTTTAAATTCAAAAAACTAGAAAAATTATTATGATAATTAGTCTTTAAAGGAAGTTTATTTGTGTATATTTAATTTGTTTCTAATTAACTTACCTATATGATAATTCTGCGGTGTTTCATTGTCTGTAAGATTTAAGGAAACATTTTGTATTATAAAATAATTCGAAGTAAATTAAACTTAAAAAGTATACTGAGAAAAAGTTTATTTTCAGGAATAAGCTTTTGATGATAAAAATAAAAGTATATCTTTGGATAGAAATTCATCTGATTTACATCGAAATTATCGTCTAGTTACTTAAAATACGTTTCATTCTACCAGGTACTAAGTATATATGTATAAGAATAAAGAAATATAAAAATGGTGTGCAATAATTTTTTTTTTTTTGTAATTCAGGAGTTCAATTTAATTATTATATTATAATAAGACCATAAAGACCATAAAGATGGAAATGTTCATCAGTTGTACATAGTAACCCAGTTAAATTTTTCAAAAATACGTTTAATTTTAATTATTGGCGTTTCCTTTACCCTATATAAAATATACCTAATGATGTTTTTAATTCTACACAACTGCGTAAAAGTAAAAAAACACAATATTATTTACTGCTCTTTGGAGTTGACAGATATATTGTGATATTTTTTTAAGTTTGAAAAAGTATTCCAAAATTATTTTTGTAAAGAAAAACTATTTTTGAAAAAGTATATTTGTTGGCCATTCTTGAATTTCATAGCATTTCTTAAGTTTTCCGTAGACATTTTTTTCCGAAATTATGAGCTATCCTCTGTAACCAACACATAAAACTCAAAGCTATGGCTTTAGATTGCCAGCGATCGGTTTATGACCAATTTAGTGTTTGCCCAGCCTAGCATCGCATGACAACGGAAAGGAAAACACCTCGGCAGAAGTTTGCGTCGTGACTTGTTAAACATCGCCGCGATAGCGTTTTGGAAAACTCATTAATGAAGGTGGAAAACTCAACGAAATTAATTTGTGTCTAACTGAAGAGGATCTTTTGGAGAAGGATTTAGTAATATTCATGATTCTAAATTAAAAACCAATTAATTAAGATCTCTTGTAAATAGGGTTCTGCAATTCGCCCATGATAAAACAACACTTTGAAAACTTACAAATGAAAAAAATACAATTATTGCAAAGATATAACCTTTTCAGATATTTTATACCTGACGGCCAAGCTAATCCGCCTAATTTACGTCACCATTTTACCACCACTTTACGCGATACAATCACAAAATAACGCTAGCACTTTCTATTTTCACTTGATTTAAAACCGTCAAGAAAACTAGATTTGGATAAAACTGGAAAACTGGATTTGAATTTTAAGTAAGGCATAGGCTCGCAAATTAAATTTTCAAAATTCTGCCTCCTCTACCAAGAAGACAAGAGCTGCAACTGGTTTCAAGAATGTTCAGATCTTCTTAAATTATGTTTAAGAATGAAAAGAAAGGACTATTATAAATATTTAACGTATACAAAGCTCATGAGGAAAGATTTAAATTGGCAAAAGTTGAATGAATTTTGTTTTACTTGGTGCAATCAAATTATCAGTTCAATATATCAATATAAATTTTGATCTCATGATAAGAACGTAAAGTATGGAGATTACGCACCTTTATTTCTATCAAAATTCACCAAAATAAATTAATTACCTACACCAACATCTGGAATATTTGAATTTTGGCCAATTGAGTAGATTTTGTGTCTTTTAATATGCATGTATGTATATGTATATATGTACATATATACATATGTATTATATGTAACAAACACCTTTGGAATTTCAAAAAATGAAAATTTTCCGTCGCAATTTTCAATATGTTCTCAAAAAGTTTCGTTGGAAATTATATCAAAACTATAAATTAAAAAAGTTTCCACCTTTTCTCAAAGAAAAAAAAACTACATCCTGGAAAATTTCTTAAACGACTTAAAAGCAAAAAGCACGCATTTAACGCGTGAAATGACAAGTCGAAGAAATCGAAAGATTTAATTTTTTTGATTTTTAGAAAAATAAATAATTCGGGCAATGCAAGCGACAAAAGTTTTATTTTGCATATTCGTCACTAACACTAAATTAACATTCCTATAATGTTTTATCAAAATCAGTGAAGAGATCTCAATTTTAATTGATGCAAAAATAAAGAAACAATAAATATAGCACTGAAGATTATGAAATATTGGACTTTTTAATTTTAATTAAATATAATTCAGTTGAAATCAACAGAAACAGTGTTCTAAGATAACATAATCATATTAATCAATTAATTAAGTTCGTGAGCTCAGGTAGAAATAATATTTAATTACGGAATAACCAACCTCCGAAGTATCAGAAAAAAGTATTGAAAAGAGGTAAAAAATACTATTTCGAAATGAGTTCTGTCTCTACAATAATTGGTATAATAAATATGAGAATAATGCTGTCTTTTTTCATAGTTTAATTATATTCATCGGATCAACTTCCCCAGGAACTTACAGCTTCTTCTTTCAGTTCAGAAAATAGTTCCTATACAAATGCTAAGACGAAAAATTATGTATTTTAAATACATATTACATTCATAACACCAATTAGTTTTGAATTATTTTTAAAAATTGCACTATAAGTGATCAAACAGTACAAAAATTTACTTACAGCCAACCGTCCAATCAGGAAACACTAAGACAATATCTGTAAAAATGCAAAAATAAATTGTTTGTTTAATTTATTATTTGGTTCCTTGAATATACAAATGAATACTCTAAGGCTAAGCTAAAAACTAACTAACAAAACTAAAAAAACTTGGCCCCGATTCTATTACCATTTAAAACTTTTGTTTTTAGTTTGTATCATTAATCTCCACAAAATGTTCTTTGCAAAAAATTTATACAGAAATTTAATCAAAAAATTAGAAAAAAAAACAGACTGGGTGCAACTGGTCTACCCACACTGTCAACTTCCCATTTGGTGCCATGGAAAAACATTTTACGACAGTTCCTTTTGTTTTAATGGTTTAAATATGTATATGAATGTCGTATTTTGCTTATGTAGTATATATGTTATATAACTTTTTTACCATCATTACCTTGGAAGTTGTTATTCGGATTATCTCTCTTTTTTGGAATTGGATTAATCCATTTATTTTTGGAAGAAGAGGCTTTCGCTGGATATCCATATTCTGTTATAAAGATAAAAAGGTATGTTAAATAGTAGAAATTAAGTAAAAAAAAGTAGTTATTTGTTTATGAATGAATATGGTAAATATGGGATTTATTGGAGACGAATTGTCGTTCTAGCTGTACACAGGAAATTTGATTAGATGAGTTATAGCCTGGATTAGTTGTACAAACACTTCTTTATTCTTCTATTATATTATTATTTTTTATTTGGACTTAATTATTGTATTCCATTTTATCAAATTAAGAAGATGATTTAGGTGTAACTTGATTTCCTGACAAATTCGAATGATAGCTTCCGGTATTCCTAAATTAATAAAAATTTTTACCCGACTAAAAATATTTCGTTGGCACATATGTGCCCAAATAAGGCACAGACTCGTAGGCGTAAATGCGTCCAAACCTAGCCCATATAGTGAACAAATACGCCCACAACAAGCATAAAAATGCCCAAAGCAGGTACGAAAATTTAAAAATACATCCGTTTTGCAGGCACACGGGATATACACTCATGTGTTTACATGCACGAAGGTTGGCTACGAAACTAACGAAAATTGCTATGCAGATTTTTTTTGAACCAGTCCAACAGCAAGATACGCTTCATTCGGACTGTTCTGGGTCGTTAAATTTTTATGATAAACTTAATGGGACGCAATGCGCATCGTGCTTCATTTGGGCTGTTTTGGAACGTTAAAAGAGTTCGCAAATGAAAGCCTAAATCCTTATCTCGATGTATGAAATACCCCTTTCTATAGCTCTTGCTAATCATATTAGGAAACTAATTTTTCGTGAGCGTTCGCTAGTTGTGATTATCATACACTATACCAATTGTATGAAGTAATCGGTTAACAGAAAAAATTGAAATTCATAGAGTATTCCGGAAAGTCTCAAAGACTCCAGTATTTTTATATAATAGCTAAAGGTTCAAACTTTAATTTGACCCACATTTCAATCTCCTATAAAAATCCGTTATTTTGTAACGAATTTTTAAAAATGTCGAAAATACGATATTTTATACTCTTCAAACCTATTTTTCTTCAAAACTTGACGTGTTAGGACATTTTCATTCATGAATTCGTAATCTATGGAAAAAGTCTGATAGAAATGATATATCACTTGTTCTGCGTCAAAATTTTGTTGACCAGTGCTATAGATGAATGAAGTTTAAACCTAGCACTAAAATTTAATTTTATATTTTATATATGAATGTTTTTTGGTCTCTAAATGAACGATTAATAATAAAAAAAGCTTTCATTTCATTGATTAGATTCAAGAAAGGAAGTTATTTGATTAGAAACATTTAAAAAAAATAAAACTTCACTTTGTTGACTTGAGAACCACAATTTTAAGCCACTGGATATTATTATTATAATTCAGCTAAATATCTCAAATTTATCATTCTAATTATCTGCACTGAAAATAAAATGATCTATGTAAATAAAAGTAGCAAATGTAACATAGCAACAAGTGAAAGTTTCCTGCCTCAATTTCTTTATGCTCGCACAATCTTTTGGCCAAAATTGTGGAAAACTCTTAAATTAAAATGATCTGGATTTCTTAAAGAATTTTTTTGAATGAAAAAGTGGAAATATCCTTAATTTAAGGTATTTATACAATTTGCAATGAAACTTTCTGGAAATAAACAAAAACTTCCGGCGACAAAATGTGAATTTTTGAAATTTCAAAGTTAAATATTTCGGACAGTACAAGAGACCGACACATTTTTATTCCACATTCGTCACTTTTAACCCAAAATGAACATTCCTAACAAATTTTTTTATCCAAATCTGTGAGGAAACCTCAAACTAAATCTGTTCCATATTAATATCTCGTAAACTATTTGACTTAAAGAGCAGGCTCGAAGTTTCTGCAAAACTATTTAAAAATTTGTGTCGGTAAACGAAGCGAACGTTTCGAGGCATTCGAAAAAGGTAAAAAACAGCGCTTTTTTTTAATTAATGTAAATTGCAACAACTTAAAATTTGCACGTTTTTCTACGTATTTAAAACAAAAATCAATAAAATCCGTCAATTATTTAAGAATTGTTAGCTACGGTTTAATTCATAACATTTTACAATTTTTTGCTAAAGAATGTTGGGGATCTCCTAGCTCGGGGGCCGTGAGTCTTTGATACGGATGACAAGGCGGTAGCTACGTCCCTGACTATCACATAAAATATGATTCCTACAAACGAAGTGTTTCACTTAAAAGGAATCTCCACAAAAATCGAAATACAATTTCACGACAATTCAGATCTATTTATGTCCGTTGTAGCTAGCTAAGGGTTTCATTAATTTTACAAGTTTTTATAATGATTCATTAAATTTTAACAAATTGCGGAAAATTGTTGAAAGCGGATATTGTAGAGACGATTTTTTAAAAACCATTATTATTTTCCAAATTCGTAGTTCACAAGAAAAAAAATCCTCTATGCAATCATGTTAAAATGTGTTTTGAATGGTAGCTACTTCAGAATAATAGGAAAAGAGAAAAAAAGCAGAAGAATAAATTATGATTAATACAACTTACCATAAACGCCGGCTTTGCAAAACTTTCCTGTGAAATTGAAATAAATTTTCGTTTAATCTCCAGCGTAATTATTTGAACAATCATAAAAACTTACGCTCTACGTCCAGAACAAGAAGAATAAAAAGGACACAAGAACCGAAAAACATTTTAATACAAGCACTTCACTTGCTAAACGACTTATGACTAAAATAACTTACAGTTACTATGTTTTAATATATGGAAATAATATTAAAACAGCTTTGTAAACAGAACATGCATCATGAGGTACAAATTACAATAGCGCTTATTTGTGTGAATAAATTATTGTTTCTAGGTAGGCAGTTAAATAAAATTACTACGGGGGGGGGGGGGGGGGGGGGGTATCAAGGCTACAAGTGACATATCGTTGGATAGGTACTTGTATCTTCTTTTGAATGAGTCCTCGCTCCATGTCCTGGGATATCCTTACAGGGATCTATAAGGACTTAAGTGATCGCCCCTCCTAAAAAATCTGGACGACGATTTTGAACGGAAAGGAGTGATTTTAGATGGGAGGTGAGAGTTCGTTAATTCTGCTTAGCAAGCAACAAGAGTGTTTAATTTATTGAAACAATTTGATAATTTTTATTGAATATCAAATTTGCAATTAACTCAATTGTTTTAGCGTTGCTCCAGTCCATTGCGACTTTACGTGGACCCAGACTGTAATACATCTTTGCTGAGATTTTCCAATTTGAATGGAAAATATGTAAATGCAACCACATCTGATTGAAAGGGCGTCCATACTTACAAAATTTGCTTGTGTTTGCTTGCATATCCATAACCGCATGTGCAGGACATGTGGCTGTGAAAACAAACAATGGCAAACATTAGCAAACGCACTTGTTTGTTTGACTACACGTCTACATTTTCAATGTTTTTTCAACGCACAAGAAAAGTTGGATTGTACAAGTGTATACGGATGCGTTTGCGTTTGTTTACTCAGTGTGGAGCCACCTTTAATCAAAAACAAGAGTTCAAACACATGCGTTTGTATTTGTTTGCTCAGTGTGGACTCACCTTAATCTTGAAGTCGTGTCATTTGTCGAGTCGTCTCATTTTGTTGTCACGTCGAATATGAATTGGTATTAACATAGTCGTTTAAGACGACTCGACAAAGAAATTTGACGTCTCTACAATTCTGTGGGTTTTACAGCATATACGTAGTGTTTAAAATTGAGATCTGCCCACATCTAAAACAGTAACGTGACAATTGTCAATAGGAGGACTAATGTTGTTTAATTTGGTGGCACAATATTTTTTGAAAATTTCTCGTCTGCCTCGGTAATTGGTAAAACCCTTAGCAATTCCGGGATTTTGCCCCATCCATTCGACCAGCTGCTCAAATTTACATTTGTTTGTAATCTTAACCCTATTGTAATAAATATTTAACGAAATAAATATAAAATTACAAGATAATGCGTGAAAATTGCTTATATTACTTCAATTTCTTCGACGCGACTAGAACTGTCACTTTTAAAGACAAGTGTCGTAAACAACAAGTTCAAGCTATTTAAATGTTATCTGTAATTTTTTCGACTTGGAGAATACTGCTATATTTCGAAAAGTGAGACGATTTCAAGAATTGGGGTAATAGTCTCTTTACGAAAGTTCAACTAAACAGGATTGAAATTGTAACTCATTTAATATTGTTGTCTTCCAAACAGCCAAACCTCGCTTGTAGTTTCGCGATATAGCGACACTTTTTGAGAATTTTTCTCGTCAGCCGTTCGCGAAGATAGAAAGCCAACCGCCATATATGCTTGGCTTGCAAAACCAAGTGTGAATTATAAGCGCAAGCAAATTCCGCATATAATCTTTGTCATAAATAATTAGTTCAAATTGGAGGCCCGATAATTACAGCAAATTCCTTTATTTGAAGTCTGTGAAATCTGCATTTATAATTAATATGCATATATAGATGTTGAAATCTTTGATTATTTATTTATTATTAATATGTATTTACATAAGTGTGTCTATAATAAATTAGTTTGAAGTTGTTTCATAATTTTTTTACTTTTATCGAACATATATTTCGTAATCTCGACGACACATTTATAAATTGGTTCTTCAGCTGTTTGAATGTTGGTAATCTTTTGCTGTAGTTCATTTTTAGCACGACCAATAAACTCTGTAAATTTTCCTTTGACCTTTTGCCATTCGGTTGGTACAGAATAGTGCTCTTTATTAAGTGATCTGTAAGTGTTGCGCTCTAATTTAACACCTTCAAGATATAGTGTCTTCATAGAGTTCCGCCAAAGTTGATAGACAGGGACGTAAGGACCGAGGCAATCAAGAATTCTCAGTTTTGAAACACCTGTTAGTATCCGAACAGCTCCCACTGTTTTATAAATTTGGTGGCGGAAATCTTCTGCTTCTAAAAGAGTTTGCACAATTTTAGATTTAATTTCATATAATTCATTTTCGACTATTGATGCTGCATCAGCAAAGTGAGCAAGTATGGTTTCAATAATTTCAATTTGTTCAGTGAAATTTGCGAAGCAGGCCTCGATTAAAGCACCAGCGTTATACCCCTGTAACATTTGATTGTAAACATCATTGTCAGTTTCCTTTTCTATCTTATTGCCGTAAATTTCACGAATGTGTTGAACATTTGCAGCCATATTGCTATATTTTTCTTTGAATATAGTCAAGTTGTTCAGTTCGTTAGTCAAATTTGTTGCTAGCCACTCAGCAACATATTCGAATCTTTTAAACTTACTTGCAAAAATGACTGCTATATCATCAATAGAGTGCAATTTAACATTAAATTTATCATTGTTTATCAAGTCATTTTCATCGAAAAGTTCATCAATATCAAAATCAGGATCATCTTCATTTTTTTGTTTTGGTTTATCCTTTTGCTGATCCTTTTGATCTTTTTGTTGATCCTTTTGATTTTTACCATTCTCCTTGTTTTGTTGGGGTTTCTCTTTCGGTGCTTTGGACGGATGTTCATTTGGATTATTTGGATTTGGTTGGTTGGTTGGATTTATAGGCGAACCACCAGTGGCGCCATTTCCACCTGGAATTGCGCTTTCAACAATACCTGGACCAGCACTGAATACAGTTCCTTTTGCAGCGGCGTCTAAACCAACCCCTACTCCAAACACAGTTGCACCAACTTTGAATCCTGTGTTAATAGCATCTCCAAACCCACCCTTTCCTCCTCCGCCATGTGGCATATTTGAATTAGTTTCATCTTGATTTTGGGGTTTCTCGGAAGTGCTAGTAGATGTGGTGGCAGAAGAAGGTGTAGTAGTAGAGGTGGTAGTAGTAGAAGAAATAGTAGTAGATGTGGTAGTAGTAGAAGGCGTAGTAGTAGATGTGGTAGTAGTAGAAGGCGTAGTAGTAGATGTGGTAGTAGTTGAAGGCGTAGTAGTAGATGTGGTAGTAGTAGAAGGCGTAGTAGTAGATGTGGTAGTCGTGGAAGTGGTAGTAGTAGAAGGAATCGTAGTAGATGCGGCAGTAGTAGAAGTGGTAGAAGTAGTAGCAGAAAAAGTAGTACTAGATTTGGTAGTATTAGAAGGGATAGTAGAAGGAGTAGTAGTAGAAGTGGTACTAGTAGTAGTGGTAGTACTAGTAGTAGTGGCCGTATTAGTAGATGCGATAGTAGTAGAAGTGTTGGTTGTAGAAGGAGTAGTGGTTAATGCGATAGTAGTGGAATTGGTAGTATTGGAAGTGATAATAGTCGAAAGGATAGTACCAGAAGAGGTAGTAGTAGATGGCTTAGTCGTAAATTCTTCTTTATCTATATTATCAGCGTTTATCTTTCCTAGCATTGCATTATCACCTGGACACAAGAAAGAAATTTAAATTTAGTGCATATTAAATTAGTTATTTGATAATTTTACCATTTGGTGGCGGTGTAGAAGTTAATGCTGCTGCTGGTGTTGATGTTTGTCGTGTAGTCTTTACGGGTGGCGATGTTGTTGGAGGTTTTGAGTTCATTGGTGCTTCGGTTGTGCCTAGTTAGAGGAAGGCATTTATTTAGATAAATATAAAGATTTAATAACAAATGAGTCTTGTTGGGTCTAACTCTTTTTACCAGCATTAAAAGCTTTTATTTTTTAAAGAAGATTATTAATATGGGAATAACCAAAAGCAATTACATCGATGATAAAACAATTAATCAAGACTATGAACTTAAGCTACGTTAAAACGCGTGAACAAAGTCTGCTATTACATAATTTCTTCCCCAGAAAATGTGTGCCTACATGTTTTTTTAATTTATAATAACTAAGGTGCATTATTTGTTTTTGTTCTTATCCCGTTGGATTAAAAATTAGTACTTCATAAAGTGAAAATTCCCGCGAAATGGGGAATCAATGTTGAAATATCTGAAATTCCTGAACTAAGAAATCCTTGTCTAATTTTGGGCGTCGATCACAGTTAAGTATTAGTGATAAGATAGCACTTCCATTGCATTGCACTTTTATTTCCATCAATTGTTTTCTTAGTAGGTACCAACTTCATTACACCAAATTAATTTTGAATGATGTTTAGAAATCATATATTAAAATACATTATAATATGTAGCACAAAAATTTAC
Source organism: Eutolmus rufibarbis (assembly GCA_963920795.1). Taxonomy (NCBI): domain Eukaryota; kingdom Metazoa; phylum Arthropoda; class Insecta; order Diptera; family Asilidae; genus Eutolmus; species Eutolmus rufibarbis. The sequence continues at coordinate 28,597,168 of OY987205.1, forward strand.
TTCCTATTAACATTATTCCAATGATTAAGAGAAATTCAGAAATCAATAATTGTGAAAATGCATCAATTTTTTGAAACAAGCTAGGACCAGATTCCTCTTCCACTGTTTTGTTTTTTGCTTTGAGTTCGAAATATTATTTCGGAAAAACTGTTCTTGCGAAAAATGCACAAATATCTAAATTAAATTAATTAAGTAAGCAGAAAATAAAATATTGTTGGAGAAAATTAAGTAAGATTTAAATGTCTTAATGTTGTATGTCGTCTATATATAGTTTTGCTGTTATACCTATAATTATTTTATAATTTTTGCCTTTGGAGTCGCTATTCGGATTTTCTTGCTCATTTGGAATTAGATCGCTAAATTCTGTATTATCGCGAGACACTTGCGGTGAATATTTAAATAAAACAAAATTTGTAAAAAGTACTAAAAAGTGTTAAAAAGTTATTTACATATATGTATGTATATTAGTACGTTTTAATCGGAAACAACTCAAATGATAAATAAATCTAATATAATGGGGTTTTTTGGCGACGAGTAGTCGATCTATTGACATCACATTCATTCTGAAATTTTTTTGAATGCGTTATAGCAAACATTATATAAACTTTGGTTATAGCCAAGATTAACAAATTTCTTGAGATCCCGATACTTGAATACTTGAAGTAGGCCTTAAGTTAGTTTTTAATAAAGCTTAAACTGCAGACCCGACCTTGCAGGTATTTATTATAAAATACATCGAAATTAAACAACATTAATAATAAAAATATCGGTTTTTTTATTATTTTTTGTTCGGACTTAATTGTTTTCTTCCATTTTATTAAATTTAGAAGATGATTGGATAAGGAAACATTCTGACAATACTGTTAAAAATTCCCGATAAATACAAATACTGATTCCGGCGCTCTTAAATTAATATAATTAATGATCCTATCTCCGATCATGTTTATAATATTTATGATAATTGTTTTTTTAAGAAAGTTAATTTGCGTACATATATTTTATTTGTTTTTAATTGACTCACCGTTGTAATAATATTCCGATGTAACATTCTTATCTGTATGTGGAAAATAACAAATATTTTTATAAAATAAATCAAAGTAAATCGAACTTATAAAGCACACTGAGAAACGAATTAGCTTTTGATGATATATATGTATTTAATACATATGCACATATAAAGTATATCTTTCTCAGTTCCAAGCGGATGATCAGCTAATTTAATTCGAAAGTACCAACTAATTTCCTCAAATTATTTTCATTCTACTATAGCTAGTACTAAGCAAAACTAAAAAAGAATTAGAAAATTGGAATGCGATAATTAGTATTCTAATTTTATTCTTCTTTTTTTTGTAGAAATCAATTTAATGAATAAGATTATATGAAATTTAATCATACAGAGGAAAAATATAGAAAAGTTTATCGGTTATTGTAATCAATTTAGATTCTTCAAAACAGGGTTTAATCTTAACGATTCGCTTTATGTTTGTCCTATATTGTGATGTTAATTCTGCAAAACTTCGAAAAGTAAAATTTGTCGCAATTTTCAGCGCATTCTCCTACTTTGTTTTTATCAGAAGAGACTTTCTGTGGACATTTATATTCTGATGAAAAATAAAGAAATGTTAAGTGTCAATAAAGTGTTTACTAATGTACTCGTATTTAGATTTATATGCTTTGTGATATTTCTTTTATATATTTAATATAAATGAACCAAAATTATCTTACTATCCTTACCTCTGGGGTCTCTATTCGGATAATAGTTCTCATTTGGAATTGAACTGTTCCACTCTTGTTGACCAGATTCTGAAAGGATAAAAAGATAACTTTTATTATCATCAATAGTTTTCTAACGTATTTAGATTTAAATGCTGTAATGAGCTATTTCTTTTATTTAGTATTAATGTTCCAAAATTATTTTACCATCCTTACCTCTGGGGTCTCTATTTGGATATTCGTTCTCATTTGGAATTGAACTGTTCCATTCTTGTTTCCCATATTCTGAAAGAATAAAAAAATAACTTAAATTATCATGAAGTGTTTTCGAATCTGCTTAGATTTAAATGCTGTAATGAGCTATTTCTTTTACATAGTAGTAATGTTCCAAAATTATTTTACCATCTTTACCTCTGAGGTCTCTATTCGGATAAAAGTTCTCATTTGGAATTGAACTGTTCCATTCTTGTTTACCAGATTCTGAAGGGATAAAAAGATAAGTTAAATTATCATAAAGAGTTTTCTAATGTGTTTAGGTTTAAATGCTGTAATGAGCTATTTCTTTTATATAGTATTAATGTTCCAAAATTATTTTACCATCTTTACCTCTGAGGTCTCTATTCGGATAAAAGTTCTCATTTGGAATTGAACTGTTCCATCCTTGTTTCCCATATTCTGAAAGGATAAAAAGATAAGTTAAATTATCATGAAGTGTTTTCTAATGTGTTTAGGTTTAAATGCTGTAATAAGTTATTTCTTTTATATAGTATTAATGTTCCAAAATTATTTTACCATCCTTACCTCTGGAGTCTCCATTCGGATAATAGTTCTCATTTGGAATTGAACTGTTCCATTCTTGTTTACCAGATTCTGAAAGGACAAAAAGATAAGTTAAATTATCATAAAGAGTTTTCTAATGTGTTTAGGTTTAAATGCTGTAATGAGCTATTTCTTTTATATAGTGTTAATGTTCCAAAATTATTTTACCATCCTTACCTCTGGAGTCTCCATTCGGATAATAGTTCTCATTTGGAATTGAACTGTTCCATTCTTGTTTACCAGATTCTGAAAGGACAAAAAGATAAGTTAAATTATCATAAAGAGTTTTCTAATGTGTTTAGGTTTAAATGCTCTAATGAGCTATTTATTTTATATAGTATTAATGTTCCAAAATTATTTTACCATCCTTACCTCTGGAGTCTCCATTCGGATAATAGTTCTCATTTGGAATTGAACTGTTCCATTTTTGTTTACCAGATTCTGAAGGGATAAAAAGATAAGTTAAATTATCATAAAGAGTTTTCTAATGTGTTTAGGTTTAAATGCTGTAATGAGCTATTTCTTTTATATAGTGTTAATGTTCCAAAATTATTTTACCATCCTTACCTCTGGAGTCTCCATTCGGATAATAGTTCTCATTTGGAATTGAACTGTTCCATTCTTGTTTACCAGATTCTGAAAGGACAAAAAGATAAGTTAAATTATCATAAAGAGTTTTCTAATGTGTTTAGGTTTAAATGCTCTAATGAGCTATTTATTTTATATAGTATTAATGTTCCAAAATTATTTTACCATCCTTACCTCTGGAGTCTCCATTCGGATAATAGTTCTCATTTGGAATTGAACTGTTCCATTCTTGTTTACCAGATTCTGAAAGGACAAAAAGATAAGTTAAATTATCATAAAGAGTTTTCTAATGTGTTTAGGTTTAAATGCTGTAATGAGCTATTTCTTTTATATAGTGTTAATGTTCCAAAATTATTTTACCATCCTTACCTCTGGAGTCTCCATTCGGATAATAGTTCTCATTTGGAATTGAACTGTTCCATTCTTGTTTACCAGATTCTGAAAGGACAAAAAGATAAGTTAAATTATCATAAAGAGTTTTCTAATGTGTTTAGGTTTAAATGCTCTAATGAGCTATTTATTTTATATAGTATTAATGTTCCAAAATTATTTTACCATCCTTACCTCTGGAGTCTCCATTCGGATAATAGTTCTCATTTGGAATTGAACTGTTCCATTTTTGTTTACCAGATTCTGAAGGGATAAAAAGATAAGTTAAATTATCATAAAGAGTTTTCTAATGTGTTTAGGTTTAAATGCTGTAATGAGCTATTTCTTTTATATAGTGTTAATGTTCCAAAATTATTTTACCATCCTTACCTCTGGAGTCTCCATTCGGATAATAGTTCTCATTTGGAATTGAACTGTTCCATTCTTGTTTACCAGATTCTGAAAGGACAAAAAGATAAGTTAAATTATCATAAAGAGTTTTCTAATGTGTTTAGGTTTAAATGCTCTAATGAGCTATTTATTTTATATAGTATTAATGTTCCAAAATTATTTTACCATCCTTACCTCTGGAGTCTCCATTCGGATAATAGTTCTCATTTGGAATTGAACTGTTCCATTCTTGTTTACCAGATTCTGAAAGGACAAAAAGATAAGTTAAATTATCATAAAGAGTTTTCTAATGTGTTTAGGTTTAAATGCTGTAATGAGCTATTTCTTTTATATAGTGTTAATGTTCCAAAATTATTTTACCATCCTTACCTCTGGAGTCTCCATTCGGATAATAGTTCTCATTTGGAATTGAACTGTTCCATTCTTGTTTCCCATATTCTGAAAGAATAAAAAAATAACTTAAATTATCATGAAGTGTTTTCGAATCTGCTTAGATTTAAATGCTGTAATGAGCTCTTTCTTTTACATAGTAGTAATGTTCCAAAATTATTTTACCATCTTTACCTCTGGAGTCTCCATTCGGATAATAGTTCTCATTTGGGATTGAACTGTTCCATCCTTGTTTCCCATATTCTGAAAGGATAAAAAGATAAGTTAAATTATCATGAAGTGTTTTCTAATGTGTTTAGGTTTAAATGCTGTAATAAGTTATTTCTTTTATATAGTATTAATGTTCCAAAATTATTTTACCATCCTTACCTCTGGAGTCTCCATTCGGATAATAGTTCTCATTTGGAATTGAACTGTTCCATTCTTGTTTACCAGATTCTGAAAGGACAAAAAGATAAGTTAAATTATCATAAAGAGTTTTCTAATGTGTTTAGGTTTAAATGCTGTAATGAGCTATTTCTTTTATATAGTGTTAATGTTCCAAAATTATTTTACCATCCTTACCTCTGGAGTCTCCATTCGGATAATAGTTCTCATTTGGAATTGAACTGTTCCATTTTTGTTTACCAGATTCTGAAGGGATAAAAAGATAATTTAAATTATCATGAAGTGTTTTCTAATCTGCTTAGGTTTAAATGCTGTAATAAGCTATTTATTTTATATGGTATTAATGTTCCAAAATTATTTTACAATCCTTACCTCTGGAGTCTCCATTCGGATAATAGTTCTCATTTGGAATTGAACTGTTCCATTCTTGTTTACCAGATTCTGAAAGCACAAAAAGATAAGTTAAATTATCATAAAGAGTTTTCTAATGTGTTTAGGTTTAAATGCTGTAATGAGCTATTTCTTTTATATAGTGTTAATGTTCCAAAATTATTTTACCATCCTTACCTCTGGAGTCTACATTCGGATAATAGTTCTCATTTGGAATTGAACTGTTCCATTTTTGTTTACCAGATTCTGAAGGGATAAAAAGATAATTTAAATTATCATGAAGTGTTTTCTAATCTGCTTAGGTTTAAATGCTGTAATAAGCTATTTATTTTATATGGTATTAATGTTCCAAAATTATTTTACAATTCTTACCTCTGGAGTCTCCATTCGGATAATAGTTCTCATTTGGAATTGAACTGTTCCATTCTTGTTTACCAGATTCTGAAAGGATAAAAAGATAATTTAAATTATCATGAAGTGTTTTCTAATCTGCTTAGGTTTAAATGCTGTAATAAGCTATTTATTTTATATGGTATTAATGTTCCAAAATTATTTTACAATCCTTACCTCTGGAGTCTCCATTCGGATAATAGTTCTCATTTGGAATTGAACTGTTCCATTCTTGTTTACCAGATTCTGAAAGGACAAAAAGATAAGTTAAATTATCATAAAGAGTTTTCTAATGTGTTTAGGTTTAAATGCTGTAATGAGCTATTTCTTTTATATAGTGTTAATGTTCCAAAATTATTTTACCATCCTTACCTCTGGAGTCTCCATTCGGATAATAGTTCTCATTTGGAATTGAACTGTTCCATTTTTGTTTAGCAGATTCTGAAGGGATAAAAAGATAATTTAAATTATCATGAAGTGTTTTCTAATCTGCTTAGGTTTAAATGCTGTAATAAGCTATTTATTTTATATGGTATTAATGTTCCAAAATTATTTTACAATCCTTACCTCTGGAGTCTCCATTCGGATAATAGTTCTCATTTGGAATTGAACTGTTCCATTCTTGTTTACCAGATTCTGAAAGGACAAAAAGATAAGTTAAATTATCATAAAGAGTTTTCTAATGTGTTTAGGTTTAAATGCTGTAATGAGCTATTTCTTTTATATAGTGTTAATGTTCCAAAATTATTTTACCATCCTTACCTCTGGAGTCTCCATTCGGATAATAGTTCTCATTTGGAATTGAACTGTTCCATTCTTGTTTACCAGATTCTGAAAGGACAAAAATATAAGTTAAATTATCATAAAGAGTTTTCTAATGTGTTTAGGTTTAAATGCTCTAATGAGCTATTTATTTTATATAGTATTAATGTTCCAAAATTATTTTACCATCCTTACCTCTGGAGTCTCCATTCGGATAATAGTTCTCATTTGGAATTGAACTGTTCCATTTTTGTTTACCAGATTCTGAAGGGATAAAAAGATAAGTTAAATTATCATAAAGAGTTTTCTAATGTGTTTAGGTTTAAATGCTGTAATGAGCTATTTCTTTTATATAGTGTTAATGTTCCAAAATTATTTTACCATCCTTACCTCTGGAGTCTCCATTCGGATAATAGTTCTCATTTGGAATTGAACTGTTCCATTCTTGTTTACCAGATTCTGAAAGGACAAAAAGATAAGTTAAATTATCATAAAGAGTTTTCTAATGTGTTTAGGTTTAAATGCTCTAATGAGCTATTTATTTTATATAGTATTAATGTTCCAAAATTATTTTACCATCCTTACCTCTGGAGTCTCCATTCGGATAATAGTTCTCATTTGGAATTGAACTGTTCCATTCTTGTTTACCAGATTCTGAAAGGACAAAAAGATAAGTTAAATTATCATAAAGAGTTTTCTAATGTGTTTAGGTTTAAATGCTGTAATGAGCTATTTCTTTTATATAGTGTTAATGTTCCAAAATTATTTTACCATCCTTACCTCTGGAGTCTCCATTCGGATAATAGTTCTCATTTGGAATTGAACTGTTCCATTCTTGTTTCCCATATTCTGAAAGAATAAAAAAATAACTTAAATTATCATGAAGTGTTTTCGAATCTGCTTAGATTTAAATGCTGTAATGAGCTCTTTCTTTTACATAGTAGTAATGTTCCAAAATTATTTTACCATCTTTACCTCTGGAGTCTCCATTCGGATAATAGTTCTCATTTGGGATTGAACTGTTCCATTCTTGTTTACCAGATTCTGAAGGGATAAAAAGATAAGTTAAATTATCATAAAGAGTTTTCTAATGTGTTTAGGTTTAAATGCTGTAATGAGCTATTTCTTTTATATAGTATTAATGTTCCAAAATTATTTTACCATCTTTACCTCTGAGGTCTCTATTCGGATAAAAGTTCTCATTTGGAATTGAACTGTTCCATCCTTGTTTCCCATATTCTGAAAGGATAAAAAGATAAGTTAAATTATCATGAAGTGTTTTCTAATGTGTTTAGGTTTAAATGCTGTAATAAGTTATTTCTTTTATATAGTATTAATGTTCCAAAATTATTTTACCATCCTTACCTCTGGAGTCTCCATTCGGATAATAGTTCTCATTTGGAATTGAACTGTTCCATTCTTGTTTACCAGATTCTGAAAGGACAAAAAGATAAGTTAAATTATCATAAAGAGTTTTCTAATGTGTTTAGGTTTAAATGCTGTAATGAGCTATTTCTTTTATATAGTGTTAATGTTCCAAAATTATTTTACCATCCTTACCTCTGGAGTCTCCATTCGGATAATAGTTCTCATTTGGAATTGAACTGTTCCATTTTTGTTTACCAGATTCTGAAGGGATAAAAAGATAATTTAAATTATCATGAAGTGTTTTCTAATCTGCTTAGGTTTAAATGCTGTAATAAGCTATTTATTTTATATGGTATTAATGTTCCAAAATTATTTTACAATCCTTACCTCTGGAGTCTCCATTCGGATAATAGTTCTCATTTGGAATTGAACTGTTCCATTCTTGTTTACCAGATTCTGAAAGCACAAAAAGATAAGTTAAATTATCATAAAGAGTTTTCTAATGTGTTTAGGTTTAAATGCTGTAATGAGCTATTTCTTTTATATAGTGTTAATGTTCCAAAATTATTTTACCATCCTTACCTCTGGAGTCTACATTCGGATAATAGTTCTCATTTGGAATTGAACTGTTCCATTTTTGTTTACCAGATTCTGAAGGGATAAAAAGATAATTTAAATTATCATGAAGTGTTTTCTAATCTGCTTAGGTTTAAATGCTGTAATAAGCTATTTATTTTATATGGTATTAATGTTCCAAAATTATTTTACAATTCTTACCTCTGGAGTCTCCATTCGGATAATAGTTCTCATTTGGAATTGAACTGTTCCATTCTTGTTTACCAGATTCTGAAAGGATAAAAAGATAATTTAAATTATCATGAAGTGTTTTCTAATCTGCTTAGGTTTAAATGCTGTAATAAGCTATTTATTTTATATGGTATTAATGTTCCAAAATTATTTTACAATCCTTACCTCTGGAGTCTCCATTCGGATAATAGTTCTCATTTGGAATTGAACTGTTCCATTCTTGTTTACCAGATTCTGAAAGGACAAAAAGATAAGTTAAATTATCATAAAGAGTTTTCTAATGTGTTTAGGTTTAAATGCTGTAATGAGCTATTTCTTTTATATAGTGTTAATGTTCCAAAATTATTTTACCATCCTTACCTCTGGAGTCTCCATTCGGATAATAGTTCTCATTTGGAATTGAACTGTTCCATTTTTGTTTAGCAGATTCTGAAGGGATAAAAAGATAATTTAAATTATCATGAAGTGTTTTCTAATCTGCTTAGGTTTAAATGCTGTAATAAGCTATTTATTTTATATGGTATTAATGTTCCAAAATTATTTTACAATCCTTACCTCTGGAGTCTCCATTCGGATAATAGTTCTCATTTGGAATTGAACTGTTCCATTCTTGTTTACCAGATTCTGAAAGCACAAAAAGATAAGTTAAATTATCATAAAGAGTTTTCTAATGTGTTTAGGTTTAAAAGCTGTAATGAGCTATTTCTTTTATATAGTGTTAATGTTCCAAAATTATTTTACCATCCTTACCTCTGGAGTCTCCATTCGGATAATAGTTCTCATTTGGAATTGAACTGTTCCATTTTTGTTTACCAGATTCTGAAGGGATAAAAAGATAATTTAAATTATCATGAAGTGTTTTCTAATCTGCTTAGGTTTAAATGCTGTAATAAGCTATTTATTTTATATGGTATTAATGTTCCAAAATTATTTTACAATCCTTACCTCTGGAGTCTCCATTCGGATAATAGTTCTCATTTGGAATTGAACTGTTCCATTCTTGTTTACCAGATTCTGAAAGGATAAAAAGATAATTTAAATTATCATGAAGTGTTTTCTAATCTGCTTAGGTTTAAATGCTGTAATAAGCTATTTATTTTATATGGTATTAATGTTCCAAAATTATTTTACAATCCTTACCTCTGGAGTCTCCATTCGGATAATAGTTCTCATTTGGAATTGAACTGTTCCATTCTTGTTTACCAGATTCTGAAAGGATAAAAAGATAATTTAAATTATCATGAAGTGTTTTCTAATCTGCTTAGGTTTAAATGCTGTAATAAGCTATTTATTTTATATGGTATTAATGTTCCAAAATTATTTTACAATCCTTACCTCTGGAGTCTCCATTCGGATAATAGTTCTCATTTGGAATTGAACTGTTCCATTCTTGTTTACCAGATTCTGAAAGGACAAAAAGATAAGTTAAATTATCATAAAGAGTTTTCTAATGTGTTTAGGTTTAAATGCTCTAATGAGCTATTTATTTTATATAGTATTAATGTTCCAAAATTATTTTACCATCCTTACCTCTGGAGTCTCCATTCGGATAATAGTTCTCATTTGGAATTGAACTGTTCCATTTTTGTTTACCAGATTCTGAAGGGATAAAAAGATAAGTTAAATTATCATAAAGAGTTTTCTAATGTGTTTAGGTTTAAATGCTGTAATGAGCTATTTCTTTTATATAGTATTAATGTACCAAAATTATTTTACCATCTTTACCTCTGGGGTCTCTATTCGGATAATAGTTCTCATTTGGAATTGAACTGTTCAATCCTTGTTTCCCATATTCTGAAAGGATAAAAAGATAAGTTAAATTATCATGGAGTGTTTTCTAATCTGATGAGGTTTAAATGCTGTAATAAGCTATTTATTTTATATAGTATTAATGTTCCAAAATTATTTTACCATCCTTACTTCTGGAGTCTCCATTCGGATAATAGTTCTCATTTGGAATTGAACTGTTCCATTTTTGTTTACCAGATTCTGAAGGGATAAAAAGATAAGTTAAATTATCATAAAGAGTTTTCTAATGTGTTTAGGTTTAAATGCTGTAATGAGCTATTTCTTTTATATAGTATTAATGTACCAAAATCATTTTACCATCTTTACCTCTGGGGTCTCTATTCGGATAATAGTTCTTATTTGGAATTGAACTGTTCAATCCTTGTTTCCCATATTCTGAAAGGATAAAAAGATAAGTTAAATTATCATGGAGTGTTTTCTAATCTGCTGAGGTTTAAATGCTGTAATAAGCTATTTATTTTATATAGTATTAATGTTCCAAAATTATTTTACCATCTTTACCTCTGGAGTCTCTATTCGGATAATCGTTCTCATTTGGAATTGAACTGTTCCATTCTTGTTTCCCATATTCTGAAAAGATAAAAAAATAAGTTAAATTAGCATGAAGTGTTTTCTAATCTGCTTAGGTTTAAATGTTGTAATTAGCTATTTATTTTATGTAGTATTAATATTCGAAAATTATTTTACCATCTTTACCTCTGGGGTCTCTATTCGGATAATCGTTCTGATTTGGAATTGAACTGTTACATTTTTGTTTAACAGATTCTGAAAGGATACAAAGATAAGTTAAATTATCATGAAGTGTTTTCCAATCTGCTTAGGTTTAAATGCTGTAATAAGCTATTTCTTTTACATGGTATTAATGTTCCACAATTATTTTACCATCCTTACCTCTGGAGTCTCCATTCGGATAATAGTTCTCATTTGAAATTGAACTCTTCCATTCTTGTTTAGCAGATTCTGAAAGGATAAAAAGATGAGTTAAATTATCATGAAGAGTTTTTTAATGTGTTTAGGTTTAAATGCTGTAATGAGCTATTTCTTTTATATAGTATTAATGTTCCAAAATTGTTTTACCATCTTTAATTCTGGAGTGTCTATTCGGATAATCGTCCTCATTTGGAATTGAACTGTTCCATTCTTTTTTATCAGATTCTGATGAAAGATAAAAAGATTATGTTATGTGATAATAAAGTGTTGACTTTATGTGCTTCGGGTGGATATTTATAAGAAAAAATTTATTTATCTACATATTATCATATAATTAAGATTTTCCCGAAAACAACTCAAATAGATGGTCAAATTTATAGAGTGGAGCTTTGTGGGGACGAATATGGTAAGACACCCAGTAAAAAGCACCCTTAAAGAAATATTTGACTACAAAGTTATAACGCGCAAATATTTAATAAAATATAATTAATTTAGGGTTTGCGGAATCAATATTCTTAGACGCATGTGTATCAACCTGGAAAAAATAATAGTTATTAATTAAAAAGAACTATAACAGATAATTGATAACGAGCACCCTTGTTTTATGAAAAAGCATGAAACATATTGTGTGACTCACCATAAACATATCACTGCTCAAAATCCCCCCCTCTGCTCCTTCTCATACTTTCCTATTGCAATGCATAGCCTATGTCACTCATGAGGTTATGCGCAATATCCCCATAGAATTTCATCTCAATCGTATAAGTGCTTTCTGTGTGTCGCACCAGCTCAACATTTTCTCCTCTCTCTCTTCCTCTCTCTCCTTCCCCTACCACACTTTCCAATTGCGATGCATAGCCTATGTCACTCAAGAGGTAATGCGCAACGTGCCCATAAAATTTCATCTCAATCGTATAAGTGCTTATTGCGCGACTCACCATGCACTTATCACTGCTTAGCATTTCCCCCTTCTCTCTCTTTCCCCTCCACTTTCCAATTGCGATGCATAGCCTATGTCACTCAGTAGGTTATGAGCGACATGCCCATAAATTTTCATCTCAATCGGATAAGTACTTTTTGCGTGGCTTACCTACTATAAACATCACAGATAAACATTTTCCCCTCCTCTCATCTCCCCTCTACTTTCCAATTAGAAAGTATTACCTATAGCACTCAGGAGCTCATGCGCAATACACGTGTAAAATGTATAAAATATATAAAAATATTGACAGTCCGCCATTTTGAATTCGTAAATTTTGACAATCGGGTTGAAATCAGCGATCCCGAAAGCCCCCCAGTTCCTGTTTTGGTGGAAATCACATAAACTTCAAAATTTGACAGTCCACCATCTTGAATTCGTAACTTCTGACAGTCGGGTTGAAATCAGCGATCCCGAAGACCCCCCAGTTCCTGTTTTGGTGGAAATCGCATAAACTTCAAAATTTGACAGTCCGCCATTTTGAATTTGTAAATTCTGACGGGTTGAAATCAGCAACCCCGAAAACGCTCAAGTACCAATTTTGGTAGAAATCGCATAAACTTCAAAATTTGACAGTCCGCGATCTTGAATTCGTAAATTCTGACAGTCGGGTTGAAATTAGCGACCCCGAAATCCCCCAAGTACCAATTTTGGTGGAAATTGCATAAACTCCGTCATCTTGAATTCGAATATTATTAACCACAATCAAATATAGCCTATGCCACTCAGGAATAATGTAGCTTTCTACTGGTGAAAGAATTTCTAAAATTGGTTCAGTAGTTCAAGAGATTACTTCCTACAAAGAATCTCACAAACTTTACCTCTTTATAATATTAGTATATATTGCAGGTGATGCTTGTCAGCGCTAAAATTTATGTCGTTATTGTTTGTGAGACTTGATTGAACAATGACTTATTATCCCAGGCTGTCTCTCTATCTAATTGCATTATGTTTCAAAATGATCTGGAGCGTGTTCAAAAACTTAACTACAGTTAACCATAGTTAACTATGGTTATATTTCTTATTCAAGCACTCGGAGGTTAACCGCAACATAATGAAGAGCACAATTTTTTGCCGTTCATAAACTATCGTAGTTAACTACGCCGTAGTTTAATTTTAACCATACTCCTTGAGTATGGTCAGCCCATGACTAACAAACACATTTAAAGGTAAAGAAAAAGAAGCAGGTCTGTCAGGTTTTGAGTTTTCGTTATCGTATTAAAGTTTTTGTTTAAGATAATTAACGGACAATATGAGCTTTTTAAGGAGAAACTACGATCAGTTCGTTGTTAATATACTTAAAACCAAAATTACTATTATGTACTTACTAAAACCAAGTATATTATTATGTAGTTAAGACTTTTCGCAAAAAATTGCAAATAAGTACAGGATGTCCCTTCAAACTGTTTAAATATTTGAGTCAGATTGTGAGGAGATATTGATGAAACGGTTAGATTTATGAAAATTATCTATTGATTTATGATACTTATAGTCACTGCTAATATTCGGTGAGAATACAACATCCATTTTAAATAAATATTTGTTAACAAATATTACTCCAACCAGAACTTGTTTTCACAGCCAGTGGATGCTTCTTCTTCTTCTGCTAACTCGACCATATATAACCAATGTCGTAGATAACTACCAGTCGTTCAAAAATATTTCGTGATTAAGCATAACTATGTACTTAAGTGCTTCGGTGAGCATAACTATGGCTTACCGCATGGTTTACTATTGTTTAGTTTTTAAACACGCTCCGGGTGGATCTTTCGAGTGGAGGAGTTGCAATTTAAGTCCATTGCTCTGTGAAGACAAATATAATAGCTGCCTCCGAACCTGGTGATAAAATTTAGTATCATTGCTGGAAGTTAACGCAGGCTTTGATAAATGCAGCTTGGTTTGTACTTATTGTCCATCCAAGAGCCAAGAATCGGCACTTTCAAAATTGTCTTGCAGTCATGACGTAATTATGTGTGGTGATTTGAATGTCAATTACCTTAAATCTAGTCCTACCTTAAACAGTTTACACTACTTACTCCAAACTCGAAACCTTGAAGTACCTAATCAATAACTTAACTATTTTTTTCAATTGCAACTCGCCATCTCAGCTTGATTACGTACTAACAACAAATTCTCAGAAAATATTCCAGAATCAAATATGTAAGTCCACCAAGTGAATTTGACCACGACATATTGGAAGCTCTGGAAAAATTTACGTTGTTTGGTCATAAGTAGTAAAGAATCCCCTACATCTAATCTAGATCCGAATGCGCTCAACGTGTACTATTTTGCGGCATGCTTGCAGTCGATCCTCTTGACATTTGACAATGATTCAGGTATGGATTGCTCAGTTGATGGCTTCAGCATTCGTAAAGTTGATGAGAGCGAGCTGCGGCTGGCATTGTGTTTGATCAAGTCTAATGCGATTGGCTCAGACGGGTTTTCCCCATCTTTTATTAAAATAATTGCATTAGAAATCATCAAAATCCTTACTCATATTTTAAATTACTGCCTCACAAAATTAACTTTATCCTGCATGAGGAAACATTACACCCTGACTATGGAGCTTGTAAATACTAACAATTTACTGAGCGATTGGCAGTCAGAGTCCCGTCCAGGGCACAGTTGTGAAACTACCACAATCAAGGTCACTACAAACATTCATGAAGAAGCATTGGATGGGGACTTTCTAACGATCCTTGCTCTGCTTGTGTTCAGGAAAGGTTTCGACCCTTTTGACTATTGCAAGCTTCTTACGAATGTGTCTACGTGTTTTCTATGTTTTTCGTCAGCTGTTAAATTGATTCGGAGCTTTTTGCTTGGTAGAAGTCAGTGTGTGAGGGTTGGAACGTCTTTTTCGGGTACGGTGCAGCGTTCCTTGATCGAGGCATACCTCAGGACTCTATCTTGCTTTTTAGCCTGTACATTAACGACCTGGTTGATAATTTCGCCCAAAGCATGTAGCAAAGTTTCTTCTAAATACGTCCTATTGTGTCGGGGTATGAGTTTTTGCAGCATTAATAGATTAATATATGTATATAAGCTTTAGCCTCAATATTTTCAGGGGGCTCGTTACTGGTTAAAGGAACTTTTCCGTAAATAGGATTCTGTAATACATATGTCCATAACAACGCAACTGTTTGAAAACTTACAAATATATTACAATTATTGCAAAAATATAAACTTTTTCAGATAATTTATTCCTGACGGCTATTTTTACTGATAGCCAAAGCAAATTAAAATATGGTGACCAAAATTTGCGTCACCTTTTTACCACCAGTTTACATAGTATTAAAGAGCGATATTATAAAATGTATAATACTTACTGACAAGATTCCAATGTTTAAGATAGAAATCAATATCTGCAAAAATGAATATTTTGTTTAATTTACTACCTGGTTTTTTGAATATATTAATGAATACTCTAAACTAAAAATAAGCATAAACGAAATTAAAGAAACTAGGCGTACGATTGCAACATTAAAATTTTTGTTTTTAGTTCAAGCATTGTTTCTGACAAAATTTGTTTACAATAAACTTACCATGTATCTGTCTCTTAACAGGTTCGTTCCAAAAACCTGGTGAGAAAACTAAGTAAAGTTTAAATATCTTAATGTTGTATTTTGATTGCGTAGTATATTATGTTATATATATTAATTATTTTACCATTCTCACCTTGGGAGAAAAAATTGTTATCCGAATAATATTTTTCGCTAGGATTGTCCCATTCTTTTTTGTCTGAAGAGACTTTCATTGGGTGTTCATATTCTGGTGTAGAAATAAAAAAATTGTTAAATATGTATTTTGAACTAAGCGTTAGCAAATTTAAAGTATTATCCCCTCTTTGTTTATCTAGGTAAATTCTTCTATCGACAAGGGGGTAAGTTTAAAGATAGAGAATCTTTCAGGAGGAGTATGAGGTTTGTTACGCATGTATTTTAAGAAGATTGCGAGTTCAGATACCCCTGACAGGGTCACAGAATTGAGAAGGTAATAGTACTGCCGTGGAGATTTTTTAAACGTGAACGACACTTTAAAACATTTACGAATATTCATGGACAGACAGTGTTACACCATTCTTCGATATCAACTAAATTATGCTGAAGAATATCACATTCTTGTTCGTAGTCAATTACTTGAAAAATCTTAAGGTCATCAGCATATAAAAGAGTCAGAATGAATTTTTGAAATCAAGTCGTTAGTAAATAACAGAAATAGTTTTTTTTTTGTAGAGGCCGTAACCCTTTAAGTTTTAATTATAAACTTTGGAATGTTGTTCCTAGACGAGTTTATTCTGTTTATAACTTAGGCGTTTTCCTGAACTGAACTTTGTCGAACATAATAATTGTATATTGACAAGGGCCAGTTCTATGTTAGGATTCATAAAAATATGGTTCCGAGAATTTTCAAATAAAACTGAATACAAATGGCTGTATTTTTCCTTAGTTTGACCAATTCTTGAAAGTCTAGTCTGATCTCCTTATTATCGAGGTTGTATATTGGTAGCATCCTAGCTATCTCTCAGATCTAAATACATACTCAGAATGAATTCTGATGCTTCAAAGCATTAACTAAGCTTGAAGGTTCGTCAATAAATCGGCATGTAAAAGCATACGCGTGTAATTTACGTCACAATAATACTTTTACTAATATTATATAACTGAGCAGCAGCATATAGTTTTTGCAAGAGCGACCATTTTTCCTTGAATAATGTTTTAGACAACTTAAAGTAAAAATGTTCATTACTGACAAGGAAAAAGTGTTCAAGATTTCATTGATGATTAAGAAAAAAAAGAGCTACGAATGTGTTAAAAAAATATAATTTTCACTTCGAAGAACTACAATTTTAAAGCATTTGAAATTATTATTTTAATATTAATATAGTTCAACTGAAAATCTTAAATTTGTCTTCATTTTCGTTCTTCATTTAACATTTAAATTGTCTGCACACATAAATTTAAGTAAAATGTTTTTAATTTAAACGAAATATTACTAATTTAAGCAAAAGCTCAATTTAGGAGAAATAGCTCAAAAGTATAAATGCGGAATTTAAAAATGGGACTTTGAGCTCAAAACCCCAACGTACACAAAAGCTTAGCTCAAACCCGTGTTTAACGTTCCCAGGGATGAATTTTAAAAGTAATTTTTTTTTTTAGTTTATCTTAAATCGATAACTTACAAAAGACACCGAACGTCATACGTAGGTATGTTCCAATATTCTTGAAGAGTTCAAGGTTTCTTGGTATATGCCGCATTTGTGCTTGCCACAAATATTTAGACTTTTATATACATATAATACAACACAAGAAAATTTTAAACTAGTATGTTTTATAGTGATTTACTGATTATACAATCGTATGGTCACGCTATTTTCCGATATCTGCAAAAACAAAATATGCCATAAGATATTTTTACTATAGATATCTGAACAGTACTCGATTTTTAAATAAGTATACACATAAAGTAAATTTTAAAGATAATGTAAACACTAGAATATGATTGATAAGGGTAAAACTTAAAGAAAACTATTTTTAATATTATATATTATTATAATAAAAATATTGTTGAAAGTTAGTAATGGGGCTGTATGAAAGCTTGAACTTGTTAAAATTACCCCAAAAATGTGATTTCTACGAACTAAAGAAAATGCATATGTACAGTACATATCTACTTGACCAATAAAATATCCTAGACTAAGAGCTGGTGAACGATTTGTTCAAAGTATTTTATACCGCTTAAAATTATTCTCAAAAACACTATATGTATCTGTGCAATCTATAATCTGGCATAGTAACACCGGTCCTAAAACCCACTTTATATGTAGTATTGTATGTATTGTATTTTGAAATTGCAAAAAAATATTAACAAATAGATCTGACCTTTCTAATCGCCTGGCTCGCAATATACTCGTATATTATTTCTATAGTGTTTTAAATTTACCGTTAAAGTTCCAAGCGCTATAAACCATTTTTAGTGCAATATAAAATAATGCAAGTTTAGACTCGTCCAGCAATGACTTAAACCTACCCGAGATGTCTGGCAATTTTATTGTTTCTATTAAAGAATGTATCTAAAATAGTGTCTAAAATTTCAAGTGGTATACTTATATTTAACTTCGCCATTTTTTTTTAGAATTTAAGAAAATTTAAGGGTGGTTTTATGATCGGTGTTACTCTACCAGGTTATTGGCATATAGTTTGCACTAATACATAATATACAAATATATAGCATATTTGAGAAAAATTTGAAGCGGTATAAAACATTTTGAACAAATCGTTCACCAGCTATCAATTCTATCCGAGTTTTACTTAGAAAGAATTTCCGCAAAAATTTAAATACAATTTCACGTTCGATCGGCCCTTGCTGCAAATCCGATATGAGAACTTGCTTTGTACTTTTAAATTAGTTCTTAAGATTTTCTGCTCGTCCGCCGAAGCAGATGAGCCCAAAAAGTTATCGGTGTTTTGATCCGGGGCACCAGACAGATCTCATCAGGGTGGCCAAACGGCCGGTGACCCTGTCACAGATGCGACGATCGTGCGGACCGAACGCCAGTCCTCATATCCACTCGATTAAAAGTCTGAGTGTGAATTATAGCGAAGGAAAATTTTGTAACATTATGTACAATGTAGGGTAAACTATGGAGAGATGCCCTACTTTTTAATTTTGTAGTAGTGAGTGATGAATTTTACACTGCATATAACTCAGTCAATAAGAAATAGTATTGATTTACATTTATTTATAAATCAGAATTACATAAAGCGTAAAATACATTTGTTAAAGCCCTAGTATAAGGGGATAGATGCCTCATTGTGCACTCAGTTACCTGGATAGATACCCTTATAATTAACAGCACAATTATGATTTCATATTTCAATAACATCATATCTTATTAAAATAAAATAAATCTATAGTTATTTTTCTGGTTTTACTCTGAGAAAAACGTCTTCGAAGTGTATACAGGGTGTACAAAAAGTTCCGGGACGGTCGAATATATTGCGAAATATACATCGGATCAAGAAAAGAAAAAAACACGGTCAAATATTTTTTGAAAAGCTATCCAATGACACCAAACTGACACCAAACACCCCGGGGGTGGGAAGGGAGAAACTTTGAAATCTTAAATTAAATCTTATTGAATGAATAATTATTTTATCTCTTAGCTTTTATAATAATTAATTTTTAATAAATTCTGGAAAATTGTTGAAAGGTGATTGTGTAGAGGAATTTTTTCCAAAATCATTATTTGTTCCTTCCTGAAATCGTAATTCAGAAGAAACAAAATCTTTTTTGCAATCGTGTTAACTTGTGATTTGATTGACGATTATTACTTCGGAATTATAGGGAAACGAAGAAAGCAGAAGAATAAATTATGATCAATGCAACTTACCATCAGAAATTACCAAATTGGCTTTGCAAAAGTTTCCTGTTAAATTGAAATAATATTTCGTTTTATTCCCAGAGTAATGCTTTAAACAATCATTAAAACTCACGCTCAACATCCAGAAGAAGAAGAAACAAAAGGACACAAGAAGAGAAAAACATTTTAATACAACCACTTCACTTGCTAAACGACTAATGATTACAAAAACCTTAAAGTTAATACACTAGGAAGATATTAAAACAGCTTTGTTTACAGAACAAATGCATTATGACGTGCTTACAAAGTCTTAACAACATAAATTGCTTGTGCAAACTGTCATCGTACCTCAGCGATTACTTCTTAGAACACATCTGTTTCTATGTAGGTAACTAAACAAAATAAAATTACTACGGTTTTGAAATCAACTGTTTAAAACATTTGCCACTTTTACATTGGAGTTAACGACTAATGACTCAGAGGTATTAAAAAGTATATTGCTTTCATTTTTTAAATATTATATAAGTTAAGACTTTTGTGTAACCTACATTAACATTAAACGTAACCATTATCGGTTAAATGACCGGTTTGAACATTTGCTAAATTTTTTTACATTCAATTTAACTAATTCCTTTTCCTTCTTTTATTTAAACATTCACTATTTCTTTCCTTCAAAGAGAACAAATATAACTTTCATCAAAAAACCTGAAAAATTTTTAGTGTTAAGGAAACATTCTAAAGTTATAAATCTTCAAAATTACAGGCTATTGCCTATTGCCTATGCTGCAATACCTGTTGAAGAGATTTCAGAAAGTGAATGATTAGGATCATTAGATATCAAAAGCACCTGAGCAAAAAAAAGAAACTTATATTCGTCGTTATTAAATGAGTCCTCTGCCTATGGCACGCCGATGACAAAATATTAGCAGGCCGAAAGCACGTCTACTTTTAGTAAGCATTTACGCCCAAAAAGTTAGATTTACTTGTACAAGCCCACAGCACAACGAAAAATTCGAGTGGGCAAATTTGCGATAGTTCGAGATGGGCCGACAGAGCGTCGGAGCACGTAGCGAATTTTCCAGGTCCATGGCGGTCCAACGTGATATATGTAGTGAATACAAAGAATATTTTTGAATATCCTTCATTGGCATAAATATTTATTTTTTGTTAACTCGTTTTTAATTTACATACTATATTGTATAGTTTTTCAATTAACTCTCCAATATCGTGGGCCTCAAATAAGCCCTGCGGTTCAGATAAATTTTCAAAGATTTTGGGCCCCACATTCATAGACGTCAAGGTTTGAAGAAATTTTCAAAAATGTTGGGCCGCATTGTAGGTGTTGAAGCTATAAATGTTTTTAAAAGATTTTAGACCTCATATATACATGTAGGTATAGTGTTGCCTTCGAGTTAACTTTTAAAAATTGTTAGGCTTAATATACATACATAGGCAATGGCGGATTCACTTAAGAAACCGGCCCTGGCATGATGGGGATCACGGCCCCAAAATCAATATTGATATTATAATCACCTTAGGATCAGGTTAAAACAACTATTGGACATCTAGTGAAATTTAATATTGTATATTTACATATTTAAGTTTACAATAAATTTATAAATGGTTTTGCAATGGTTGTGATCGTAGTCACCCATTTAAATAACTTTTAATACCGGGACCCATATTACATATTTCCATTATAATGTCTTGCAATGTCGCTTTAGCTAGAATCTCCTTTTCAACATTCATCAATATTAATGACTCCAGATTGTCTTGTTTTATGGTACTCCTTAATCTAGTCTTTACGATTTTTAATTTCGAAAAGGTTCTTTCGCATTGAACTTGCGTTGAAGACAAAGTCAGTATTAATTTATAAGCCATAAACACATTACAATAAGTATTACTAAAAAAACTATATTTTAACAGTAACTTATAAAACTAAGCTGTTTTTGCAGGAATCACATTTTGGTTTAGATTTCGATTCATTATTTTCCAGGTGACTGTCCCTTTCTGAATCGGAATCCGAATTAGAGTGATCTACTGCGTTCTTAAGAGTTTCCCATTTGACATCCAAATCATCTCGAAGTTCATGAATATTTATTTGTGCATAGTGCCCTAATAATTCCGCTAAATAGTCGAAACTATTTGTTTGCAATGGCCTTGAGACATTTTTCGGATCAAGAATTGATATGTCTTCATACAGTTTCCTATGATCTTTGAATCTACTTTCCAATGAAGAAATTGTAGTGTCCATTATTGAATTGTACACCTTGATTTCAAATTGTTTGACCGGGCATGGGAAGTTGTAGTCGGAACAATGTTCGTCGTCTATTTTTTTAACTTTGCGAATCCCTATGGCAGGTAGCTCATTTCCTATAATGATTTCGCAACCCAAAGCTTCCAACTGGCTGTTACAATTGCGCGCAAAAGTTGTTGACGCGTTTAAGATTTCACTGTATTCCCGTGAAATTGCTTTTATGGAGTTAGTAGCCTGGGCGACCATGTTGAAAGCAATGAAGTAGTTTAACCCTGTACTTTGCAAATATTTTGTTACAGATTCTGTGTGACTGAAGATTTTCAAATATATGTATCTGTGCTGTTAGAATGATCTTAAAAGTTGACATTTTATCCAGGATAAATTTTGCTGTTTGTCTTATTGAGAACGAGGCGGCCGAGAAGCTTGCATATTGGCCAAATTTCTGTGTGCAGCCATTAATGAAACACCTTTCGGCACTATCGCATATTTATTGATTACAGTCTATAGACCGAAAATGTTGATCGGCCCATTCGGACCGAAACGTAACCGGCCCACTCGGACCGAAACGTAACCGGACCACCGGGCAAATGCCCGGTTGCCCGGTGGCGCTATCCGCCACTGTACATAGGTGTAGTGTAGTGTAGTATCCAGTTTATTCCATAAACTGTTTAAGGCCTTAGGTATATTAGGTGTAGTGTTGGGTTCGAATACAATTTTCGGTCTGATTAATTGATTTTGATATGTTTTGCCTATACAAGGAGGAAGGAACTTTTAGCTCGCTTTATGTATATTCTAATTTCTTGTCATGTAGATTAAATATTTCTTAATCCATTTAGATTAAACTTCCTTAATCGATTTTTTTAGATTAAACCTCTTAACATGAATTTTGGCATAACTCATTTTCCGAGTTCGTTACATTAGGTAGGCTGCATATGGTAGTATTTCATATGAAATCCATATAAAAATATAATTGGAAAATAAATACATAGTAATACCGGTAGTATACGAATATTGATACTTAAAATATTTTGTTCAAGATTTTCAGGGTTCAAATTGTAACTGTTTTGATATGTCATCCTTATTATAGTCCTAATTAATAAGTTCAAATTAGAGGCCCGATAACTGCAGGAAATCTCTTTATTTTGAAGTCTGTCAAATTTATGTTTATAAATATCCCCATGTGAAAAGATGTTGGAATATGTGATGGCATTAATTATTTTTATTTATAGTAAATTAGTTTGATGTTCTTTCATAATTTTCTTACTCTTTTCGAACATAGTTTTCGTAATGTCGGCGGTAAATTTGTTCCCAACTGTTTGAATGTTGATACTTTCATACTGTAGTTCATTTTTAGCATGTTCAATAAATTCCGTACATTTTGCTACATGGACAAAGTGAGCAAGCATTCTTTCAATAATTTTGATTTGTTCATTAAAATTTGCGAGGTAGGCCTCGATCAAAGAACCAGCATTATACCTCCTCTAACATCTGATTGTAAACGTTATTCTTTGATTCTTTTTCCATTTTATTGCCGTAAATTCGCGGACTTTTTGAACATGTGGACCAATATCTTGGTATTTATCTTTGAAAACAGTCAAGCGTTTCAGTTCGCTAGAGAAATTAGATGCTAGCCACTCAGAAATATGCTCGAATCTTTTAAACTTACTTGCAAAAATTACTGCTTATATCATCAATAGAGTGCAATTTAATATTAAATTTATCATTGTTTAAAAAGTCGTTTTCATCGAAAAGTTCATCAACATCAAAATTAAGATCATCCTCATCCTTTTGTTGATCCTTTTTATCTTTCTGTTCATCCTTTTGCTGATCCTTTCGGTTTTACCATTCTCCTTGCTTTTATGGCGTTTCTCTTTCGGTGCGTGATGTATCTTCATTTGGATTTGGAGGAGAACTGCTGTTGGCACCATTCCACCTGGCATTAGGTTGTTAGGAAGTAAAGAAGTCACAGGTGGAATTGGAGGAATTAGAAGAATAAGCGGAATAGAGGGTATAAGGTTTAGAGGAGTTCTAAATCCAAACCCTCCTCCTCCTCCATTTGGCCTATTTTGATTAGTTACTACGTGATACAGGGTATCTCGAAAATGGTAGTAGTAGATGCGGTAGTAGAAGAAGCGGTAGAAATAGAAGGAGTTGTAGTAGAAATGATAGCAGTAGAAGTGGTAGTAACAGAAGGAGTAGTAGTAAATGTGGTAGTAGTAGAACTGGTAGCAGTATAATTGTTGGTAGTAGAAGAAGTAGTAGTTGAAGTGGTAATAGCAGCGTTAATTTTTCCTGATTTTGCGTTATTCCCTGAACATGGAAAATAGATTTGAAATTAGTGCCTGTTACTAAATTTTACCATATGCTGGAGGTGTAGCCGTAGTAGTTTTTACGGGTCGCGATGGTGTTGAAGATTGTGGTCTCATTGGAGCTTTGGTGGTGTCTAGTAAAAAAAGACTCAATAAATATTGAGATGAAAAGTATAGAAATATAAGAAATACTATTATAATATAAAGTAGTAAAGCAATAGAAAGATTAAGATATGTGGGCCAGTGTCGGCCCGAGCCTAGTTTTATGGTGGAACGAGATCTAAATATGGTACCCTCTACATATGTATAGTGTTTAACCAGGCTAGTCATACCTTTTTTCTCAGACCGAATAATTTTGTTGACTCATTCATGCGGGTCACAATTCACAATAATGTCAATAATATTAAGGCAGTTAATTCACTAATTAGTAAAGAGGAAAGTATTTTGGCCTTTTTCTTTATTTGCCAGAATAGGTGCTTTCAAAATAAGCCAGCAAAGTGGAAATCAATATCGAAATTAATTGGAATTGTTACGAAGCATGACCTCATATTAAGAGCATTTTTAAGGGAGTTTTAGGCTTTATCTATGTTGAAATATGTACGATTGGCAATTCATACTTCGTTTAACTTGTTAGTTGATTGGTTAGTAATGTCATTTTTATTCGATCTAATCATAGCTAGCACCTTTTGTGTTTTACTTCCGCTTGTACTCTCGGCCTGTGCCCTGTGTGGTATCTCAAAGCAAATAAATCATTAAATCCAGTTTAATCTGTTTTTCACTACCTCGCCGCAAATTATTTCTAATAGCCTCGGACTGTGCTTGTCAAAGCTTGTAAATACCTTCTACTTTATGAAGCAGAAGCTTAAAAATTTGTATCATCGCCTACTGCTCTGTGGTAAACTTTAGCAGAAATATCTCTTAATGTTTTATGAATTTTGAGAATATCTATTGGGCCTTAGTCATAAGTAATAAGTTCAAATTAGAGGATTGATAACTCTATCAAATCCCTTTTTTTGAAGTATGTTAAAATTTATAAATATGTATGCACATGTGAAAATATTGTTACAATAAAACAAAATGTGTAATAAAACTTTCTATATAAAATATAATATACGTATTTAGTAAAGTTTATGAACAATTAAATCTTTATAAGTTTGTTTTTAATCCCATTGTTTAAACATATTTTTATTCGATTTCGGTACGTTTGCCATGGGTGCATATAAAAAAACCCTTGGAATTAACCTTCAGGAAGACAACGGCATGTTATATTTTTACCCGACTACGGCACAAAAGGAGGGTTATGAGTTTGACAGTCTATGTCTGTATATAAGTATGCATGTATGCACTGAAATTTAAATTTTCAAAGTGTACCGGTGATCACGGATAGAGAACAATTCGAAACGTGTGATAAACTTCAAAGTATCATAATTTTCGTGCGGTAAGTTGCTGAGAAAAAATTAATTAAAATTAAAATAATCCTATATATAATTGCGTTAACTTGTGATTTGAATAACGTTTACATCGGAATTATAAAAAAACGAAGAAAGCAGAAGAATAAATTATAATATGATCAATGCAACTAACTCACCATTGGGAATTACGAAACCGGCTTTGCAAAACTTTCGTGTGAAATTAAAATAAATTTTCGTTTAATTTCCAGCGTAATGTTTTCAACAATCATAAAAACTTACGCTCTACGTTTATGTAGAGCAAGAAGAAACAAAATGACACAAGTAATGAACTACATTTCGACACAATCACTTTGCTAAACGAATATTGATTAAAAATTTAAAGCCAGTATGTCTTCATATATACTCCAGAAGGTGATGTTAGAACAGCTTTGTTGAACGGTTGTTATTTAGTTTGATATTTCATATGTATATCTTATAATGTATAACCGATTTTCATGAAACTTTGCACATGTGTTCAGTGCCCATGTCATTGCAACATTATGATAATAACATTTAGTAGTAATAATGTTTTGAGGATGATAACAAATAAATCAGACTAAAAACTTAAAAATAAAATAGCTAAAAGAACTGTCTAAGGTAAACAGTTTTATTGTATTTAGGTAGAATCGACGATGTATTAAAAGCTAGAAATAATTATGATTCAGGGTGGGGCGCTACAACAAAAGAAAGTTGCAGAGCATAATTTTTCCTTAAAAGTAGAAGATATGTTTATTAAAATGCAATATATACTATAAGTGTCTAATATCTAATAATCAAACCAGACGAACGTAATTTATTTTATTGGACCCAATAATTTTTACCTAGCTAAAATTTCTGTACTTTAGGCAGGCTAGCATTTATTCAGGATATATTAATTTATTTATTTTCCGACTAAAAATATATACATAGACCCAAAATGAGCTCGCAGAACGCCCGGAATTGAAGAAGCGTCCAATATACGCCCGAATCGGGCCCGTAGCATTTTTGAAGAAAAATAAGGTCATTATAGAGATGCCTGCAACACGCCTGTTTAAAATAAAAATTGTAAGTTCGGATGTTATCAAATCAACAGATGTATGTAGATTCTTTCTATCTGCCTATCTTTAGGCGAATATGAGTAGAAGCTCTGGGTCTGTTGCGGGTGTATTTTGTAACAATTTGGGCCAGTTGCAGGCGTAGTTTGCATGATGCAGGCGTGATTGTTCGACAACCGTGTGTATGTAGCAGCTGTTTATACTAAATAATGAGCAAATGTAAAAATAATAACCTTATTTGTTTATTTGTCCATTGCATTTCTTAAGTTAACTCACATATTTCAGCAAATAACTCTTTACCAATTATGTATGTTTAAAAGCATTTCAATGCGAAAGATACTCAAGTTTTCATAATCTTTTACAATTGTTCAAGTTGACAAGGTTCAAATTGTAACTGATTTTATATATTATTAACTGAGTACTCCGGTTTTACCCGGTGTATCAAAAATACTACTTAGTTAAATACTTCTAAAATGTTGGTACTTCAGCCAGATTAGGAAGTTTAGAAGTACATATTACTAAAATCTGCGGATGTGGTCCAAAACTCATTGTGCTACCACCGTCCATATCAGAAGGTCTCAAAATCTATTCTGTACTTATACGTTTCCATTGTTAAGTGTTGAATGAATAAATAAGGGTATTAAGTTTTTTTTTTGACTATTTCATCGTTATCTTATTGGAAAACATTAAAGTTACAAACCTTATGTCCATTGCCTATTCGTTAAGGAAATTATTTCTGCCTAAACATTTCGTTAGATATGTAAATGTTCAATATTAAATTATTGGGTATTGAATCAACCATTCTAATTTATTTTCTCATGATATTACTTTGACAAATTTGGTCGCCATATTGAGTCTATCATTTTGGTAGCAGGTTCGAAATTAGTGTCACCAATTTTCCTTTACACTAATATACATAGGTATATGAAAATCTTTTCAATTTCAAAAAAATCTGTCGTCATATTGGGTCCCCCATTTTGCATTTTGAATTTTTAAATTTTTATAATAGAATCGAATTTAGTGGCCTCAAAGTATCCTTAGTAGGTATTAATTTTCACTTAAATTCGTTGGATTTCGGAAATTCTTGGTCGCCATATTTGATCCGCCATTTTGAATTTTTAAATTTTGAACGTAGATTCGCAATCATATTCTCAAAAAACCCCTAAAAACCAATTTTCATGGCAATCACTTGAAAGTTACAATTTTTGGCCGCCAATATTGGACCGCCATTTTGAAGCCCTCGAATAAATAGTGGCCTATATGTTAAGTCGGAGTATGTAATGCCTTCATTCAAAATCTGAAAATGATTGCACCAAGCGTTTAGGCGTGATTGAGCAACAAACACGCAAACTAACTTTCGATTTTGTAGGTATGTACGAGTATACATATAGGGATTCCTAGTCACAAGTAATAAGTTCAAATTAGAGGCCTAAATGATAACTATTTCAAACTCACTTATTTTGACTTGTATTTATAATATTTATATCTATAATAAATTAGTTCGAAGTTCTTTCATAATTTTTTTAGTTTTATCGAACATATATTTCGTAATGTTCACGGCACATTTATAAATTGGATGCTCAAGTGCTTGAATGTTGTCACTTTCTTGCTGGAGCTCATTTTTAGCACGTTGTATAAATTCCGTAAATTTTCCCTTGACCTTTTGCCATTCGGTTGGTATAGAATAGTGCTCTTTATTCAATGATCTGTAGGTGTCGCGCCCTAATTTAATACCTTCAAGATATAGTCTCTTCATAGAGTTCCGCCAAAGTTGATAGACAGGGATGTAAGGACCGAGGCAATCAAGAATTCTCAGTTTTGAAGCGCCTGCTAATATCCGAACAGCCCCCACTGTTTTATATATTTGATGGCGGAAATCTTCTGCTTGTAAAATTATTTCCACAATTTTAGTTTTAATTCGATATAATTCGTTTTCAACTATTGATGCTGCATCTGCAAAGTGAGTTAGCATTATATCAATAGTTTCAATTTGTTCATTGAATTTTTCAAAGCAGGTCTCCATCAAAGCACCAGCATTATACCCCTCTAACATCTGATTGTAAACATCATTGTCAGTTTCCTCTTCTATCTTATTGCCGTACATTTCACGGATTTGATGAACATTTGAAGCCATATCTTCATATTTTTCTTTGAATATAGTCAAGTTGTTCAGTTCGTTAGTTAAATTTGTTGCTAGCCACTCAGAAACATACTCGATTCTTTTAAACTTAGCTGCAAAAATGACTGCTATATCATCAATAGAGTGCAGTTTAACTTTAAATTTATCATTATCAATGAAGTCGTCTTCATCGAAAATGTCATCAAGATCAAAATCAGGATCATCGTCCTTTTCTTCTTTTTTCGTATCTTTTTGCTGATCCTTTTGATTTTTACCATTATCTTTGCTTTGTCGGGGATTCTCTTTCGGTGTGTTGGATGGATTTTCACTTGGGTTGGTTGGACTCTGAGGTGAACCACCATTTCCACCTGGAATTCCGCTTTGAAGAATACCTGCACCAGTACCTAAAGCATCTACAGTTCCTTTTCCAGCCAAACCTAAACCAATCCCTGCTCCAGTCAGACCTGTTCCAACACCGATTATACCACCAATGATACCTCCACCTCCTCCTCCTCCTCCGCCATTCGGCATATTTGGATTAATTTCTTCTTGATTCTGGGGTGTCTCGGAAGTGGTAGTAGTAGAGGGGGTAGAAGTCGAAAGAGTAGTAGATGTGGTAGTAGTAGAAGTGGTAGTAGAAGGAGTAGTAGCAGATGTGGTAGTAGTGGAAGTGGCAGTAGTAGATTCGGTAGTAGTAGAAGTAGAAGGGGTAGTGGTAGAAGAAGTGGTAGTAGATTTGGTAGTAGTAGAAGTGGTAGTAGAAAGAGTAGTAGTAGAAGTGGTTGTTGTAGAAGGAGTAGTAGTTGAAGACTTAGTTGTAGATTCTTCTTCATCTAAATCAACGGCGCTAATCTTTCCTGGTTTTGCGTTATCGCCTGAATACAGAAAAGAAACTCAAATACAAATGCATATTCAATTTTTTATTTAATAAATCTTACCATTTGGTGGCGGCTTAGATGTTGATGTTGCTGGTTTCGATGGTTTGCGTGTATTTTTTACGGGAGGCGATGGTGTTGAAGGTTTTGGTCTCATTGGAGCTTCGGTGGTGCCTAGTAAAAAAGGCATTTACTTAGATTAAAAATATAAATAAATACTAAGCCTTGATAGATCTAATCCTTGTACACTATAAGAAGTAGAGAAATAGCAGACAGATTATGTTATACGGGGTACTCTTGGAAGCGTCAGAGGGAGCACTTTTGAACCAGCTGCTTTTTATAATTCCGCAATGTCCTTGACAGGACTTAAAGCAGTTTATTTATATTATTATTTATTATATCAAAACTTCAAGTTAGAAAAGAGGGGTGAGGGGGTTATTTTAGAGGGATGTGGCAAAGGCGAAACAAATGCCTGTCAGTATACTTCGAAAGATAGATTGGCATATATTAAAGCATATCTTTGTGATTTACTCTGTATACAGACTCTAGACTTTAGAGACTATCTAAAAAGAGGCGTTGAAACCCTAAAATTTTATAGACATTTAATAACTTCTCTCTTTATGTACAGAGATAATTGTAAAAGATGTTAACATATAAAAATGAAACTTAAGCAGTGCATATACATACATATACACCTGCGGTCATAAAAACCGCACCACCCAGGTAGTTTCAATAATGCACATAATTGAAGGAGGTAGGGTAGGGGGAGGGATGCAATTATTTGACCTGCTCTAAGGGGGTATAAAAGCAACCCTTTCGGTGAAAGGATATTCAGTTTAAGCTAAGTGGTGATAAGATAAAGTGATAAAAGTGAAATGGCCGGAAAATACAGGCAGTTGTCCCGAGAGGAAAAAGTGAAAATTTTTACATTGGAAGACCAAGGTCTGTCGTATCGTCAGATAGCGGCTACAATAGGGTGCAGCCATTCAACTATCGTTCGCCTAATGAAGAAAAAGGAGAATTTGGACCCTCTGGAGAAGACGAAAGGATCTGGAAGAAAACGGAAGACAAATTCAAGGATGGACCAGGCCTTACGACGGATGTCTTTGAAGGATCGCTTTAAAACCGCTGTCCGTATGAGGGCAGAGCTCAGGGACCATCATCAAGTCGACCTTAGCGCCGAAACAATCCGTAGAAGGTTACGAGAGGTAGGACTTTATGGAAGACGACCAGCGAAAAAACCCATGTTGACAAAGAAAATGAAGGCGGCTCGTCTAGCATGGGCGAAGAAGTACGAAAATTGGACGAAGGAAGATTGGCGACGTGTGATTTGGTCCGATGAAAGCAGATTCAACTTGTTGTGCGCAGACAATTTACCATACGTGCGACGTTCAGCAGGAGAAAGATTTAAGGAAGAGTGCACGATTAAAACAATGAAGTTTCCTCAAAGTCAAATGGTCTGGGGATCAGATCTTGGAATTCAGAGACTAGACTGGCCAGCGAATTCGCCCGATTTGAATCCAATTGAGCATCTGTGGCACGTGATGAAACGGAAAGTAGCAGATCATAAACCGGAGAGCAAAAGAAAGCTGAATGAAGTACTGGATCTTGTGTGGAAGAACGAAATAACAGATGACATCACTGGAATATTGGTGGACTCAATGCCTTCTAGGATCGAAGCGGTTATTGCAGCAAAAGGAGGGGCAACGCGGTACTGAACACTGTACATACAATGTAAATTATGTGTAAGCTATGTTTAAATAAAAATATACCAAATTATCCCGAAATGTCATAATTAATGTAATAAACAAGTAAATAATAATAAAGCATGAAAATCAACAATCTAACTTTTTTTATTTATTTCTTCCAAAAAAAAGGCAGTAGGCAAATGAAATTCTACCAAACTGTTTATGAGTTACTATTGATTATTATAGCAAAGAATCATTCCATTCGGAAAAGTAGATCTCCTTTTATTCAATTTTTTCATATGAATTTCAAGTGGTGCGGTTTTTATGACCGCAGGTGTAGATATAATGTATCAGGAAGCCTACAATTAACAAAGTAGGAACGCAAAATCAAAGTTAGCTATCTGCATTTTTGTAAATTTTGCAGAAATTGATATAAAAGCTAATCTTTGAATACACACACATAAATTTTCCTTAGTGGATTATAATGAAAGCGTATAGGTATAGCAAGTATACACAAAATCGATACACAGATGTTAGAAATACATATCAACAAATAATATTTGGAGATTCCCGTATTTATTTCCAAGAAACGAAAAATCATGAAATTACTAGATTTTAACTCTTAGTGAGAACTTGAAGTATGGGGATTGTACCTTTGTTTTTTTACCCATAAAATTTTAAAAGGTTCCGCGCAGCCAAAATGAACGAAAAATTTCAAGATCAAGAAATTGCTGATTGAGAATATGCTTTCGAAATGTAGAAATTTGAATATGATTACCAATATTTCCCGAAATTCAGAAATATAGATATTCGAAATATGTATAATATGTGTGTACATATATAGTCCCGAAAGTTATTACAATAATACATATAAAATAGTGATTTCTATATCAAATAAAGATTTTATAAAAATATTGTTGCGACTTGCGACGAAGCTTATACGTAAAGTTCTATCACATATTAGTTATAACATGCACATTTATAGCCAATAATGCAAATAAAACATTCATTTGGTTTCATTCGGTTCAAATAATTTGTGGAATTATTAGTATACTACTTATATATGGTTGGATTATGTATTCATACGGCCAGTCTCGATCCTCGGAAGACATATTTAGACCATTTATGGGCCATTGCAATACCAGAGTTACTAAGAGTTCTAGTGGAAATTGAACACACAACTTCTAGTGCTGCCAACACTACAAAAGAGCTATCGATATTTCGATTTACTAGATATAATTTTTCATCAAAATATATCAACCAGTCCTAGAAGAATGGTGCTAAGTGCAATATTTTATTGTAGCGTATTAAATCATAATAAATAAAAGTACCCAAATAAAGCTTGTGGCCAAATGAACGGTCGTGGTAAATCGTTTGGATATTACTGATAATTTATGGCATCTGTGCTATTTTTTAAAGGAAAATTTGATATACGCATAGATTTCTTCATCTATAGCGATATAAGCCATTTAAGTTGTACTATCTTTTATTTGTAGTAAGGCATTATAACCTACTCTTTTAGTTATTGCAATTTAATTTAGTTAGCATTGGATAAATTCAATTGTCTTTTTCGTAATAGCTATTTCTTCAACTCTTACAAAAATAAAATAAAAAAATAAGGCAAGCACAACATTTATTGTAATTTGAACACCACATATGTATTTTGTTCCTTGCATAACAAGGTTTTTAGCATTAATCATCTCTGAGAATGTATCTCTTACCATTACCCAAAATTAATTTTAGTACTCAAAGATCATACTAAACAACATCTATCAAAATATAAATGAAATTAATGTACTTACCGCCAGGATTATCCCACTGATTAAGCCAGAAATTAATATCTGCGAAAATTGAACAACATTTTGTTGAATTTATAATAGAATTTGGTGCTTTGAATGTAATAATAAATACAATAAATTGAGAATCACAGTAAAAGTTTATGAGAATTACCTTTTAAGAAAAATGTTCGTTATGACAAATTGATAAATAAATTTATTGAGACAAATTAAATATTCAAATTATCATTATGTTAGAAGCAAAAATTAAGGCCTGTATATTTTAGACATTTGATTACCATCTTACCATTTATAGCTCTGTCAGTACGCTGCTCCCATATATCTGGTAAGTAAATAAAGTTAGATTATGTAATGAAGTAGTAGTTACTGTGGCGCCACGAATTTAACACTTCTCAGGAGGAAATAAGAAACATTATTTCTTCTTAAAGTCAAACAAAACTGAATTTTTTTTATGTTTTAATGAATTACACATTTAATATTAGGGTACGTTTAATTGAAAAGTTAAAGAACTTTGGGTTGCACTTGTACGACAAAATATAAAATAGAAAGTTTACCTTTAATATACGCTGCAATTTGAACTG
The DNA here is from genome assembly GCA_963920795.1 of Eutolmus rufibarbis. Lineage (NCBI taxonomy): Eukaryota > Metazoa > Arthropoda > Insecta > Diptera > Asilidae > Eutolmus > Eutolmus rufibarbis. Next base: position 28,630,750 of record OY987205.1, read on the forward strand.
TACAGAATAGCACTAAATAGTCAAAAAAAATTGGAAATGTTTTTGTATGGTGCTAAATTTCTGTTTAATCAATAAAATTATATATTTTATATATTTTTAGACGGGCGTAACCCAAAATTCAAAGATATAAAAAAATATAGTTTTGTTTCACATTGAATGGAAATTGTGATGTTTATTTCCTTCTGGGAAGAGTATTCTAAATTCAAGTCAACCACTATATGTGGTATTTTGTTTATGTATTATAGTATTTACATGTTATATAAGTAATTTACCATTAATATATTTGGGGTTGACACCTCTATCCGGATTATCATTATTGTTTGGAAAAGGACTAAGATCATTTGATTCTGTATTGTCAGAGGAGATTATCGGCCGATATACATATTCTGGTAGAAAAATAAAAATATGTGGTAAATTAGCAAAAAGTAAATATACATTTATTATTCATTTATTTATTTGATTTTTTTTCGCAAACAACCCGAAAATATATTTTGTTTATAGATTAAGGATTTTCGGGAAAAAAAGTATTATAGTTGATCTTGCTACATTTAACGGAAAATTCCTTTGGTTTACTCTACGCGCTACTGAGATGAACAAAAGTTTTTGAAATTGCAACGACATCGGATATTTGAAATTTGCTTGCGCCAAGTTTAACTGAACCTTAAACCAGCAGTACCCGGACTTCTTAGTATTTGTTTTATAAAATACATCAAAATTAAATAAAATTCAACTATTTAATTAATAGAGTCCATTTAATTCCATTATTTGCAGGAATCACCTTAGGGTAGGAAGACATGTTTTACCTAGATATTACCGCCTAGTTATTATAAATACTTTTCATTCAAGTAGAAAATGAAATCATACGCAGGAACAGATCCAAACGTTTCCAGTAAAATCAAATTCTTCAAATAAGCGTTCAATCTCAATTTAACTTGCCTTTTGTTTCTTCAATGGTGTTGTTATTAATTCTAAATCTACTAAAAAGTATAAAATATGTACTTATCATTATTTACTTAAAGTTTACTCTTATGTACATAAAACCGTATGGGAGAATATACATATGCGTTAAATTTACGTCACTGTAATTCGTTTACTAACATTATATCAATCAAAATCAACATGATTTTGAATGTTGTTCAAAAGTATTGAGTCAAATATTTGCTGTGTAGACAATGTCAAGAAAAGTTAAACATACATTGAATTAATGTCAGTAAAACCACCTGAATTGCAGACATTACATACACGGTTTTCTTGTCATTGTGTTTTTATTTAAACAACATGTTTTAAACAAATTCTGTTCCACTGTTGGAACATTTATCCTTCTAAAGAAAAGAAGTTTAAACTATATTAGTTTTTTTAGAATTATTCGTATACCAACATATTGATTTTACTCATTATAATCATAAATTAAAATTAAATGTCAGTAATGCGGCAGCATGAAAGCTTAAACAACTTTAAAACATAACGAAAATACATAATGTAAAAGCGAAACGTTAAATTTCCGTATTTCGCTTAAAAGATATCTAAATCTAAATACAAATTATCGATAATTGCAATTTTATCTTTCCGAATCCGTAATTCCGTAATTATATTGTTATCGTATTAACATGGGATTTGATTGACAAGTTTTTGGAAATTATTTAGATATAAGGAAACGAGGAATGCAAATTAAAAAAATATAATTGATGCAACTTACCATTAGTATTTATAAAACCGGGTTTGCAAAACGTTCCTATTAAATTCAAATAAAATGTCGTTTAATTTCCAGAGTAATGCTTTGCACAATCATAAAAACTTACGCTCTATGTCCAGAGCAAGAAGAAACAAAGGGACAAAAGAAATGAAAAACATTTTGACACAATCACCTAGTTAGCTAAACGTACAATGACTAAAACGACTTAATGTCATTGATTATAGCGTAATATATATGTTGACATACATATGTACCAGAAGGTGATGTTAGAACAGCTTTGTTTATACAATAGATGCATTTAGCAATATCTTCATATATTGCATTAAATTTTTACAAAATACACCTTTACGACTGCGCTAGGTATGTGTTTAAGTAAATTACTATGTGCCACTAAATATAATTAACTGCAGTTTTTAGACAAACTGTCTACAACAATCGTTAGCTTTGTATTGGCTTGAACTACTTATGAGTCAAGTATTGAGAAAGCGTCATTTAAAAACTAGGTTTACTTATGCCTGCGTCAACCGAATTGAACTGACGTACCATTTCTGCGCATTTTCATTTGTCTAATTTTAATGTACATAGGAAAGTAATTGTAAACGTTTTCCTTAGAAGTAGATCGAGAGGATGTTTAATAATATAGGGAAGGCTCCTTACAACGATTTGTAATAGTCAATGACTGAATTTGTTGAGAATATTATCTTTTATAATATATGCTATACCTACTAGTAAACACGTTTAAGAAGTATGTATATATGTATATATCTACATAATATGTATTATTAATTTTCTGCGCACAGCCTTCAACATAATTTAAAAAATCATTAAATACCACCCAAAATTATTTTGAATATTAAAATTTTTTCACTTGAATTCCATAAACAGAGAAATAATATTGTAATAAGTTTAATGTACATATGTATATAAAATTTCATATGTTTAGCAATAAATTAAAGCCATACATCAGTCATTGATTTTGTAAGTTTTTTGGTTTTTAATTTAGGTTATGCCGATTATGGTGCTAATTTCATGATTAAATTAGCGTTTAGCATACCACTAGAAGCTATAAAATAAAAATAAATAAAAAAATAATGTTATAAATTGAAATAATTCAACTTGCATCAGGCAATCATGTATACAATGGAAAGTGTTTATTTTGGCGATTTAAAAGGAGCATATTTAAAAAAATGTTTAATATGAAGAATTACAGCATACTGATTTTTGTTTTGTAAAAATTGTTTGCTTATACATATAACTTAAAAAAGACGGACAAGTGCGAATAGAATTCCGTACCATTATATTACCATAAAGCTTAGCAAGTAGTTTCTTTATAATTATCTACTAAATTTCAGCCATAAAAAAAAATTATAAGTTTGTCACGTAATAAGTCTATAATTTTGAATTATATAAAAAGGAAATTCCACATAGAATTAGAAATTAATAATTCTCGGATTTATTCTTACGCTTATGCCGAAAGACCAGAGCTCCCTACGTGACAAATTTCAAGATTGTAGGCCATCGGAAAGTACCCTATACGTTTTGATGATCAATCAGTGAGTGGGACTTTTAGTATGAAAATAAACTTTGATAGCCCGTATCTTTTATCGCGTTGAACTGGAAATTATATTTTTTACAGCAGTATATTAATTTCAACTTGATACCTCAAGCTCAAGTCGTTTCTGAGAGAAAGGGCCTTGACACACGGAAAGACAGACAGACAACAAAGTGATCCTATAAGGGTTCCATTTTTCCATTATGAGGTATACGAAACCCTAAAAATGATGTATCAATTTTTAAAGCTTTTGTAAATTTTCTTATTTTAAAATTTGTTGGAGAATGAGTTAATTGAGCGCAAGTGAAGTTGAAATAAAGTGCTGGTTGGCATTTATTTTTAAACTGTTTTTTTTTTTTTCAACAAGCGAGTCAACTAATTATAAGTTGATAGTAATTAAAGTAGTTTTAAAATATACTTAGTATGGAATATAACTTAGAAGGAGTAAACTACACCTAGGAAATCGAGGAAAACATACATAGGTATTAAATTCATAAATAACGTTTGATTCATGTTTATTATAACCATGATTATATTAAAAAGATTCCGATTACTCAAGGCACAAGAAAGAATCGAAATTTCGTCTTGAAGATGGTCGTAGATAAAAAAATATGTGAGAATTTTTATTCATAAAATATTTTAAAGTGTTCGCAATGCTTATGGATGATTAGTTTATTCGAATTGCAACGAAATGTAAAATATCTTAAATGACTCCAATTTTCTAAATACGTTTCTTGCAATGGTGGCTGGTTTTATCAGCGAATTAAGGTTCCTTAAGCTCAAGGCTTAAGTTTTGTGTTTATCCTTCCTTTCATCCATTTCTGAGTCTGAATACCTCCGAAGGGAGGTGGTGATGTGTATGGACAAATCAACCCTAGAGTGGGGTTCAAAGCAGCTCGCCACAGATGTCCGAATTTATATTCCATTGAAAATCGGTGACCTGCACTAATACCTTAGACAAGAGCGTTCACATTACAGAATGATATCTGCATGCCACTTTTGAAGAAGGGAAGTTGCACGACTCGATGCTCAGGATGAAAGGAATAAGTTTGGGACTACTTTTGCATAGCAAAAGGGTGAACATTGCTTTATGTAACTCAAATTGAAACTCTTCTCTGTATCCTCTATGGGCGGCCATGACACTGCCCTCAGAAATTGGCAAGCTGTCCCCACAGATGTTGTTTGCTAGAATTTCATGCCACAATCCCAGTGTTAATAATCTCAGAAAAAATCCCCATAAACGAAATATCCACAGACCACAATGTTCGTTGGTTCGTTGGTTTGTTGGTCTAAGCTGCCCCAAACAGTTCCAGGCAGGCAAAGGGGACCATATTTCCAGGCAAATGCCTCGCCATTTGCAAATAAACTCGCAATAACAACCTCCATCAGGTCACATAAATTTCAATTTTAACGCGTGCTAAGACAGATATTTGCATGAAAAGATATATGGCCACGAATACCTGCCGTAGATTGAACCATAAACAGACGTTGGCAGGCTATCATATGTGGTTATTATCGGGCCTTCCCCTCTGCGAACCGCTGGAATTTTTTATGAACCTTTCATGCGAATCACGAGACCACCGCCTCGAAATAGTAACTATAGAAATTCCGGGAGCCACTTTGTTTACATGGTCTAACGACCGTCTTTCACCTGGCGAGGTGAGAAGAACTCCGCAGGCGGAATGAACTTGATCCCTCAAGTTTTATCCGGGCGTTTAGGTGCGTTGTTTCTTCTATTTGCTGCCGGGAGGAGCTCCAGCACCGCTCTTCAGGTTGCCGATATAGGAAGCATATGTTTTCATTAACGTCACAACTGAAGCGGATAATTTATGGCTTTGATTAAACTTCACCCGGTCCTGGCTGTGTCTGAATAGACGCAAAGACAAATCGCCGGTCTTGTTACGTGCACGGAAAGTGCTCCGCAGTGGCCCTGAGGGACTCCACTTTATCTCGCAGTGCACAGACTTTAGCAAAATTAAGGAATGTAATGTTTTTCATTTATCTCAATTTTGTGACGAGACCTTGATTTACACCGGACATTACCGCGCCATACATTGAACAAAAACTTCATCTTCACATACGTTCTTCAACCCAATTGGTTATTATTATTTCTAAAACAAATCTAATATACCTAAACAATATTTATTTGTTATTTTTTTAAATAAAAATCGTATTTCTGTATTTGCATTGCTTAAGCTGTATGCTGCCTTTCATTTGATATCTCACACGATGGGTTTAAACGTTTTTTTCTGAAACGTACAAAAGACCGTACTTTGGTCATTATTCATAAAAATAAAGTAAAAACTGAAACTCCACTACGGCTTTAACTGCCCATTCAAAAGTTATAAATAAGTCTTAGTAACTACTATCTACACTAATATTGGTATTAGTAAAAGCGCCGAAGTCACATGTTTTATCTCAATTCAGATAATTATTAATGTAGTCTGACTACGGCGTTTTTGCTAATCCCAATATTTTATTACAATACCGAAAGTAGTAAATGTAGAATGGTGTTTAAAACTTTTTCTTAGTATTACAATTTGATATTCCATCATAATAAACTTATGTAATCTCGTTTCAGGATAAAAACCAATATTATGTATCAGTTTGTAAGAGTAGTTAAAGTTCAGTTTATCATGGGAATTCATTAAGTAAGTAGGTGTTTTCTATGTATTATTATTATTATACACTATAAAGGTCTAGTTAGTAGTTACTAGGTCTTGTTTATAACTTTTGAATGGGCAGTTAAAGTCGTAGTTTCACTTTGTGTTTATTTAAAACAGTTTGGGGTTTTTCTAATTTATTTTGAATACGTATTGTACTTATGTATATGAAAATTAATTTTTATTTAAAACATTTTGCGGTTTTTAATGTAATGTGCGTATTTAAATTTTTAATTTGATACCAAAGTCGATACATTAGTAATTTTTTTTCTTTTTTTGAGTTGGGTATTTTGTGTTTCTTAACCGTGATATTAGATTTAACGTGAAGTCGTATAGCCTATGTTACGCGGAGTAAACATACAAATCCAACGACATCTCGTCCAAATCTGATTAGTAGTTTAGGAGCTACGAAGGAACAGATGAACACCCATACACACATACATACATACATAGACTGTCAAACACATAACCGTCCTTTTGTGCCGTAGTTGGGTAAAAATTCATCTAAATTAACACTTTCATAAATAATTCGTGAAAATTCAGTTTGGTTTTTTCCGTAAACCTATTAATTTTACTCAATACTGACTACTAAAACTCATATCTTCTGGTAAAATTAAAAATAAAAGATATCAAAAGGAAAACAATTTTCATATGCAAGTTGTTTTACTTTTGAAAATATGTAAGTATTGGCTGTCGTTTCAAATTTCGGAATGTAGCAAGAGTTCTAGAATATATCCGATTAGTTTCCTTTGATATTCCACTCAATATTCATTAATTTGCTTTAATTCATATTTAATTTATCTCTCAAAATTATATCTGCCTAATATTTTTTAAGATATTTGTGTATATTATTTTATAATTATTATATAAATGAAATTTTACGATTTTAAAGTATTTTCATTCTATGAATGAACTTTATAAAATATATCCTTGGAAACTTTTGTAGAAACAATTAATATCACTGGTCAAAAAATTTAATGTTTTTGTCTATATCCAACGCAGTGACAGATTATTTTTATAAGATATTTTTCCATAGATTATGAATTCTTGAATAAAAGTGTTCAATCAGTTACCGTTTTCCAGGAAAACTCGGTTTGAAATTATAAAAGACCATTAGCCGTTTTTTACAATTTAAATATATCCTTATCATTGAAGCTTATTAAATGAAAGCCTTAATCTAAGAATATCAAATACAACTAATTTCTAAATTTTGGACTTTTTAATGTTTTTCCACTGTTCCTAATAAATTCTGAATTATATAAAAAATTGGTGTACAAAAAGGCTCGTTAAATGAATTTCAAATTTCAAATACCAAACAGAATTCGGTTGCAAGATATGCTAATATAAGAGGATGAGAGAATCCTTTTTACATTGGGTTTTTTCTTAAACATAACAAACAAAGAATCAAAGGATTTGGTAAACCCAAATCACACAGCATAACAGTTCAAAATTGCGTTCTTACGAACACATCAAAGATGTACCAGCGTCAAATCGTAAATATTTAAGCACGGGATTCTGAAAAAGGACAATGCGAAACCAAATTTAATAAAGGATATAAGCACTGTGGACAGACGAACGATTTAAAAAGATAATTTAAAAACGCATTTCGGGATCGTTTCTAACTTAACAAGGATTGTGGTTTCGTACTGCCAGCAATGAAGTAGCTTAGCTGGATGCAGGTGCACAACGAGATTTTGGGGGATTTGAAAATATGTAAAGATATTTTTTGAAATCTCATTTCCAAGAAGAATTATTATTCGGGTTCCAACAGGGTATTGCATTCAGGAAAAAACAGATAAACTTTTTATAGATATTATGAATATTCTTCTGAGATTAAATAAAGGAAATATTTGAAAAATAAGCAGGATTGAATATGCCAATGATTTCATGTGGTACCTATTTATGTTACAGCTAAAGTAATTAATCTACCTTATGTACATACATATACTATCCAGTCATATTATGAACATAATATAATATCTACTAAATTTAGACAAAGAGATTATTGAGGAGGCGTTAAACAAATAATTTAGCTATACTTATATGTATATAAATACATTGTATATATACAAATATATAAAATAGGCAGTTTGTTTGTTTAGACTTTTGTTGCTTAATCACGGGCGCAATACGGCGACCAACATTTTTGGAAATTCATCAAATTTAAGTGAAAAGCAGTCCCAAAGTTTTTTGGAGTCTACTAATTTCGAATTTACTATCAAAATTTGGAAAATATCAAAATGAAGACCGAAGTTTGTGAAACTCAAGGGATTTCAATAAACATTAGTGTTAAAATACATAATTCATAATACTAAATTTGAATCTACAAAACCACAAATTTGAGTGAAAACTACTATTCAGGTATTAAGAAATTGATTTCGAATTTTTTATCATAATTTGGAAATTCAAGATGGCGAATCCGTTTGATAACATAAAAGAAGGGATTCTTTTGTGTGAATTTTCCAAAAATCATATGGCAAAATTATAGCACCATAATTCTGGTAAAATGATCTTGTTTGCACAGTCACAATAAAATTTGCTGTGTATGGACTGTGCCAGCACCGGCGAATATGTTTGAAAAGCATGAGATCCGCGGTGTCATAAATCGCATAAATATTTCAGCGCGGGTTTAATGCTTCTGCGGATACAATTCATAACTGAGGAAATATGACAGTCATAAATGAGTGCAATTTGGCTCAAGGATTAATTCAGTGGGTGGAACAGGTGTTGCCATAAATTAAAACATCACACGCAAAAAGGGACATTGTCTGATGTCCCCGCCATCCGCAGTTGAACGACCTCTTTTAAGACGAGCAATTTATATCTTGTTGAAAATCATGTGCTTTTCTTCATCTACACCACCCGCGGTGGCCATTCATGCGGCTCGTGAACCGTGGAACGCTTTTTGCCGCACTAACATTAAACACTCAATGAATAATAATGACACAATCAATAAATAGCGTCGATCGAATTCGGTTTTCATTAAACTGTTGATTGCCACTTCCAATATTTACTAGAGGAAAAATTGCGCAATTACTGCTGTTCCAACAGATTTTTTGCTCGTTTTTCTAGGGAAAATCTTTTATTCGAAGTAAAGAATTTGCCACATTCTATTCCCTGAGGCATCTACATCAATTTCATCCTCAGGAACCCATAGGGATTAAGTGAGAACTTTTCGGACGGATCGTAGTTTTATGAATCCCGTACAAAATTCAAGGCCCTTTGATTCCCAGAATGGCTCGCAGAGAGGCTCTGGGAAACAGCTTTAAATGTGGGATATGTAGGAACAATTTCTGATTGAAATAGACACTTAGCACAAGCTTCCAACTCTTGAGGGAAAACCTGAAATGTGAAGTTTGAAAATATACAGAAAAGTCGGGCAGGAGTAAATTGAATTAAGAACTATTTTGAAAAGGCGCCGTGAGCTGCTTTTAATACAACAGACAGACCTGGACGTTTGGGACGAGGCAACTAGCAGAGAGAGTGTGTATATTAAACAAAGTTTTAGTCTTAAACTTCATTTCAAAACTTATTTCGGCTAGGACCATAAGTCTTATATTTGAGGACGTCCATCAAAGCAAATACTGTTAAATAACTTTTATGGAAGTATGTATGTCTAATTTGCATGGCGAATTAGCTGAAAAAGGTCAGTTGCTTTAATTTGCAAAATTAAAAGAAAATAAATATATTAATAAAGGCTTCAATAATTTTATTCCATAATAATAATTCTTGAAGGCAATCAAAAATACGTAAAATACAAAAAATCTAAATTCGTAAGTCCGTGTGCCCTTGAATGTTTTAAATAAAAACATTAACATTTGAATTGTCTAATTTTAAATATTTAAAAATTAAAATTTTAAAAAAAATTGTATCATTAATCATATTGTAAGATTTTCATAATTTAAAACACACATATGTATTTATGATTTAAAATCAATACTGTTGCATTCAATTTAATTTTAATTTTGTATTATTTCGCAGGACACTTACATTTTAGCGGAAAAGCCGTAGGTTGCGTGGGGATGGTTTGCTTGCGAATTGTGGAACAGGCTTGTAGCCTGTTTTAGGTTCATTGGGTTATTTGGATTTCATGGTGTGGAATTCCATACCATCAAAAAGGTATTTAATTTCCATACCACAACAAAGTGCCGCCCCTGCGCTGATGGTAAGAATTTATTTCATATAGTCTAATTAGGTATGATCATTAAAGGATAAAGTGGAATCAAGATAACGCCAATTTTTTCAGTACGGTGAAGTCAGTACATTCCGTGCCACGTGCTCCGAAAACGGTACACAAATGCAAGCTCTCTCTCTCTCAGCAAATGCATATTTACTTGTAAGTAGAGTATATATGTAGGAAGAGTTTTCAAGAAAGCTTTCGTGAGAGACTTATAAAAAATTCATTTGATGAGAGAGAGCTTTCATTTGTGTACCGTTTTCGGTACAACTGGCAGGGAACGTGTTAATAAACGACGATCCACAGAATAATTACAACTAAAGAACGAACATTTTCAAGGTCAACAATTTTCTTGAGCAGTTCCGCATGGAATATAATATATTCAGTTTGTCTGGATTAAAATCAGTTTTCGGTTTTCGCACTGACTTCAAAAATCTAGTAAGATCTTAGAATTCAATGTTGAAAGTAGTAGCAGAGGATTTTGGAGTAAAATTATTTAAAACTTTTTAGGGCTTGAGATTTTTAGGAGTTGGTTCTATTTTCTTGGTTTTAAATTTTTATATTTCAGTCTTTTTCAGTGCCAATTTTCTACTTGTTTATGATAGTTTTGAAATCGGTTAAGAATCTTCCTTTTATTATGCAGTCGGTTTAAATTTTGTACGCCATACTGAATCCACCATTTTGAATTTCCAAGTTTTGATAGCAAATTCTATATGATCATCCCCAAAAACCCCCCAATTTTGATTTTTATGGTAATTTCTTGAAGTTTAAAAATTTCGGTCGCCATATTGCATCCGCCATTCTGAATTTCCAAATTTTTCTATAGTAAATTCGCAATCAGCGAATTCAAAAACCCCAATGTATTCAATTTCATTGCAATCATTTGACATTAAAAATTGTCGGCCGCCATATTGGATCCGCCATTTTGAATATATACACACTGTTATGTACTTGAACCTCCTCAGACATATATAGATTATATCAGCGAAAGAATCATCAAATTCGGTCGAGTGGTTTTTGAGAAAATCGCGTAAAAACAAACAAACAAACATACATAAGGGAGAAACACAGAACCTCCTTTTTTTAAGTTGGTTAAAAACCGCAATTTTATATATTTAAAAAACCAGAGTTGATTTTGCCAGGACTTTCCAACGAACACTTCAAAGCAAGTAAATACACTCGATGCATTTTTTACATTATGAAACTTTTTTACCAGATACCCAATCTCATGACTATTCCGGAGCTTTTCGAACTCACTGCATAAAATACTAAACCGACTACTACTAAAATTATAAAATTTATTAATAATAATAAAATAAATAAGCTCAGTATCTAATTTTACTTTTTGATTAGTATTCTAGGGGAAAACACGAAGCTTTTATCTGAAAAATTTGTTTCACTTCGGGGGTGAAAAGCTTTTTGAAAAATATTAAATACTTATGTAATTTTTTGTTTTTCGATGCGATGTGTATTTATCGAGATATTCTACTTTCCCAATCTTTTTGTTACACCCAGTAAAACTTGGATGTTTTGTAGAATTTTTAACTCGACTAACGAATTTACGATTAACTAATTAATCTCTGAAGGTTGAATACTTCTTATTTTCGAAACCTCGATAGTAAGAATATTTTATGTACAATTTGATCAAGTTCCCAATTACATAAATTATGTACCACTTGGACCAATAAATGTGCATTTATTTCGAAATTTCTTCAATAAATGGATTCGAATTTGAATGAAGTATTTCTTTGAGGATGAAAATGTCTGTCGATCGTTTTTATATTGAAATAAATTTTTTTCTCAATTTCTCAAGTTCATCTCTGCTTCTGTAGACTCCTCCTTTTTAATATTGAAATTATTTTTAGAGAAAAAGCACGGATGAGGGCTCACTGAATACATCGGAAAAAAGTTTCCTTTGATGTGCATTTTTTGGGTTTTATTTAATTTAGTTTTTGTAACACATGAGTCAAAATTGCGGTTGAAAAACTTTCAGGAGGCAAAATTATTTGACTGGGATACAAAGGGATTTGAAGAAAAGGGCGAAACTGCTTTAGGGTAAGAATTTTGCTGAAGAAACTAATTAATTGGGATATTAAGAAAACGGCAGAGGGCCCAGGATGGCTACAATTTTACGTGTTTTCATATTTTTTGGCCGGTTCGGTTCGACCTTTGTTTTTCTGATTTCCCTCGACAGAATATTACGTCAAACCTTTAGTTAGAAAAAAGGGAGATTTACTGCCGAAGGCTGCTTCTGAGGAGAGTGTTCTTTGCAGGGATGGTCCAGATAATGGCGGCGTAGTAAAATGCTGCGAAAAAAAGCGCACTCTTCACCGAAGGAAGCAATTAACAACTTCATCCATTAGTGTTTGAAGAGCCTTTGGACAAACACGTCGGCCCCAAAATATTGGGGCTGAGTGCAGCGTTTTCGTAAATTACACATTCGAAGTGATGAGTCCGGGCCCGATTCCGTGCTCTCATTACCGGGGAACTCCCGACCACTTCATGCGATTAACATCCCAGACGATGTTAAATTTTGAATGTCATCAACACGACCACTAATGTGTTGAATAATAGTCGGGGAACCCCCGGTTGATGAATATTCCACTCCCGGGGAGGGTTCCGCTCGGCTCAGGGAAATTGCTGTTTATGGGCTTTTGTTGAACACCGGCTTGCATTTCATCGGCCCCACAAATGGGGCTCCCTTTGCCCAATAGCTCGAATGGGTAAGTAGTTGTTGAATTATTGTCCCAGTTGTCAGCCACTCTCGGACTAAATTCGCGCCACGGGATAGTGCCGCCAGAGTGGTCTTCCCGGACCTCGACTTTTACATCCTTTTTATGCCCAAATTAAATTTGAATATTCTGCAGGAGCTGTTTGCTAACCGCCGAATTGTTTGGCAGGACCTGCATCCGTTTGAGCCTCCTGATGGAGTGAAAGCGATAAACTGCAGAGCCCCACTATAGGACAGGCTGCCGAGCAAAAACGTTCCACGAGATATGGAGCAGTTGGGATATATTCAGGACTCGGGGAAAAAGGTCCTCGTCCATCTAGGCTAGGGCCTAGGCCTCCATCGACAGGACTCATTTAATTACGAAGATACCCCCGTTTGTTTAGACGAATATTTTATGTTATTGCGGTTCCGCAGTTTATTGCTCCGGCGCTACAGCGTCCGTTTCATTTATTGTCCTTTGTAGCTTTTTTATCCCTGCTCCTCAGAACGGCGGATATAATCGAGATAAAGCCCTCGTAAAACCTGATGTCTGGTGGATTGCTCATCAAAACTTGCTTATCAAGAATCCTCACTGAGTACCTTAGTGGATTAGGGCCACGTGAAACCGTAAAATGATATGAATTCTTTTTATTCCTTCCGTTTCATCGTCTTTGATCACTCACATATCCTTTTAAATTTATCCCTAAAACTCATTTCAGAATATATCAAAAGAATTGCTTTCATGAACCTTTGTATCATATTATTATATTTATTCGATTCTATTCCATTGAATCTGTGGGTAGTTATTTAATTTTTCATAAAATTATATTTCCTTTCAATATCGATTAATCTTGTATAAGCTTAGTAAAAATAAACGTGAAAAAACATTATTTTTCAATTATGGTCATGTGAATAGTATACTAACAATTTTAAACTTTTATTCGGCATTTAAAATTTCAAAAATTGAACATCGGTGTCATATAATCAACGACTTCAAAAACTTCTGGATATTAAAAAACGTGCCACTTATTTTTACAGAAAAAACAACAATATCCACATGCATGTAACTTTGTTGTATTTGAGGAGTGTTTGCTCAAAAGAATCTATTTACACCATAAGTAAACTTTATAAAAACCGATAAAAACGTTTAGTGGTGACTATTTATATGCTCGGGTGCTTTTTTTTCAGTAACATTATTTATGACGGCGATACCTTTTTGTACAGCTAATTTGAATTTCAGTATTATTATTAACAAATAAAATAATAAACAATCAAAAATGGAAATAGCAGCTTTTGATTAGACATTTTTCAATTTCCACGGAAATAGCACCCTTTTGATCAATATTTACACTAATTACGCTTAGGATATATACCTAAGTAAATAAAAAATAAATTCAATAACAGTTGAAACACACAAGTTCAGACATCAAACATTCTTCTTCGATATGAACTTTTCCTAAATCTTCCTATTTTTTATGAAGAATGTTCAAAACCAAAGCATCTTTTGATTGGAACTTTTATTCTCTAAGGCTACAATTAGTAAGAAACTAGACACTTTTGAAGTAATGACAGATTTATGCAGAATCTTAGATTAAAAGTGGAATTAGTGAAAAAACGTTGAATGAGCAAAAGTGTAAATTTTGAACAGACACTCCTCATTTAGTCCTTTTAGACTCTGCCAAGACTTAAGCTTAAGGGGTGAACTTGAAGATGCCGCTGGTGCAATATCCTTTTGACCGGAAGTGTTGCCGAGGCAACCGAAAGTTTAAGGTCATTGAAAAAAATTAAAAATGCACCATGTTTGAAAAGGTGTACTGTCCGTGTTGTGCTTTCCACGTGCTTTTCCATGACGGGTTCGTAAAACTTGAGTCTTTCACAACAATTTTTGTCCGGAGTACTTAGGACTTGATTCGATGAGAGGGAAAGAAATTATGGTTGTTTGAAAAAATGGCGATTTTCCATATTGATTGGCGGAAAAGTGATAACCCATGTTGAATTTACTTAATCCTACGTTTTTGAAGATGCTAAACACTACAGATCTGTCTATTTCCACCTCCAAAGCCCGAAATCACCCCTAGACGGCCAGGGGTGATTTGAAGCTTTTTCAAGGTCATTCATTTTCATTTTCTATATAGATTTAATAATTCAATTTTTCCTTCTTTTGTATTTTCTATATTATTTAGGACCAAAGTACTCATCAAGACGAATCAAACGAGCCCAAAGTCGATGAGGTTGTGTCGTTTTATTGCAGAGTTCCTATGACCACCTTCCAGCTCCAGCATCAGATCAGCTCCATGTCATCATAATATTGCATTGTCACGCAATATACATATACATGCAAAATTTCAGCTCAATCCGAAACCGGGAAGTGGGTCAAATTTAACTTGCAAGATTTCATTACAGACACCGGGACAGGTGAAACTAAATAAAAGCTTGTAATAAAAATACGCGATCTTAAAGGAAGATGCTTACAAGAACTCAAGTTAAAAAAAGGCCATTGTAGTGCATATCTAAGTTCAATTGTCGAAAAACTGGGGTCTGTTCAGAAAACTAGAGGACTTAACACAATTGTAAGGGGGCGAAAAAAATTCCTTTTTTCGTAAATTTTTAACTGGGCCTCTGCAGGGTAATTATGGTCCGACGAGAATGGTTGGTCTGAAGAAGAATAAAAATAATTTTGATTCTACATAAGTCCATAAATGTAGTTTTTGTTGCACCTCTCTTTTGTGCACATACGTTTAAAAGTATAACTACATATGTAATTTTAGAAAATCTAATAAAAGTGTGGTCGTTTGGATCTGCCACAGCGTTGTTCCCCCTTAATTTATATTTTGAATATCTAATCCAAAGAAATATCTGAAGTATGTAAATGGTAGCGTGTATTTATATTTAAAAAGGTGAATGAAGTGCACAATCTGTTTGTTATCACTTCCTTAAAGTGGAATTGCGTCACTTAGTTTCTAGCATAATCCGGCTAATCCTGCCCAATGTGCGGCATTAATAAATCACAACGTGTCTTCGTAGGACGTCGACCGATTGGCATTTGCAGAATAAATATTAAGGTGGTTGCATACTCTTCCGTGGTTGCGCATAAAAGCACTCAACTTAAAGCCAGCCCGAGCGGAGGATGTGGGTCACTCGGAGCCTCAAGGACAGAATCTATTCTGCAATAATTATAAGGCTTTTACAAACTACAGGGTGTGCATTAATAGCACATAAAGAATACGTAATAGCTCTTCACTTTTACCCAGGTCCATTAAACACTCGGAGGTAACAAGACTGCGATAATTATCGGGTTGCCGGCAAAAGCTAGTCGGAGCGCGCTTATTCCAGAATCCAGAAAGAGACGTCTCATACTGGAGCATCCCCAACATAAAGGGAATTGGAATGAGGCTCCCAACTAGACGATGTCTCTGCCAATTTTGCGACGGAAAAATTAATCAGCGATTTGTAACGAACCATTCCGAAAGAATGCCCTTCGTCTGGAGCACCTGAGATGATATCGGCAGATATGAAAGGCTCCGAGGACAAGCGGGGGATGCTTAAGTGCAAATGAAACTCGTTTATTGCGTCGTTTTCATTTCGAAACTTTAACTTGAAATCTGTTTGCGAGTGCACCAGGGTGGCGCTACTTTAGGGTGCGCTCCGTGCGCGCCCGGGAAGCAATGGGAATGTAACGTGCACAATCCCTTTAGCCTGGAATCGTCGAGCGAAGCTCTTGCTGGAGGATAGTTTTTTATTGCGAAACACTTAATCCAAGCAAGGGTTCGCTCCAATATGAAAGAGTTTATCTGCTGACAGTATTTTTGAAAAGGTTTACTTTCATGTAATTTTCGCGATTTTCTGAAGAAAAATATTCTTTGCGTACTTTTATTGTGCTGATTGCTGCGTGTAAAGCACCTCATATCGCAATTGCTTCATGAAATTCTAGTAAAATGCAAAACCCTTTCCTTTATTCTCTATAAGGCACGTCTACTTACATCGAAAACGCATTTTGTACCTATGTAAGTATTTTGTAATTAAGAGCTTAGCAAACTAGCTAAGGTACGCAAAGCACCATCGCTACGCTGTGCAGTAAACTAAGTTACTGCATCCACACTGAGAGGATTTTAACAAACTTACAAACAAGATAATTTATTCCTTTCCTAGTATTCTTACGTTAGTTTCATTAAAGCAACCAAAGGGATTCATGTTACTGATCCATGATGCATTTCACATGCACTCTCATCTAATTTGGTTGGAGTTTATTTAACTATTTTATTATAAGAGAAGAGTGGATGCACTGAGTGAAAAAGAGCTTTTATGTAGAAAAATGAGGAAGAAATTTCTATTCTTCAGAATTTCATTATATTCCATGTATGCTAAATATCGAAAGCGTCAAATAAAATTTGGTTTGTAGGTAAATTTAGTTGAGTACCTAATATAATTACATTAAAATACATACGATTAATATTTTCTTACGTAAGTACTGGAAATATGAGGTTCCTAATATCGGATATATAATATCCAAATTACATGGATAATCATTTCGAAATTAGGTCCCTAAACCATTCCGACTTTTAAAAATAATCTTGTAAGGGTGTCTACATCTACATACATTTATCTTAATTTTATAAATAATTTCATAACTTTCTAACGTCAAATAAGAAGGCTAGGTCGATTATCTCTAAAAAAACGTTTTAAAAAAAAAATTAAACCGTCGAAAAAACTGAAAACCAAAAAATAATAAACTTTTTTTATTTAACCTTAATAACTAAGTTCTTAAACTAATGTAAATATGTATACCTAAGTAATTTTGAGGTGTGTCGCGCCGCGTCGCCGCCGCCGCCGCGCATCACCCTTTACGTAATTAATTAATTTGCTTGTTTGGCGCCGACTCAAAATTACTTAGGTATACTTACATTAGTTTAAGAACTTAGTTATTAAGGTTAAATAAAAAAGGTTTATTATTTTTTGCTTTTCAGTTTTTTCGGCGGTTTAATTTTTTTGTTAAAAAGTTTTTATTTTATAATTTTTTGTGGCTATAATGCAGAGACTGAGCGGTCTACACACAAGAGATTGACAGGTCTAAAGCTCATTCATCGTGAGGTTTTTTTTTTAAATTAATTGTAATACACAACTCAGCATTAAAATCTGTGAGTGAACAATAAATCACCCCTATTTTTCCACCCTTAAGGTAGGATTTTGTTTTTCAAATTTATATGGGACCAACTTCGAGGTATATCCTATCCAATAAAAAAAGAATTATCAAAATCGGACTACTCTGTAAAAAGTTATGCGTGAAAAAAAAAAACAATATACGCGTCGAATTGATAACCTCCTCTGTTTTTTTTCGTCGGTTAAAAAAAACAAAAAATTGTATTGCACTTTTGAGGGTATTTTAGTTAGCCATTTTATTTCTATTTAAGAAATTTCACAGATTTTGAGAATTTGTAGGAATATACATTCGAGGTCAAAAATAGAGACCGAAAATAACCTGTATTTTCTAATTTTCAAACGAGTCAAAGTCACATTAAAAAGGGCACTACAATAAACTATATTTCAATGTGAATGTATTTTTGAGAGATCTATCGAATGGTGGTTAACATTTTTTACACGTTTCTGTTTAAGGCAGCAATGTTGTAACATCGTGCATTTAAACTGATATTAATTAAAATTTATTCTATAAAACTGAATAAAAAATACTTTAAATTTAAGAAACGTTTTTAATGTCCGTGTTTTAGTACCTATTTGTTATATTTGTTATATTTCTTGAGTAGGTACTAGCTAAACTCGGCCATGCCCGGATTATGTCAGTAAAATTTCATTATAAGGAGTTATTCTACTTTGGTGACGCTAAAAATTGAGATAATTTCATAAATGAATTACACGAAAACTATAACTCTGATTTGATTTATTTTTATACTATAATTAGTAGATATGTTAACAAATATCCAGCTTAATTTTTAGAAATTAATATTTATATGACTATTATTAATTTTATTTTATTTTTATTTATTTTTGTTTGTTTTTCTATTCATTATTTTACTATTAAGTTGAATAAAATATGTTCCTCTTACTTTTTCTAGTAAAAGATGAAAACACATTGTTACAAGATTTGCCTTCGCTTATGATTGGCACTTAGAGTTTGAATCGAGTGGATATGAGGATTGGCGTTCGGTCCGCATGATCGGCGGACGCGCAATAGTCTTAATAAATTTTTAAAAAGTGTTTAAAGCCCATATCGGGACCATAAGTGAAGGCAATTCGGGCCGTTTGCCAGCTAGCCGTTCGGCAGGCAAATTTGGTAACAATATTTAACTTAGGGATTTTGAACAAACAATTTTAGAAATATATGACAAATTGCGACGGAAAAATTACATTTTTTGAAGTTGGTTAATATCTCGCATATTATGATACAAGAGACGGACCAACGTGTTTGCATATTTGTCTTCTTCGATCCCAATTGAACGTTTCTGCAGCGTTTCATTAAAATGAGTACTTTCCTATAAAAGTCTAGATATGTATTACATACAATGTACATACATATTTTGTGTTATCACAGCCTTATCATTATGTGAAATTAATTAGTCTTTGCGATTTAAAAAAGACTTTAAAAGTTTTCAAATTAATGCATAAAACCCATGCACAATAAACTCTATGAAAACCCGTAGATAATTTACAAAATACTTTGCCTACGGAATAGAAGCTTTTCAGTTTTATTTTAATTTTAAGAGGATTTAAAGATTATGCGTTAGACTGATTTGAGAAAAACACAATACTTCCATTTTCCCCTAAGGGCGGAGTTTACGTAAGATTTTCAGCCTCTCGAGAAAATTCAGTTAAGTAAGAGAATTCTAAGCAAACAATCCTGTTGGCACCCCGTTCACATATTCGCATATATTTCGAAATAAAAATGCGGCAATCTCGATATTGGAAGTGCTAAAAACTCGTTTTTGTTTTCTGTTCCGCTTACCACCCGAGTGGATAAAGCTTTTATTTTATGCATGACAGAGTTTCCACCCACAATGTGGAAAAAAACATCAGAAAAGGCGAAGAGGGTAGTCCTGCTTCATTGAGTTTGTAATCTTATTAAAAAATATTCAAAGGGTACTGAGACAGAAAATATCCTTAAATTTTTCAAGATAGACTTGAATCATAAGCGGTCCTGGCCCTTGTCATGGGGCATAAATACGAAGAGTGTTAGGAAAAAAAATACGACCGTGACATTATTTCTCAGATCGTTTCGTAAGGGGCGGTGAAAATCTTAATTTCACCAAAACCTGACAACATAAAGCGGATTGCAACTTTGCTAGAAAATCCTCTGAACGTAATAACGTTGAGTGAAGGCCGTTTTGAAATAAATGTAAACATCAGTGCTTCGGGCGATCGCCGCCGTTAAAGACGAAATTGCCAGTAAATTTAAGGAATGCTGGGCCGGCATAAATTCGGTGAATATCACTTTCTTGCCGCCGTAAAGCACAAAACGGATTATCCCCGCCCAGCACCGTAAAAAATTGAAAAGGTCATAAAAGAAATTCATAAGTAGACAAATATCCTTCACAAACCAATTGGAGTCCCTTGCTGGGAGCTCTGGCTGACGGCCGGATCCCGGCCCTGTCCGAAGCTACAAAATCGTTTTACCGCCCTCCACAGCATCCAAATTGCTACAACCCTCCGGGGAATTCCCAAAAATTTCTCGCTAATAAAGTTGTTTATTCGATTGCGGACTTCCCGGCATAAGCACTTCACAAACAACAGCGGCTGAAACAGATAATTTATTTTTGGCTGTAGTGACGGGCCCATCCCAGCAGCGGGCTCCGGGCCGGGGAATCGCCCAGACGGGGCCCCGGAGCACCCCAACGATAAAGGCTTAAGACAGAGCATCCGGAGCGCCCGGCTGAACGACTGTGCTGTGCCTGCTCAGCCGGTGATATTATTCATTAGCAATAAGCCCGTGAACCAATAGCCGGATCGATGCCCGGAATGATTCGCCGTCATTAATTTAATCCCAGTGCACCCCTATCGTGCCTGCTTTGAATCCGGTCTCCTGGCTCAGAGCCCGCTGCCGAGTGTGTTTTAAAAGAAAACTCGCTAATTGAGCTCCCAGTGCTGTGGAACTCATCAAAACCTCGCAATGAACGTTTGCTTGAGGTTTTAAGGGTCTAAAAGAAAAATCGGAAAAAAAGCTGCACGGAGCACTTCCATTACTGCAAAAGCGGCATTAGCTCCTTTCTTGTTGCAACCGTTTCACAATTTACCTTGAGATTTGATGCGATTTCCTTGCAATTAGTGCTATGATTGGGAAATATTAAATTGCACGACTCTGTGCACCTGTGCATATAAAAATACAAAAGAAAATATCCCCTTTTGGCATGATTGGGTTTCTTTTATTGCAAAAACTTTCATTCAGGATGTAATGCAGGAATGCAGCCTACAAAGCTTCTACTACAGAAAAACCAAACATAAAAGGAAATTTCCTTAGCGAAAACATAAGTAGATACATACATATATGTATATGTTAAGATATTTAGGGGTGGTTTCACATTACAACTTTAAGCTATACATGCGTAAAGTTCAACCAAATCCCTTTCTTTAATTTGAATAAATTCGTGTTTAAAAATCTGACAGAGAGCACATTAAATGAACAGATTTAATCAAGTGTCAAAATTTTCTTATTTCTTTACTATGATGGAATTGTCAACTGCAGAAAACTGAATATTGTAGACCCTGTAGACATGACCGATACTAGTTCAAAAGCACCTCCGAGACGAGCAAGTTCTGTCCTCTAGTCACACGGGGCATGAGTTAATATTAATAAGACTTAACAGTTTAAAAGGGTCAACAAGGCAAGTTTTTTGATATTGTAGCTTGTATTAAGTGCATTAAATAAATTATTGGTCTTGGTTTTTGGACACTCGGCCTCGGTCTTGGTCTGGGCCTTGGTACTGGTCTCGTCTATGAAGTCTATGGTCTCGTTTGCAAGACCCTTGCAATCTTCTATTTTCATACCCAAATATTTTGTATAATTTATTTACTCGTATTTGGGAAGTATCTTGAAAATAAAATGATTAAATGACTGTCAGCTTCTTATACCGTTGAAGAAGTCAACAAACAAACAAGTAAAGAAAATATAGAGAAACAAAATAAGGTTTTTGACTGAATTACTTATCAATTTAAAAAATAAAAATAAAAAAAAAATAATTTTTTTTGCTTGGATCAGCTAAGTAGATAGAAATAAAAAACTTTCTGGAGCTTTGAGTTCTGCTGGTACGGAACCCTAAAAAACTATATAATAATAATGTAATGTTTTTGAAATGTCTTTTTCAAGTAGAAAAAGAAAATAATAAAAAAATATATGAAATTGAATTTGTTTAAGTAATAATGAAATAGTGGCGTTTTGAATTTGTTTTGCATAATTAAAAACGCTTCTAAAATTTGGAAACTGTTGAATGTAGAAGATCGTTACAGGATGGAACGGGCCGATATTTTTTTAATTGTTCATTATTTTTGTCTTAACAAATGAATTCGGATGTATGCTGTGTTTACTAAAAGTGGAAATATTAGTATTTTAATTTTTCAATATGTATTATATTGTTTTGAAAAGCTTAAAGGGTTGAAAGAGTCCTTTTGTTTTTGTTCAAGTCTCGCATTGCCTTGCTTTTGGGCTTGGCCTTAAAAGTCGAACCTTGGTCTTGGTCTTGATTCCGTAGGTGGGTAGTTCTCACCAAATCTCGAAATTTGGTCGTAATAAATTAGTAAAACATAAGATGTAAATTCAATGTTTTTTTTCTGGGAATTACATTGTACCTACTTATCTTACTAGATATCAATGATATAGTGGTCCCCAGAAAAAAGGTGTTTTAGCAAATTATGAGGATATTTAAAAAATTCACTACAAATTTAAATGAGGGAATTACGGTGAGGGAATGACGAAATAAAACATAACCAAAAAAATCTCGCAACCTAACAATACTTTCGACATACGTTTTGGTGTAAGTTTATTAATCCCAAAATCCCACATAAACTGTATCATTTAAACTTTGCTAAGAACTTACCTCTTCTTTTTCTTCAATGTGAGGTAATGACGCCCGAATGTGTAAACTTTTAACTAATATAACTGAAACAATTTTGCAAAAGACACTCTTACGACCACAAGGTGAATTCGCCATTTTGGAATATTGGCAGTATTGCCAATTATCAAAATCTAATTAGAACGTTCTGGAATATTTAAAGATGCGTTCATAAATCGACTGTTAATAAAGGTGTGAGGGAATGATTTTTTTTTACGGGACATGTAAAAATAATAAAATTAACCACTTTTTCTTTACTTTTTAATATAAAGGCAGTAGGTTTTCGAAGATTCGTATTCTTTTAATCGTTTAGTCAAACTTGCAATCAGGTTTATTAGGAAACTGTTGATTTAAAAACTTGAAAGTAATATAATCTGTGGTGTGGGACACAGTGAGGGAATGATTTTTAGAACTTTATTTATGTTCATTTATTTAACTTACGCATATGTTTCACAAATTATAACATACATTGTTAGCAACAGTAATATACTTTGAAAGGAAAAAATAGTAACATTTCTAAGTCGGTTAGATTTTTTGATAAACTCAAAGGACTGGAATTTCGAGAATTGCTGAGAACTACCCAGGTATGATCTTGGTCTTAGTCTTGCATTTTCTGCAAAAGGAAAAAACGATTTTGGACTGCCTCGACACGTTTAGCACTCAAAGAGTAATGAGGAGAGAGAAACCACACAACTGAAACATACTCCAATATGAGTCGAAAAAAGGCACCAAACAAAACTTTTAGGAGGTAGGGATCGAAAAAATCTGCAGACCAATGTTTTAAAAAGCCAAGGGTTGAATATGTTCGATTAATTATACCATCAATATGGCATTAAAAATTAAATTTGGACTCGATAGTCAGTCCCAAGCCAACAATGAATTCTTGCTGGCAAAAAGGTGTATCAAAAATACTGGAGGATGTACTCCAAGATGAAGGACTTCCTGCTGAATAAAACAAAAGCACTTATTAATATTAATTAATTTCATGAGATTCTTCGAAGTCAGTAAAAATATTACGATGGACTTGGAGACGACGAGAATAATCAGCAAAGGCCAGTTATTTTTACTTTTTTTAAAAATGGGGATCACATAAAATAACTTTTAAATACCAGGAAAAGTACAGGCACATAAAGATAATTTAAACAGGTTCATAAGTACAGGTTCATAACATGAGAAACATTGTAAGGTGAACCCGCGTAGTCGTCAATCTTGTGAGCAACATTCGTTTAAAACAAAATTTGAGCAAGATGTCGGATGACAAGTCAACTAATAAAAATAATCTAAGATAGACATCGCCATTGCACTAAAATGTTTAACAAATAAATTGAAAATACCAGAGGGATCGTAACAAATCTCATTGTCAAGTATTAAAACAGAAGGAAAGATATTGATTTTTCGTTTGCTATTAATAAAATACCGAAATTCTTTAGGATTAGCTTTAATGCTACACCCAGAAAAAAAACATTTAGAAATTAATAAAAATATATGTGAAAATAAAATAAAACGTATATAGAATTTAGTCAAAAGGCAAAGAATTTTACTTTTAAATGGAAACCAATTTTATTTTTTTTTAACATATTTTGTATTTTAATTTAAATTGCACATATGTATTTTTAAATATCAAATATGGTTGAAATTAACTGTTTAAAAACATTTAATTTTGAAAAAATAAATTTTATTTTTAAATGAGAAGAGTATTTATTTTTAAATTGATAAAGTTTTATTTTGATATAGCTGCGAAGGGAAATTTATTTAAAAATCCGGGAAATTTTAATATTATCTGATACTAGCTGAAATAAAAATATTTACAGGAATAAAAAGTTAGTTAAGTGCTATTGGGACGAGGAATTTTTAATAAAACATATACAATGCAAACTACATAACGACTATAGAAATGAACAAAATGAAAAAGAAAATCCAGAATTTTGAAAATAGACAAAACTAATTTTTGAGGAGCGGATTTCAAATTTTTGGTATTAAAAAAGAAAACACTTAATTTTAGGAAAAAACAGATTTATTTAATAAGAACCAAAATATCATACAAAGTGTTTGGGATACATAGAAAAGAATTCTACTATTTGTCGTAAAAATTCCAAACTTGTTTACTAATTGTAGAATATTTAAGATTGAAAACATTAATTAATTTGATGGTTACGTCTAAGCATTTAATAAATGTTGGAAGTTTATACTTTACCCCGTCGCAGAAAACATAAAATTGTTCCAGTTGTTGGATGCTTGGTCCAACCACTATAATTTTCGGCTGCAAAGTGAGGTTTTTCGATTTGTAGTCAGATCTGATTTTCTCGACCCGAGGTAGTAGATCGTTGATATTGATTACATGTATAACGAAGTCGTTTTGGGCATCTGTTATTGTTGGTTTGTAACTTCTACTAACTCTAGCCGGTTGTAAAATAGAATGCATTAATAAAGATATAATGCAATCCCTGGAATCTATTTATGGTGTGTAAAACAGACTGTATTTTTAAATAAAAACTTACTTTTATCTATTTCAGGTTTTTGGCAAAGTTGTAAAAGTTCCTTATTTTTCTTGTCTTTTATTTCATTTTTAAAAATCGATATTATCTTCTCTTGAAAATCGTCATAATTAGCAAGTAAACAATTTTCTTTTCCGGTATATAAGTGGGCAAAGTCAATGTCAATCTAAAAATAATGAAATCAATTTTTCAAAATCCACCAAATAGTTAATAAAATTTACGAGTTGGTATCCAGTACTATCGCTGTATCGTGGCCAAATTTTAAGTACATCAGTAAGAGATTCTTCTGAAGATTTAATACTTTTTAAACGGTAGTCAGATGTTAATTTCCAGTACTCTTCAATTTTTGCATACAGTTTTGTATCGTTATTATTTTGGAGCCATAAGATGTAGCTGGAAATGTCATCTGTAAAACTTTACTGTTAATCAGTTGTTAAGATAAAGAAATCTGAAATTACCAGATAAAGATGTATCGTACGGTGTTGAATTTAACTCATCATCATCGGAAAGTGGTGTGTTTTGTACCCTAGATTTCCTGTTCCTGAATTTCAGGTTACAGTAGCGGTCGTATAACTTACCGCTAGGATTTTTGTTGTTTCGCCGCGGTGAATAATACACTTCCTTTAAACAATTTTTCAATCAGCACCTGAGAATGTGAAACAAAACCAAAAAAATTTACCGATTTTTCTCCTGGAAAAAAATTTTGGATGGCTTCAGCGTATGATTTTAAATCCTTGGGAGAAGACCCTTTATGAAGTAGAATAAAATCGACGATGCAGTGCACCAAATTCTTTTGGGCTTGTACATTTAAACACTTATTTTGTTCATAATGGGATAGGACCATCTGTCCTTTAACACTACTTCGTAAAATATTTTTTATGTCCAGCTTATTTGCCACAAAATCGGAACCTGGTGAAGTAAGACCACTTGAAATTTCATTGTTTTTTATCCAAGAAAGAACACCTGTAGTCATTGATGCTGTGTTCATAGCATCAAAATCCAAAAAGGGGATTCCCTTTTTAAATATATGTACAATGTGAAAATGAATAAAAATATTTACATATTGTTTAAATCTTACAATTTCTTGTCTCCATTTTTTTAGCTCCGCCTTAAATATAACCTTTTGCCCAAACATGAACACATCATCAAACAGTTTTTCTACGTCCAGAACTTCTATCCGCTTCAGGACTTCGATGCATATTTTTCTATTTTTAAGAAAATTACAAGTTTCTTCAGATAATCCCCAACTCTGCAATAATTTATCTGCTGCAGTCACCGTTTCGTCAGTAAACGTAAAAATTAAGCTGTCAGAATTCAAAGCAACTCCCGTATCAACTTGTTCGATCACGTATTCCTCTAAATTCTCCGCACTCTTTTCTAAACAATTCTTTTGCTTTTCATCTGCCATATTTTTGGAAAAACAGAAATTTTTAAATACCGAAACTCTTTCCAAATAGCTACAGCAGTCAAATGATATTTCACAACGCACTTAATAGATTTATCAGAATGCACTTTCTCACAATGAATTAGTTGCGACAACGATTCGCTCTCTAATGTGACAGAACTCGAACTGAAGTTGGCGGCAAGAGCAGAAGCCGAGAAGAACAAAGGACGAGAAGGAAAAATATATGTTTTTTCTTTCTTTTGATGAATTTTTTTGCGAAAACAAAGGAACGTAGTTTGTTTAAACAATTTACTATTTATCTTTACATATGACAGTTTATTTTTACATAGTTAAAACATTTTAAAATAATATATGAATTTGTTAAAATGAGCTTATTATATTTTAAGAAAATGAGATGATTTTACATTTAAAATTAAAATCGTGCAATATTAAATCATTACATGTTTATTATTTGTTTTAAAATGTTTTCCTATGGTTTTAAGTAAATTATATGTAAAAACGAAATGTTTTCCTTCTAGGTAAAAATAAAAACGCTGTCATTTAAAAATAAAATAGCATATTTTTCTGAGTGTACCTTTCACGCGACCAATGTACTAATATTTGTTAATTTGATTAAATATTACTTGAGAATTATATTATACATATTAATAAAAAATATATAAGTCGTTGAACTATTGCTAATAATTAGAAAACAAAAGCAATAATTTTCAAAGGGGCTTAAAACACCACATCACCGCAATAAAAATAAATATTACTTATACTGCATATGTAGGTTTTTTCTTACGTCCATCCAAAAGAAGGGACTTTTAGAGCTAAATGAAATTTCGATTAAGTGGCAAGGGACTGAGGATTTTAGGCCGGAGTTGTCCATCGCCTTGGTAGGGATAATCCATAAATCTGGGTCTTTTCATAGCACCGATTATTGCAAATTGCCTAGATAAAAATGATTCCGGGTTGTGTAACAAGTATCATACTAATTTAACTTTTTTCAATTTTATTCAGATCAGATTAAGTAGTGAATATTGAACTTAATAGAAATGTATCAGTAGCTAATTAGTTATTAAGAATTATATTAATTAAATCCCGAGTAAAAATATATAGGCCCAAAACGAGCCCGGAATTGAAGAAGTGCCCGATATACGTCAGATGTACATAATATAAAGAATTAATACCAAATTATATTTTGGTAAATTTAACAATATTCTATATTATCTGGTTCTACGATATAAATATTTTCAGTTATTTGTACAATAAAACATAAATTAATAATTGGATTGCGAGTGTGACCTGTTGTGGGCGTATTTTGTAATAATTCGGGCCAGTTGCAGGCGTAGTTTATAAAAATTTGGGCCTGTTGTAGGTGCGTTGCGGGCTTGTTGCAGCCATTTCGTGCCTGTTGCAGGCGCGTTTTGGGACTGATGCGGACGTATTTTAGGAAATTCCGGCTTGTTGCAGGCACGATGCAGATGTAATATAGGCGTCAATGTTTGACAACCGTGCCTGCTGCGAACTTTAAAATGGAAATCGTTTGGGTCCACATCGGGCGCATTGCAGGAGTGCAAAAATAATTTAGATATTTTTACTCGGGATATCAAATTGTCTACATTACAAAGATAATCCAATAATTTTGTTAGTTTTAAATTGAAAGTTTGTGTTGATAAAATTAATGACAATTTGATAAATTTTTACAGCTTTTAAAATTCTGAATTTTTATTGCTTACAGAAAAAATATTCAATTATGGATTTGCTATTTAATTTTTCAAATAGGCATTTTCATTTAAATTATGTGGTTGTTTGAAACTCGAGCAACAGTAGCAGCGTAATAATTAAAAAATAAGACTCATCTTGAACTAAAACGGAACTTAGTAAGTCGTTAAGGTCAAAGCTAAAATTCCTAAAAATTTTTACATATTCATGTATAACAAAAAAATTTCTCCAATAGAAGGAAAACAAAAATCATAGCTTTCAAGTGAATTGATAAGCTGGAAAAAAATTAATAGACCGAATTTAACAGCAATTTTTATCATTTATTTTTAACAATGAGTTTATGGCTATTCGACAATCTTAACACATTTTTATGGTATTCTGTTCTGCTGTATATTTTGAAAAGTAGACACAAATTATATTGAATGGTATCTTATTTATAATAATTGTAGGGTGTCGTTGTTTTGGGGGTTAATTGCACATTTAAATAATTTAGATGGGACATGGGTAGTCAAAGTTATAGAACGTATACCGTTTTATGTAAAATATCAGTCTTTACACAGCAATAAATCTATGGTTTATTGTCTGAGTAAAAATGAAGTTAAAATCTCTTCGAAACTTCTTCGGAATGAGAAAACAACTTGTGTAATGACCTTTTCTCGTACAAACTTGAATCTCTAGAAACTTTAAGGGTAAAATGCCCTTAAGGAAACAATATAACAAAAACGTTTCGATATTTATTATTGTTATTCAGTGTATGTTTGTTCAATTTGAATCAAAAATCAAAAACAAATTAGCCAAGCTGCACCAAAATTTCTCGAAGCTGACGAATCATTTTTGTTTCGTCTCGCGGGCCATTAGGCCAAATGGTTCGAAAGTTTTTGCATTTTTCTGGACACCGAGGACCGAGGATGCGATCGTCTGTCTATTCCCGGTATTCCCGACATGCGGGCGAAAAAACGGAAATAAATTCGCCAATCACCAGCCATACGATTTCGATACTTTTCGACACCCGAAGCATTGGCGGGTGTTCCGCGGCTCGATTGTAATTCTGATTGCTTCGTTTTGTTTGGACGTGCGAAAAACTTTTGATTCTTTAAAATGGGGAGCACGTTCGTCCCGTGCGTCATAGAATCAGGGAAGAGGCACGGCTACGCAGCGCCCCATTGCGGAGGCGCTCCGCCCCCTTGGCGAGTTACTAATAGCTGGCAGACCATACATCATTGCCCTTATCTCGGGGCTCATTTATTCGGTGTGTCAAACACTTCTTATGTCATATTTATGTGCGCCCGCTCGGCTTCAGGTGTAATTCCTCTAAGATTAATGTTCCCGGAGCCTCAGCGCAGCGGCGGGTTTTCAATTAATCAAAGGGGGCGCTCGGATGTCTTCTATTAGTGCGCACAAAGCCGCCTCCGTGGCCTGTCTGTCTGTCTTCTATCATAATTTTGTCGAGTATATTAGAGCCCGGCTGGAAGATGCATCCGAGGAGGGCACTGGGGGCGTCTTATGAAGCCACACCGCAAAATGAACCCAGGAACCCCAAATGAAAAATGTGTTCTACGCTGAAACGAACTCACTCACTGGGGAGTACCTGAAACTTGCATCCGGCTAGTTCTTACTGAGTTACTTATTCGCCAGCGCAGCCCCGGCACTAGTTCATTACTCACCTGTCAATAGCACCAATCCTGGCTATTTATTTCCCTGGAAGATGCATAGTTTACCGACGGGAAGCCTTCGCAGGATGGCTGAATATGCCGGAGCCCGACAGGCATTCAGGCACCGAACTAGGGCACCCCGGGCGCTCCATAGACGACTTTTTCTCTCCGACTAGCACCTAGCCGTCGCCCTAACCCTTCTCTGTGTACTCGAATCAGTGTCACAGTCTAGGGACAGGAAAATGGAAGAGGAGACACAAAACAATTTCGAACAATGTTAAAAAATATGCTCCTCCGGATCGGTGCAGGGCGCTCGGAAGTGGACCCTCCTCCGTGCCTCGGGAAGCCCCAGGAGCCCGACGAGCCCCGCTCGGACGGACAATAAGAAAATGTTTTATGTCGGACCAAATGTTACACGAATCCGTCCGGTGGATGTATAAAATTATTTCCTTCGAGTGCTGACAATGGCGACAAGGTTTATGGATGACCCAAATTCTACCCGGG
This sequence comes from Eutolmus rufibarbis, assembly GCA_963920795.1. Classification (NCBI taxonomy): domain Eukaryota; kingdom Metazoa; phylum Arthropoda; class Insecta; order Diptera; family Asilidae; genus Eutolmus; species Eutolmus rufibarbis. The sequence goes on from OY987205.1 coordinate 28,661,360, forward strand.
GTGGTGCTCCGCCCTCGAGACTGCTCCGGATACGTCCATTTGCGAACATTGGATGAGTATTTCGTCCGCTGCGATGGCGTGCTCAAAGGGTTGATTCTTACATCAATGTGCCGGGTAAGGATCTGTTTATGGCGCAATTTAAGGTTTAAAGGAAACTAAGTGAAAATGAAGGGCCCTCACCCGCGCCGCCCGAGCCCTTCCAGCCGCATATAAGTGGAATTCATGGACTATTCAGGATATATGCAGTAATTCAAATTGATGACTCCTTGAAGTTTGTCTTGGGGCACGTCGCCTTCCTGAAGAATGGATCGGGATGTCGTCCTTTATAAAGTAAACGAGGGATTTGCATATAAATTCGTGATTTGGCTGCCTTCAAAGGGTCAGCGCCACTTTAAGTAAGATATTGTTATTCTAGGGGAGATGCAAAGTGGGCACTTCAGGTGTCATTTTATGAGCATTCAGACAAAATTTAGAACCACCCGGGCCCACGAGAACCCTTCGACGGGGGCAATAAGTTTTATTGCCCGCCGGGTGAAGGTATTTAATTGACCTTTCAATTATAGTGGCTCGGCCAGGACTGATACGAGTATTTATTGGAGTATGGTCGGAAAATAGCCGCAATATCCATTTTCTTCGAAATTTCTTATGCGGGTTAGATCAATGACTGACACTAGAAAGGGTTTCTAAATGACCTTGCTTATCCTGATCGAAAGACGCCCACGAAGACTTATCAAAATTTTATGAAGATTTTTCAATTTTCGGTCGTAAGTTTTACGATTTAAGATTTTGAATAATTTAAATTTATGTACAAATACACACAAAAAACACTTTTCATAAAATCTAAGTAAATAGAGACAGAATAACAGAGTAATAACTGTCTAAAACGTTCTATAATAATAAAACGTTTGAGCAATAATTTTGAGATGATGTTGTATACTTTTGATAAAAGATTAAGAATATTGATTACTTAATTTATGTAAGTTTTTAATTTTAGAACGTTCAAAGTTGAACATGCTGGCAGACTGGCCCTTTACTTTCAAAATATGATAATATTGTAATAACAAAAAAAGCCAAAATAAATTTATTTTTTAGTATTATCACACAATGGTCGATTTTGATTTATATTATATAAAATGCATACAGTTGTTTAAAAATTGTATTTCCTTTTTACAATATACCCCCGCCGTATGGGTCCAGCACCCGAATGTGCTTTCATTTCAAGTAGGGTCTATAATTGTTTTATAGCTCTATTTGGTTAAATAAAATAAATAAATACTTTTTACAGAATAACCTTTGCGTTTGTGCCCATACTTGTTTTAATTTTGTTTGTTCTTACTTCAAGATACGAAACTCCGTAAGGAAGTAGTTACTTAAGCTTATAATTCTTCCTTTAACTCTATCCGTTCTTGTTCCTTGCGCACACCAAATTAGACTTAAAAATAAGAACGTTTTTTCGTGTTTTATAAAAACAAACATGTCAAAATAAATATTATAGTTTCTTCCAATTTTTTCTTTTTAAATAATCTATTTTCTTCTTGATTTTTGAATTTATGTAGTTTCTCTCAGTGTACAAGGTAATAATATTAATAATAATAATAATTTTTTAGATTAATTTCATTGGCTTTTATTTTAAATTAAATGCTACATTTGCTCATAGGTACTGTTTAGATAAATCACTCCTCATTATTTTATATGAAAATCAGATTGATAAGAATTTATGTAACGAAATAAGATATAAACAATATTTTACAAAGTTTTTATCATACAAAAAAATTAAGTACAAATAACTCACAAAATTCATATTATAAAGAAGTGTTCAAGTCTGGTTTTTTTTATCTGTTTAATATGAAGGCAAGTATAATTCTAGGTTTATTAATTCTGTTTATTTTACCGACAGTCCTGTCTGTGGGCTACTCATTTTAGAGTCTAACTTAAAGCCAATAAAAATTATAAGTTTTGCGCAACTTTAACCTATAATTTTTCTCAAAACGCTCTTTTGAATCGTGAAATTAAGTTCAATTTCAAACACACCGTGTGTGTCATGCGCATTTTTGGCTCAGAAAAGAAATTCACATACGGTGAGTTGTTCGCCTCGAATAGAAAATTGATCAAAATTAAATTCAAAATATCGGAGTGATCATGATGTTAGATTTAGAAGCCAAAAGATCTAAGTAGTAGATCTAAGCGTAGTCGAACATTAAGAGTAAAAAGTAAATTAGTAGTACTTTCTTAAATTATGAAATTGAACTGTTCAGTGTTAAAATTGTTTCTCTTGTTTCAAGAATATATTTCTTTGGCTCCCTTTTATATGAATTTTATGTTACTTTTTTGCGAGATTTTGTCTTATAGTACTTGAAAGCAGTATGTAGGTTTCTAAAATTTTATCTGAATACATCTAAAAGGAATAAATTTTTAATTTATAATATAAAACGAGAAAGCTCAAATCTTGCTAAAGCTTTTTTAAAAATATGAAAAAACAAAACTAAAAGTCGACTAATTTTTATTTTGACTCATCTTCGTTAAAATCTAGCCTAAATCCAGGTTTTATTTATCAACACGTTGAATGCCATAGGGTCACCGGTGACCGGCGTTTGAAAGCTCTCTCGCGTCAAATGGATTTTTACATGCAATTTACTCACGAAATCTTTCTTGAAATTTGTGGAATTTAATGTGTAAACAGTGTGGCAGTTTTTGTTTTTTGTTTATTTAGCTACTTATTTTAATCTCTTATAATTGCCAACTTTAAAGTATGGTTGCTATAATAGCTATTAAAATAATTATATATGTTATAAAATATAATTGTTTCGGGTTAAATCGTATAAATTCATTTCCACAATTTTTACGATTTAGGTCAAACCCAAACTTATCCATTGGAACGGATCCTGACAGAAAGCAGCAATATTTCATATGAGGGCACCGGGAAACATTTAAACAATGTTAAAATCCAGCTGAAGCCAATTAGTAATAATTACAAAGAGTGGTTTTAATTAAATGTGTAAAACGAACCGACTGTCGAGTGCTGACGTTTAAAAGAATTTAAATGACACTCCGGCGTGCTTTATTTAATTAAAATAAATAAGTCAAAAGTTCTACAACACTTCTGATATAATTCGTACGAAATTCCACATTTCAACGAATGCCCATTCGAATTTTCCAGTGATGGGTATTGTTGCAGAACTCGTTAATAATGCAGGCCTAACTCTCAGTAAGCAGGAAAAGCGCCCTATTCAGAGATCTTTGCATTCAGGGCGTATGCGGCAGGTCAGAGCTAAATGAAATATTCAAAAGTTTCTTAGGAGCCCCGACCCATTGGATTTTGGGACGAAAACGTACGCTGCCATGCCCCTTTTAAGGGCCACGAGAAATCGATGATCTCTAAAAAGGCCTGCGGCAACATAGAAAAACGGTCGTGCCAGGAAGGATTTTTATCAATAATACGCCCGATACGTGATTTGAAATTCGTTCGCAGCTGTATTCGAAGTGTACACTCGCTTGAGCCACTTCCGTCGCTGTCCCATAGCCACGGGGCTTATGTTTTCAACGGTGGCGACATTCCCATTAAAATTGATTTTTCATAGAATCAGCACATTATTGAAAATCTCTGATTTAAAGCTCTTCTTCTGCAATATTTAAATTGCCGGTGCTCTAAACATACTTACTTTATTTAATTAGTAATAGGTTTTTACTTCTACAAATTTTGAAAATAAAACAATACTTTCAAGATCTCTTATATTAAAAGCAAATTCTCACCATATACCGGGCATACATATATATTTATTTATTTATTTTCGATTAATACAAGCTAAACAAAACATTAATGTATTATAAAAATAAAACAAGATCTATAAAGAAACACACAAACATAACTTTTATACATAGAAAGGTTCAACTTCATAACACTCTTTATTTTATTTGAAACAACTTAAATTATAAGTTTCAAGCCGATTACAGCCAGAAATTGTTTTTCTTGTTCTCTTTTCCTCCTGGCGCGTTATTCATCCAGGTCAACGCTATGGAAAAATAATGAGAAAATATATGAAATGATAATTGTTTTCCATATATGTTTAAAGTTGTAATAATTGATTATTCGTTTTCAGAAATTGAAATTTAATTTATTTAAAATATAATTTTATTTTTAGAATCAATATAACCTTTAGTTTAACGGTCTGGACAGTCGTGTAAAAAGATTAATTACATACATATTTACAAAAGTTTATTATCATCTTTTACCATTCTCCACCTGCAAAGTTAAATCACCACAAATTAAAATAAAATAAAAAATCAAAGTAATTGCTGCTGACAAATTAATAAATATTATCCGCTTCAACACTTTTACTTCAAAAGTGTTTATATAATACATTTTTTTTAAATTGTTTGGAAATTTAAAGAAGAACTCACCTCCGATAGCTGCAAGTGTTGGGGTGCTTTTTCAATTGTCTGCAATTAACATATGATCTATAATTAGCCAAAAGATCTGACAAAACGCCGAGTATATTAATATTGCTTTCATGAAAGAATATTTTTACAGACGTATAGACATATGTAGACGCATAATACAGAATAGTAAAAGAAAACCAATAAAAACTAATATTTTAGAGAATTGTTTAAATAAATAAATAAGGACATATAAAAGGTAAATAAAATTGCTTAATATTAAGATACTTACAAATCTCTGGCGAATACTTTTGAAATTGCGGCTTTCAACTTACCAATGGTAAGAACAATAAAAAGTATTACTTATTTGCTAACATAGTTCCAGACCACACTTCATTTATATATATTAAAATTTATGTGCGTGATCATGTGCAAAACAAATTTATTCTTTCTCAAATATTACCTATAAATTAGCTGTATATTACTTAAATAATGAAATTCAGCATGTATTTCAATGATACAATTTTTATATGATACCAAATTTTATTCATTTTCAAACTTGATCTTACAATTTTACAATTTTAAGCGCCCAGGTTCAGGGATTGAATGTATATATGTTCACTTTATTTTACCTACCTTAACGGCAACATGAATACATAATTTTTTGTGCACATCTATGACATAGTACCTTTCATCCCTCTTTTTATAATGAATACTACAAAAATGTACGACAATTTTCAATGTTCTCGTATTAATATGTATGTATGTATATACATACATACATAGATTTGATCTTGTAATGAATATATGGAACGATTTTATCTTATCAAGAGAATTTTGAATGCTTTATTAATAAAATAAAAGTTATTACTAATGTATTATTATTATTATAATTTTTTGGGTATCGGGTAACAATTATTTCTTGCCAAGGGAATTTTAGAGAATTTTCATTGTCGTTAAAAAGTACAATCTTTGCGTACCCAGTAAAACATGTTTACTATTTTAAAAGTAGGCAACAAAATATCTTCTCATATAGTAGTACTTTTCAACTACACTGAGAAAATTATAGCTGCCAGGCTAATTTTTTATGTACATCGGCTCTCACAATTATAAGCGAAAAGGTGACAGCCATAGTTTGTGGCGCTGGGGCTTATGAAGCAATGAGCCATAAACAACTCCTATATTTATAAGAACTCTGCTTATTAAGCATAGCAGTAACAGCTATACAATGTATAGGCAGAAATGCTTTAAAATTTTAGAGTTTTAAATATCTGTTATAAGATTCAAAGCTATAAATTTATTAGCAGATATGTACTTTTTATAGCTCCTAGTCAAATAAATATACGCAATGCGCTCATACAAAATAGCTCCTAGTCAAATAAATATACGCAATGCGCTCATAGAAAATAAGTCCTAGGCAAATAAATATGAGTACAGGCGCTTATAGGAAATAGCTCCTAGGCAAATAATTATACGTGTTGCGCTTATACATAGAAAATAGCTCCTAGGCAAATAAATATGCGCAATGCACTCATAGAAAACACCTCCAAAATCTAAAATGTATACAGTGAAGAGCAAAACTGAATCAATGATGGTACTTGAGGGTCTTGCAAGTGGCTCATTAACTGTAACAGATATCGCAAAATTATTGTAGAAGGTGAAATTAACTATAGAAATCTCATATACATTTTGATGCCCGACTGATCAGTTTTGAGTTATTTAGGAAGAAAAACTTTCAAATTTCACTACTTTTATCCTCACAAAATCACCTTTCCTGACGGGATCACTTTGCTGACTGTGACTGGTACACTGCTGTGTGTTCCCCACCCCAATATAAAAAGGCACGATGCATGCACACGTAAAATAAGCCGCAGGCTCACGCGTGTAGGACCCTTTCTTATTTTGCATAAGAATGGGTAACATTCACAATGCTGCTGCTCTTATATTAATAAGTGTGATCACAATGCATTAGCGCTAGGTTTCTTTACACATATTCTTGGCAACTTACCTTATGCGTATAACCTGTGGTGTTTTAAAGCATAGTTAAGCAGCATATTATTAAAACTCAATCCACTTCATTATAAATAATGAGGGCTAAGCTTATAAATATAGCAAATGCAGCCACATTCAAATATCTTATAGTTTATAAGAAGGTGTCGTATACTCCATGAGCCGGGAGCTTTTCGATTTTAGGCAATGCAGTTATGAAAATAGCATTTGCACTTATAAATCGGTGCTTATAGTCTATAGCGCTCTATGTTATTAGGATTTTTTTCAGTGTAGTTAAAAAACTTACAAATTGATTGCAATTTTAATAATCAGTAATGTAAATGAATTATGATGAACTTGTAAAATTACAAACTGGCTTTGTAAACGAATTCAATCAATGTTTGTAAAATTACTATTACTATATTGATGAGAAAAAAATTTGAAAATTGCGTGAAATTTACCCGAAATTTACAACCCTATTTTTAAAATATTTTTAATTGAACGAAAGCAATAACTAAATTAATTTCACATCTACTTCACAAGATGTTCACCTTCGCAGTACCGACGCCGACAGCTAAAATTGATATATCAGCACCACTGACGTAAAATATAAAGGTCCTCCTCACGTACATGTTTTTTATAGAAGCGGACGGTGCGATTTTTGTTCCCTTTCTTTCCCTTTCAGGCAGTGACAGCCACGATGTACATTCCAATGCTGCCTACGCTGTGAGCTAATTTGAAGCTTCAGGCTGTGGCTTCGATCAAAAGCTTCCAATGTATTATAAATATTTAATATTGTTAATCTATTACAAATATGGGTGTTAGAAAATTGTGAACATACATATATGTACATATATTTTAGAGTGTAGTTATTAGTTAACTCGAAAAGCTACAGCCTAAATCCTGGTTAATTCTACTGTCATCAAATTAGACAAACAATGTAAGGTTTATGAAGGCCCTTATATTATTGTTTACGATTGTTAAATTACATGACAATCCTAAAACCAAATATTGTGGCACCGTACCGAATGGTGAGGGAAATTTGTAAAACCTTCAAATTAGAGTTGAAATAAACAGAGAGTGTCGCAATTCATTCCTTTTACGCCTCCTTCTAAATGTCTCGCGTAAAGCAGAAGGTTTGATTTGAAGTGCAGATGTTTTTACTGTGCTATCATAAAACCTTATCGCTTATAACGCAAAATTAATTCCAACACTTGCAGCGATTGTATTTCGCGGCCATAAACCCTCGATTGAGAGTATTAGTGGAATTTTATTTTCCCGTAAGCAAGTTTGTGTTAGCGGATGGGTCCCAAAGTTACGGAGCTGTAAAGTTGAGAAATGTTTTTAAGGGTGACAGAGTGACACTGGTTCACCGTCATCGAATCCACCCCTAATCCCACTTCTGGCACAGCATTGGCTCGCGGGAAAACCCTCCAGCATAAAATCAACATTTTCGGTTGATGAACCATAAACATGAACGAAATTGAAAGCAGTCTGAGGCGCGACATTTTGGTGGGAAATTTTACGCACTTTGGTATTAATTTGCGAAGGTTTTTGAAGGGGTTTGGTGGTGGTTCTGTTGAAGCGAGTTCAAAAATCGCAACACCCCCCGGAACCTTTCGGTTAGTGAGGGCGCTCCAATTAGCGCCTTGCATGCTCCTAGAGGAGCTCATTGTTTGCCAGAGGGCGGTTATTGGCACTGGCAGAATTTAATTATACAGGCAGAGTTGGAGCTCCTTACCTTTCCCGGGATTATTGCCCTGAAAGGGTAAGAAAGAAGGTAATTATCTACAAATATGGGGGGCTTTGTCGGGAGACGTATGCCTCAATTAGACGCAGGCCAGGGAGCGTTCTAGAGCATGCCAGGCGCCGGTATTTACACTGTCAACATCTTGTTAATTATGGCCTAAAACGAATAACTAGAGTTAGTTATAGCGGCAAAGCAGGCCAGCCATTTGGGCAGAAAAGGGGGAGGGTTGGGCGCAGGTGCTTTTATTGTGCTTGAAATAAAAGGCCCCGATTAAGGACCTTTCAGCAGCACAGCGCTCCTAATCATATTTCAGGAAGGTTTATGTAAAGAGCCCGACAGCTCCAGGAGGGCGCTCCGCACCCAGCGTGGGCCCCTCCATTAGCCCGGCTTTCGAGCACTAAATCAACATCTATTGCACCTTCCTCCGACAGAATCTTATTAATTTCTTTTCAGGGAAAATCTCCTTAATACACGTGTACAAGTTCCCAAGTCCTTCTCGCTGCCAATTCATCACCACTCGAGGAGCCGCCTGCCAGCGGAGTCTCTAATATACTGACGAATGTTAGCAGACCTACAAAGGCCCTCCAGCCCTCTTCGGGCTCCACTGGCAGCTTAACAGGAACTGAATTTGCCGCTTGTAAAAAGCTGGCTATTAATTGTGTTGACATTGACAGATTAGTGAAACCGCTTCGCGCCATTTACTTTTTAAGGGAAATCAGATCGACAGCCAGCGGAGGCTGCCGGAGCCCGACTTTGGCTTATTCTTATCATGGGGAGCCCCCAAATTAGATTGATTCGAACGCAGTCGATGGAAATATTTTCGCATAGACACAAAGCCATGAAAAGGAAGAAAAATTGTCCGATATGTTTTGTTTGGCGCTCGGGGCGCGTCATTAGGCGAAGAGGGATCGAGAACGAGCCCCGTCTAATTCTTGGGGGATGGCAGCATATGCACCCGGGAATGGGGCTGATTTTCTGTAATCAGCTCTTCTGCTCGAGGGGGATGTTTGCGATTTAAAATTAATTTGGGGAATAGGGAAATCAAGAAGGATCTGCGGATTGGCGAGGCAAAATTGACTAGGGAGGCTTCATTTCAATTGAACCTTTCAAACATGAGATGTTTAAAAGTACTTACAATTTCTTAATGTCTATTGCGATTTTAATGCCCCAAATTTACCAAATTTAATCAAAATTCTATCCGATATCAGTTTGAACTAATTTAAATGGAAAATTCATATTCAGTTCACTATTAAAGAAAAAATCTAAATTCAGATAGGAACTTCAGTAGTGGTCTAGTAAAATTAGAATTAAAAAACGCAAAAGTAATAAATAAAACAATAACATTCCGACTAAGCTAGAATTTTGCGGAGAATCTGACGAAAGCCTGAAAAGTCCTTTTAATTTGAACCGTGGGTATTTTTAGGGGGTGAAAGGAGATAAATTGTGGTTTTTTGTTGATGTCAAAAAAACTGTTAAATTTTCGAGAAACATAGTTATTATAAAAATGTTCTACCAAATATATTATTTTCTTGTTATCATAGATACCTATGCAGGTACCAAAATCTATTAAGACTACTCTAAGGAAAAAGTGAGTGCTACATATAAGTACATATTTTCGTCAGTAAAAACTGAAATAGTTGCAAAACTTATTATTTTAATAATATTTATAATACTATGAAAAAATAAAAATATATTTTATTGATATATGTACTTCAGAATAGTTTGCTTTACTATGGACAAAAGTAAAATAAAAAATAGTATATATTACTAACGTTCTTATAGCGACACAACTAATGTTTTAATACATATAAACGAAATGTCATTAATGTAAAAATTAGTTTCGATAAAAACAAATTATAAAAATTTTCTTATTGTCACCATCGTAAATGAGTCTTCCATTTAAGTAGCCCACCCTCTCCTCTACAAAAGAAAATTTAATAATAAAAAATTAATTTTATTTATACATGAAAAGGCAAAAACCCTCTTATTCGATACTTTTTTTCACAGAGTTAATATGTAAATAACAACGAATTAATTTAGGTGATGTCAGTTCAATCAGCGTAAAAAACATTTATATAATTATTGTTTAACAATTAATTATATGTTTGTCACATTTAAATTATAATTAGCCGGAGATTTATCATCACACAACCCAATTTATTTATATTGTCCATAAAAGCGACATTTTCCCTACTCAAAATAAAATAATTTGTAAATGTGTCCGAAGTTCATTCAAATACGAAATAAAAGGTCAAAAGTGTTTTTTACGGCAAACAAGGAGAACACTGTCCTTTTCAGCGTTTCTGTTCCTCGTTTATGCTAAAATAAAAGACATTTTAATTAATTTTGCGATAAAATAAAAGGACGGACTTAATTACGAAATTTAGCACAAATGTTTCTGTTTTTAATCGACTTCAAAAATGCAGAGTATCAAATTTCGGTCTTTCTAAATTTGGGCATTTGAGGTATTAATTTAGTGGTGTCGAATATCGAAATCACGTTATTTATGTCTAAATAAGCAGCGAAATTCCCCTCCTTTACGAAATCTATTCTAATTATGTACTAAAAAAAGGAGCAAATAAGTAATATTAGATATAATTTAAAGAAATTACTATTATTCATTTTATAAAAGGATATTTCTTTAATTTAATACAAGCCGACAAGAATGAATTGGGAAATTAAATATTTAAGCTAAAAGTTTCTAATATTTAATATAAAACACAAATATAGTACTAATGATTCTTCGTGTATTAAACAAATACGTCCCTAAGTTTTGTCTTTCAGTTAAGTAGACAAATAATGAAGCGTGTATCTTTATTGTAGTAGTGTATACAGGGTGTCCCAAAAACGAACGTCCAAACGTAAACGGATAACTGACCAACTCATGACCTCTTCTAATAAGCCCATCTTAATCTAAATAAAAATCTTCTGGTTTTCCGTTGGCTCATCATACGTTTTCCCAACAGCCATATGTTTTTAAATATTTATTTGTGAATACAAACCTAGTAATAATATAAGTAGTTGAATGAATTTTGGATTCTAGCACTAAATTGCATTATTCCTATTGTATATACTATTAAGATTGATTTGAAATAAATCATACGTTTTCGTTTTTTGGACGTTGGTTTTTGGCACACCCTGTACACTTTACAATTGATTTAAAAAATAAAGCCGTGAAAAGATATTAGTAAACTTATTTTGGCAAATAACATTAGTCAAATACTTTTTCTATTTTATCCTGAAAATGTTGGAAAAAATATCCTGCCGTAAATTGTGAGAATTCAAAGAAAGCTGGGATAATTTAAGCTAAAGAAATTAACGAAATTTTTAAAATTTAATTAATTCGTCAAGTAATTGCCGTTGGCCATCCAAAGGAAATTAATTTTAATTGTAAATATGTTGATATTTAGACAAGTATCTTAAAATAGCAACATATGCTAAAAGAGACAAAGTATTTAAATTCTGCTCTATTTCCAGGCAAAAACAAGTAAAAAATTCAATTATTAATTAAAATTGCCAATTCTTGCGCCAAGTATTTTAAAATAATCGACTGAACCAACCATTTACTATTAATTATTTTTTAAATTCTTCTAAACTAAAATTGGTAAATTTTTGTCGTTGCAGTTTAATTTCATCCGGTAAGAAGATCCCGAGCCGCCATTATTCGGCCGAGTAAAACATTCAAAAATGGACCTCGTTCAGTGAAGAAACAGCCTTTGGAAAAAATCGGAATATTTTTACTCAGGTTCTTAATTAGCTACCTCTATCATATTTTCACAGTAATTAATATAAAATGAAAGAATTTCCGAAATGTATACAAATAATAGTTGCGTTTTTACATATATCCGGATCAATAGACAATTTTATATCGAACTGAGGCCTGCGAGCATTAACAGCTCCCCAGAATAAGGATTTGGAATTAGCATCAATAATGTAATAATGCAATAATGAAAAGTTTTCAGATTAATTTTTGATTTAAAAACTGGTAAAAGTCGTAGCAATTTGATACTATTAGAAAATTTCAAATCTTTGATATAGGTTAATTTTGATAAATATGAAATTTAAGCAAAATATTCTTTTGTTCCGAACGAATGACAAAAACGCAGCTATGTATATATTATGTGATTGGTGAAAATGAAAGTCATTGCTAGATATGCGTAAATATATATTTGAATCCATTTTAAATTTGTCTTCTTTTATACATCACAATTTGAATATATAATTAATTACAATTTTTCAGATAGTCGACTTTTTACAGATCTTAGAGTCTAGCGCGGAACGACGTCCTCTAAGTGAATTCTTATAATAAACGTTAAAAGTTGAGACGTTAAAACACCCAGCGGACGGGCTGAGCCCAGCAACGCGAAGGGGCTCCTCAGGGATGCACTGGAGCGCTAGAGTCCCGGCCGCGGCCGATCATCGAAGGTGAAAGAGTCCTTACCGAGTAGCTCCTAGCACTAAATGTATAAATTACACTTTGAAACGTGACTAACGATAACTGATGGGTCCTTAAGGCTAAGAATTTGTCGAGAAATGTTACATTGATATGCAGAAATAACAATAACTTCCGGTGTGTGCATGGGTCGTGGGGCGCCGCCCGGCCTCGCATTTCTCTTATTGTATTTTAGACATTTTAGTATCACCCTGCATTTGGTAAAAAATTTTATTCCCAACGTAACACGGCGCCTCAGCGTCGGCTCTGATGTCACATTTGTGCTTGTTCGTGTGCCCTGTTCGCGTTCTGGCGGAACCGCTCGAGCTACACCTCCTCGTAGCTGCGACACTGCGGAACAGGGCCGGACCAGTTGCCGTCGGGGAGACATCGCGGGCGCTCCGGGGGTCCAACGGGGTTGTACTCGACAAACCCGGGGCGGCACTGGACGCTGAGCAGGTCCCCGGGGTCGTAGTGGAATTTGAGGGGCGCTATCAGGCCATTCGGGGGATCCCCGGGGTACGGGCACTGGGATTTACCTGCCGGACGGAGGACAACTTCTCTGTATCTTTTGGTTCTATGCTAGAAAAGAAAGGCGCTGGAGTTCCGAAATCCGTCGAACTGCAAATGACTTGCAATTTGGTATTCATATTCTGTACATGTTTTGAAGAAATCTGAGAGTTTTAGCGACCAGCATTACGAGGAAACGTATAAGCAGTTATATTATCATCCATGTACTATTTAACCTTTAACAATTTAATTAAAAAACTAAATATTTAAGGCAAAATTACATTTTGTAGGTACTACATACATTTTATTTGAACTCGCGGTTCATCAAAATGAATATCGAAGTATCGTAAATTAAATGAGCACAAAATAGGTTCATTTAATCCATAATTTATCCAGTAAAAGGCTGTTTGGAGGAAATAACTACTAAAATATCAAATATCCTCCCTCAGCCATTGAATGGAATCAATAACTCCTTGAAGTTAAATAAAGATATTATACGAACAAACGCAACGTCAGCATAAGAAAGAATTTTCTATTTAGAAGAAACGTCGTTGATTTAAATAATGAACAACAAATATCCTAGGTAACTACCCTGTTCAGTTAAATAGAATAAAATTCAATCAATAAATACATGTAGGAAAATCAAGAATAGACAAGAGCTGTGTCAAGGATTGATTGATTGATTGAGTGTTTAAGCTTCTCAACCGCCTTGCTACTAAAATCTCCGCAAATACAATAAATACATACAATGAATTTACTTACGAGATTCCATAGTTGTAAAATTTTAAATATGTTTATTATTATTGATAATTTCTAGAGTGAATGAGATTCTTTAAAGAAAAAAGTGTGCTATACACTCCTTATTATACCCACTCTATAGACAGACTATGGAGAAAAATTATAATAGAATTTCGTGAGTCGGATGTACTGAATTTTAGATATGCATATTTTATTTTTTATTTCATTTTAGTTTCGGTAAGAAAATCCAAACGAATCTGTCAAACAAAGATTTTAACATAAATTATGCTTTAAAATCAAGCTACTTTCATAATTTTGAAATTAAGTATTCTCTGAAATCTAAATTTCTGTCAGTGGGTCATTAGCATTATTTCAATTTTTTGGATTCCCACTTAACCATTCCTAGCGTTGTTAAAAAAAAAAATGTTTGGAATATCCTAATGAGTTTCCGTTTACTTGGACTGAAAAATAATCCCATAGAGTAATTTTATATTATCTTTGAAGTTGAATTTTGAACTACCGGGAAATTTCAACTGATTTTTTGTGAAATTAGTGAAATTCAAAGAAGAATGTGTTTTATCTCGAAATTTATCACATCTTCAATAAAATAATATCTTAAAAAAAAATTTTATCAGATATTAATATAACTTTTGTATACATATAACTGCTCGTAATGCTAGTCGATATTAGTCTTGTTAAGTATGCACTTTCTGCTACCGCTGTGTTTACCTCCTCCTCAACCTAATTTTATTAAAAAATTATGATACCAATAATAAAAAATACAAATAAGCAAGCTTGAGAAATAATTTATTTAATAAAAACGGTGCTACATATATGTAGTTCTAAGCTAATTGAAAATCTGATCAAATTGTAGTTAACTCCGTGGGTTTTAATTATTTTTTTATATAAGTACATACATATGTAATTGTATCAAAGATGTAATTAATCTGATTAGATTTGCCAAAGTTTGATTTTTCAATACCTAACAATTTATTATTATATTACAATCGAAGGATATGGGACCAATGAAGAATAAAAATTCTTTTTTTTGCTATGCACAGTTTAACATTCACTGTAGATTTATTCAAGCAATAGAACAATTTGAATGATAACAACATCGAAAGTGGAATATCTACTATACTTAATCATTGTTATGTCTAATATATATGTTATAATAGTACATATACTTATATGTTGTGAAAAACGTGTTGTCACACTTTCGTAACATATGGATATGCAATACTTACGTATGTATAGGACGAATCATTTAAAAATTGTCATGAATTTTTCTCCTTAGCAATTTTTTGACATAGGACAAAACAATTTTTGTAAAAATTGTAGAAGGCAAAAGGGTCTGATGATGACCTTGAAAGTGGCTGGTTCCAAGCGGCCTACTATCTTGGAAATTTATTCATAGTTAGTATGTGGATAGATATTCGTACATTTACTCGCGAGAAGCAAGTTTAGAATGAATTAGCCAATATCTAAGTTTGGTCACAATTCGCACAGGCCCTAATAATGAAACTCTGTTCGGCACTAATAATCGTGAAAACAGCTGAATCCTAAATTTCTTATACATGGAACATGTGAAAGTTGACCCTATTGTTCAAATAAATGGTTAGTTATATAATGTTTTAAGAAACATTTTTCTTATATTTTTGTTGAGACATATACATAGCGACTGTGGTATTTAGGAAATAGTATGTATACAGTATACAGTATGTAGTAGATACAGTTGCCTTATTTTTAATATTTTCTTAACTTTGGCTTTCGAGGTTCAAAATTGGGTAAAGTTAGCCCTGTCTAGGTTGCCAAAATTCAACTCATTTGATGGTCGGCAAATTTTCGGAACTCCAGCTAAAATTGTAAGGGCGGCTGAATGTGGTACTTACAAAAGGGGGGCGGGTGGGACCAGAACCCCGTTTCTGTGCAGACGATGCTTGCCTCGCCGACCAGCAGATGGCCCTCGGTGCAGCTGAACGTGACAAGGGCGCCGACCGCGTACCTCCTGTGGCTACTTGAGCCACTCGTTCCATCAATGCGGCCATTTATCGGAACGAGTGGCTGGGGGCATTGAATAGCTTTGCAAGAAGAACAAAATGAAACATTTCAGGTGACTTATTCACATCTCAGGGTTCTGGAAAAAGCACTGAAAAAGCATCATGCAATTTAGGCAATTCTTACCACGACAGCGGGGGACGGGACCGCTCCAGATTCCGGTCGGCTCGCACTCGAGCCCGGGCGGCCCGCTCAGCCGGAAGCCCCAGGAGCATTTGAAAACAGCCCGCCCCCAGGCCGACGTGTTCAGCTCCGTCAGACTAAGGTGGGGGTCCTCTAGAAAAAGCGGAGGGCACTGTACAGGGTGACAATTCGGTGGCGGCGAGGACCAGTTTCCAGACGCTAGACAGGTGGAATTGGCGGCCCCCTCGATTCGGTACCCAAGCGGGCACCTGTAGAGGGCCCGCTGGCCCAGCTTGTTGCCCTCTAGGCGCAGGGAGAGTGGGGCCGAGGGCTCCGGCAGCTGCGGGCACTGAGATGTAGCTACAATAATTGAAATGCTGTTGGTTAAGCCACGAGGCGAAGCACAAGTATACGTCCCCGAGTCCTGGTTCTGGATGTCCTTGATGGTGAGGCGGTACTTGGTGGCGCGCTCCTCCGGGATCGTCGACCATCCTACAGTATTATTACTCCTAGAGTTACGATATCCTTTAATAAAAATATTTTGTTTCAACAATGTTACCAGTGTAGTACTGCTTAAACCAGCCGGTCCACGTCCATTCCGGCGTCCCGCGGCGTCGCGGGTACATGCAATCCAAGTGAATTGTGCTGCCGGGCAGGACAGCCAGAACACCTGACGGCTCAAAGGCTCCCGAACCGGATCCGATTTTAATGCGAATCGATGGAGGACTGTCATCAGAGAAATTCGTTAAGAGAGTTGTCGGCACACACGAGGGCATCCGCGGCGCCCAGAGTCCGTTCGAGCAGAGGACCCGGGACTCCCCCAGTAACTTGTACAGGCCCAGATCTTTGCACCGGGCCTGGAGTGAGTGTCCGTGAGGAAGGTCCCAGCCGACATTCTGGAAAGCATTAACCGGAATGAATGAGCTGCCAAGACACGCCGGGACCTGGCCCGAGATAACATTTCCCAGCCCCATTATTAAGGCGGAAGATATACATATATACATATATATATATATATATATATATATATTTTTTTTTTTTTTTTATATCTTCCCGAGGTGGCTCCCAGAAGACTGCCACTCGGTCGCTGTAAAGAGAACCCCCTCCGAACGCGATATTAAGTAATTTTGTCATTTTCATGCCGTGACAGCTTCCTTCTGCTTGAAATATGCCCCGAATGGCTGTTTCGGGACCAGTTCCCGGCATTTAACTTGTCAAATAATTTTCCGTGGGGTCAACCGAGACCCTTCACTCTTTCAGTCCTCGGAAAAAATAAGGCCGGGGGCTCGGTGTGATTTGTAACTGAAATTTTTATTAGTCCGTTTATTGCGGCGCTGGGAGCCCTTTATGCATATCGCGGCAGCAATTGACTCCTGGGAACCACCGCGCCAAATTGCCCCTCCCCCAATTCACCGGGTACTTACCACTGAAATATTCCGGTAGCTGAGGAGTAAATGAGGTGGGATTCTGTTTACATGGCAACTCTTGTACAAAGGCTGGAATTTTACGTTGCCGTGCTCATCTGAAAGGAAACGAGGAGAGCCCTTTTAGCCGAACAATAGTCGAAATTAATCAGGGGCTCCCAAGGGCTGTCTTTACACATGGACTGAGGTAAAACTCCAACTACAGGTGTAATTTTTTATTCAGGACTGACCAGGTGCTCCAGGGTGATAGGGGACCTCAATACGCATCGATTGATTTATTTAGTAAGATATTTATTTAATTTGTCCTTAAAAATGTTACATATAAAGAATGAACATTAAACATGTAGTTATAAAATTATTTTTTTTTGTTTTGTTTATAGAATTATTCCATGTATACCCACAAAATTACAACGAGCAAAATCCTTTCCTAGATCAATGAAAAAATTAAAGAGACACTCTACTTTCTCGAATTGAAAACATCGTGTTTTTATAGTTTAACTAAAAAGTATATGCTTTAAAGGGTATATCTTCAAATTTTTAAAAAGAAACCCTTTATATTTCTAGTTATATAGGTACCCACCAACCCCTTTTTTTATGCATAGGTAGAAAGAACATCAATACGAAAAACACAATGTTTTAATAGGGAACGCCCTGCGACGGATCTATAAAATGAAACGTTTGTTTTATTTGCATTTTCTGAAAGTACATACTTTTAAAAATATCAAGACAGATTTTTAAGTCTTAATTCGTAAAAGTGAAAAAAAAACTCTTCTTTAAAATTGGCGAAGTCAACCGTGCGCGTTTTCTTCGAAACGACTTTTTTCGACCGGGCCGGATTAATAACTAGCTAGCTTTGTTCGATTTTAAAATTTAGATATAATACATAATATCGAAAATATTTGTAGACGTAGTGGCTAAATTTATATATTTTTTTTAACACACGCCATTTTGTGATTTTTTTCTTAAAGCCTAGAAAAAATCCGTAATGGCTAAAAAAAACTTGTTAAGTTGACCTGTTCTCTTCCCGTGGCAGTGTATAAATCGTATCGATAGGACAAGTGTCATGCGTGGAGGTGCTACTGTATTAGATAACGATTTTGTTGTCGGTAAATAAATTTTAGACTTAAGTCCCTAACTGATCCTCGCCTAGCTAATTACCGTTTGTGCAGAATGTCACTATTGTTTACCTTTCGTTGCTTGGAAGAGTAGCAATTGAATCCTTTTCAAAGATTAAAAAAATTATTTTTCATAATGAATAGGTTTCCATGAAATTATTACCATTTGTTCCTAAAGAATCATAAGAGAGCTGGACTGTTCGGATCAATCTACTGGGCTTATTTCATATTTATCATTCTCAAAGAAGCAATCTGGCCGTAAAACCATTATTACTCTGCAGAAGCTCAAATGTACCTAATATAATAACTTTGTTAATGTTCAATTTTTATTTTTAACCAAAATGTACGTAAGTTCAATATATAGTAGGTATGCTTAAATTCTAAAATCTATGTAGCTCGAGGAAATAGAATGCCCCTTTAAAAAGGGTTGCATCACGGTCATGTCGGGAATATACAAATTAGTAAAATTGAGAGGAACACACTATGGCTGTTGGTTCAAATAAAAATTATAAACGTATAAACGGTCGCGATCAATTCAAAATTAAAAAGGCCGCACCAAGGCCAGACTGAATTTGAAAAAGCAAAATATGCCCCTTTCAAACTATGGCTCTCATTATGCTTTTTTACTGTCGTACAATCTAGTCTCCTAAAACAAATCAAACCGCCAAAGTTACGGCCGTAATATAATTTATGACCGTAAAATAATATCGATACCGATAATAACATTTTTCCGGGTTATCAGCTTTCAAATTACGGACAAATTTTAACACTGATGTCGGTAACAACACTAATAGTTTGAACGAGTACATCAAGTAGAAATTTTCAAACAATTTTTTAATAGTATCGAAAACATTAGTATCTTATCTTGCATTTTAGAATTAAAAATTTTAATGCATACATGTTTAAAACATTTTTAGATACTTAAGCTTCTACTTAAAACGACAAAGCAGTCACGCGGCTTCATTCTCCAGCCATAATTCATTGATTTGCTATTTTTTCATTTATTTAAATTTTTATTATTGAACCAGTTGCATATTTCACTAACATCACATTCACAACAATTGTTGATTTAAACTTAATGTTTCGCAAATTTAATAGTGTTCAAAAGTCGAATTAAGGGATTATTTTTGAAATGTTCGTATTTTGATATTACGATCATTTAATTTAAATTGCACGATTAATTTAATCACAGTCTGAAAAACAATTTAAAATTTAATGTATCATATGTAAAATATTAATTCGACTTTTAAATGATATTTCTAAAGACTAATCATTCATTTGTTCTTTGATGAAATCGTTATTATATGTCTGTGGTGCGCTTTTTTTTTTTTCAATAAAAGAACCTAGGCCCTATAGAATTTAAAGTTAAGTTTTCAGAAACAGATTGAATTTGAGGTCTCCTCACGGATTTTGATGAAACTTTGTGGGAGTGTTCATTTGACTCCAAAGTGATGAATATGCAAACAAAAATTTAAAATATTTAACTTTCAAATTTTGTAAATTGACATTTTGGCACCATGATAATTTGCATATTCCTACGAAAATTCGCTGCAAATTATATTATATAAATGCCATAAATTAAGAAAATTTACACCTTTTCATTCTAAAAACTTCTTCAAAAATCTTGAAAAGTAACGAATTAAAGGTACATATCTTTTTCGACTTATTGAAAGTGACGAGCACGCATTTGTCTTATGAAATGATAAGCAGAAGTAAAGTTAAATTTTCCTTATTTTCAGCGCACGTGTAAAATTTTTTTAGAATATTTCGATGGAAACATTTTTAATTTAAGATATTTCTATAGTTTTTACCAAAAAATTTGTGGAAACATAGAGAAATTGCGGAGGAAAATTATCACTTTACAGAATTTTAAACTTATTTATCTGAGGAAATATAAGCGACCGAGAAATTTTGTTTGCATATCCGTCACTTTTGGCCCTAAATAGGCATTACTATAAAATTTCATCAAAATCTGTGAGGAGACCTCAAACTCAATTTATGTCAGTCTAATAGCCAGATAAAATCTTTAATTTTTGGGTATTATCGCCGCGGAGCGCCCGTGGAAAAATCTTATTATAGCTATTGTGGCAGTGGTGTAACTATAATTGTTCGACAAATGAATTTCAGCCCCATAATATTTTGAATGTACGGCATAATATTTATTTATTTGAAGTTTTTAATCGGAATTTCATAGTAGACAAGCTGCGATTATAACAAATTCTCTTCGAAGCCTTTCACAACTACTATTGTGTTATTTTGATGATATTCAATAATCTGCGAATTTGTCCTTGGAAATCCCGGCGGTATGTCAGCAAGTCACAACAATTTTTCGGGCTTAAGGTATGTTGTATAGACTGCAGATACAATCATAGAAGATGTTGACATAAAAAACCGCAGTTTGTCTACTTTGAAATCGTTCACTAAAAATATAATGCATTTGCTTTAAAAATTGTAATGTGCACTCCTAAAGTGACACCCTGTAGTTATATATTTCAGTGAGTTTTTTTTTTAATTCATTCAATACATAAACTTCCTATATACTTATTTTTATATATTTGAACATTTGCACTTCTTGCCTTAATTAATAATGTTATTTAAAATATTAAATATTATATAATAATACATTTGCTTAATAGGTAATAAGCCCCTACAATTTTATTCTTATATTTTGTAAAGACAACCCTAGGCGATTTTTGGAAAGTCTGAAAGTGAAAAATGGCGGGAAGCCACCGACTTACCTTCTTCGTTTGTGGCGCACAGTGGTCCCACCCATTTCCCTTTGACGCATCGAATCTTGCAGAGACGCCGGTCTCCCAAAGGGCCTACCTCACCCGGAAATTTGATTTCGGATACCTCACTGAAGTGTGAATGCTCTGAACTCTCCGAGGATTTCTCCTCTTCCTCTGATGACTCTTCGTCGGGATGTACTGGTGCGAAGCCTCCATCCTCATCAATACCACCTAAAGGGGATGAAATACGCCCCACGTTAGTACCCATCTTTTCCTCCTCTCCTCCGGGGACGTCGGGAGGATAATCAGGTTTTGTGCCGGACAATGTAAAGAATGGACTCGTTCCGGCAAACGTTGTTCATTCCTCGATCGATTTGGAAAATGTTTCTTTATGCAAATGCAGAACCCGTCGGGAGCACACAAGCTTCGGTTAGACAAGGAGCGTAAGGAAATTAATGTCGCTTTATTCAATAGTTGTAAATCAGTCCACAAGCTAGGGGTTACCTATTTAATGCCCTTTTTTCATTTTTCATAAGTTTCTCATAGATTTATTATTCCTGCTGCTCCCAGCTGGTAAAAATAGTAGCTTAATTGGATATTTTGAATATTTTAGACCTACAGTATACACTTTCAACATCTTCTATCTCGTTGAAAAATAAAAAAGTATAAAAAACCTATACTTAACAGTCTAGACTATAAGGCAGAATTTAAAAGTTCAATCCTATTTTTAAAATTCGGTTATCAATCAAAGTATTTATAATACATAGAATTAGGTCGTAGTATAACACTTAATTGAATGTTTGAAGGAGTCGATAGGATCAATTTAACGAAGAATTTGACTTAAGTTGGTGAAGGGTGGTTTCATTTCACGTTAAAATCACAACAGTCGATTGAATTTGCTTTTCAAATCCTTGAAAGTGCTTTTCAAATCCTTGGTATACTTAATTGCAAAATTACAATTTCGAACTTGAGCTTTTCGACAGAATGTGTTTTTTTTTCTTTTAGATGGATACACCATTCAAGGAAATCTTTTAAATAGAACATTGTAATGCATTTCGAAAGCGTTTTTGTGCTTCTCTGATTAAACGAAAAAATGAATTTCGGTTATATGTATAACACACTTTTTTTTATATAACTAATAGATGTGTAGATACATATATACATATTTTAACCATTGTATTGTCAATATTTCATTCGTTATCATATTAGGCCTCTAAAAAAAAATCATCAAGGTGTCTATAGGCTATCTACTATAGATAGAACCTTTATTTGGCCATTCACTGGCGTTCAAAATTAAAGGATCACCCATAAAATTGAAAAATCATGCTAATTTTTCAACCTTCGTGTCTCCACGAAAAATGATCGGATTTAATTATATGCTATACCTATATCGTTGCTCATTTGAAAACGTGTTTTTTTTACTTTTAAATTTGTTTATTGACAATTTCCTCACTCGCAGTACCCCGCGAGAAATCAAAAAAGGGATAATTTGTTATGAAATTACTCTATCGGCTATTATTAATTTTTATGGGATATGGGCTATAAACAAAATTTTCGATTAAATTCGAATATAGTATTTCCAAGCTAGTACTTTTTCCTTCAAAATGTTTTTAATTTTAATATGGCTATGATATTTTTTACTGAGCTACTTTTCGTAAACAATTTAAAACGACAAAATAATAGGTTTTGAATAAGCCACGATTAACCTAAATCCGATCATATTTCGCGGAGATACGAAGGTAGAAAAATTAAAAATATTTTTCGATATTTCGGGTGATCTCTAATCTTAAATGTTAGTGTAGTTGGCTTAAAATCCTATAATAAATCTTGTTGAAATAACAGTGACATTTTGAAAAATTAAACCTATATTTCAATTCTTAGTCGCAGTATCTTTCCTTAGCATTGAAATTTCTAGAAAATTTTTTTTAAGTGCTGCAGTCAATAAAATGGTAGTAAAAGCAAACTTCATAGTCTCGAAATATTCGACTTAAAATGCATGAAATATTACAACATTTTCCATAATTATTGTGCGAATTGATTAACTAAGATATTAGAATAAAGATTTGCTTTGAAATTGTGATTTTGATAGAAAGTGAAAGTCGGTTTGAGTATTTAAAGAAATTATATTATTGCAGCATTTCATTTTTTAAATAGTAATATATTTTATAAGTTTAGTAAATGGGTAAATGATAACATTCATATAATTTACTTGCTAGTATACACTCCTAGAAAGATATTTCCCTGAATATCGATCCGCGGTTCCTAAAATTTTATAATTCTAAAACTTCACTGTTCGCCTTTTGAGACCATCATGGTATTTTCCTGTTCCAGTTTAAATCTGTTTAAACTCACGTAACCTTTAGAAACTCTAACGAAGTTACTTTGGATAAAAGCTGTGCCTAACTTAATTTAGAAAGCACTTCATCCACTTCTGATTACTACTGACAGGTTTTTCCCGGGAAGTCAATTAAACGTGATTTACCAAAAATACATAAGACCTTTTTGTATCGTCTGGAAGATGAAACTATAAAAAATTCAGTCCCAATTCGAGTGGATAATGTGCGGATGTGGTACAAGGAGCTCAGCGGCATTAAGAGCCTTTAATAAGGGATGACAGTGACATCCCTACCTGCCGAGGTGCTCGGATAAAATCCCTCGTTAACGAGCCTGACATGCGGCGAACAAATCGCTCGATCCATCTCTGTCGACTCTAATCTGGTTTTGTCGACATCATTAAGGCATAATCAGTGCGTGATGAATTGCAATTAGGATAAAGGAGCAATTTGACTAACTTTCTCCGGTTTCTGTCACGCGGCGAAAAAGGATTCGGATCGATTGCAATCACTCGCCGCTCGAAGTCGGAGGCGGCACAGCACAAGACACTCAGATGCCCTGACACGCTGTACAACTCCGGGAATTAAAATAAATTGCTCCGGTCTAGACAATGGACATAAATCTAAGCAAAATAAGCCCGGCAATACTCCTGGAAGTGGCGCGGCGCTGGTCTAGTTGCCTCGCAAGTTATGCATTCGGTCCGGCCCTAAATGAGAATTAATGGGGTTTTTTTCCCACGCCCTGGCGGCGTGCATTCGCTTGCATTTTTAATGCCCTATATGTGGTGCAGCCGGTCCGCCGGATGCTCCGGGATGTGCATCGAAAAGTCATTTGACAGAAAACAAAGGAGCAAGAATTAATAACATATGCCGAGTTTGGCGACTACCATGCCAAACAAAACACACACGGATCCGGTCTTGCCCAGCATTTCTGAATTTTTCAGCTGGAAGGGCTGACATCTGGACGTGTGGCAAAGTTTTGGTCACCCGAAAACTTTTTTCAACAAAAAGTTCACCCGCCACACTGCCGGGTGAAATTAATGCATTGAAACCGAAAATGCATAAATGAAATTACATACATAGATCAAAATGTAAATACTGCCCTACTTTAGATCTGAATTAACTTTAAGGACATATGCCGAGTTCAAGGATGCTTCATTAAAATATAGCAGCTGTTTGCTGAATTTAAGTTTTTAAGTTCGAATTAATTTACGCTTTATTGGCCCTTACCTTTAAATAAGTGACTCGTAGAAATGCTGAAAAGTTTTTTTTCCAGAATAGGGTCGGACTTTTATTGCCCTATTCTCAAAACTTGTAGGATAGGAAATTATGCTTTTAAAACTTTTGTTAGTTAATTATAGCATTTGAGTATAGAATAGGCGGGAATCGCGATTTCTATAAATTTCGTTATAACGAAGTAGAAGGTACCCAACAAAGCGTTGTCCATTATGTCGGGTTTCGTTAATAGAGGAGTATCAAAAAATGTCAGTACAATATTATAAATTTGTTCACTGTAACGAGATGCTGCGTTTTACTGTAGGTACATACATTTTAGTATTTAAGTTTAAAAAGGTAACTGTGTGACTAAAAGTAGTATAACGACCCCCTAAAGATCCTCACTCTCATAAAAATTACGTTAGACATATCTTTAACAAATTATTGGTAAAAGGAGATACAAAAATCTTTTCCTTTTATAAATTTCAAGATCGTATCGAATTGGAATAGAAAATATTCTTTTGAAAGTATTTGATTTAATGACAATTCTGCCAAAATATATTATTTTCTCTATACTTTACTTTTATCCTTTTCCGGGTAGTACTGATTGTGCGGTAAGATTCTGTTCTAATTTGTGTCATATGATTCAAGCATATTAATAAAATGCTTATTAACTTTTATTTTTAAATATTTGTAGCATTATTTTAGTGATATTTAGAAATTTGTTATTCCCAGCTAAGCACCAAATAAGTCTAACATCATTGTCAAAGAAAATTAAAAGGCTTGGCCGTGTCGCTGGACTATGCCAAATGGTAATTGTAATAAATAAAATTCCTTGAAGATTTCATGTAAAATTTTAAGTTTGAAATCTGTAGTTATTTTATTTATTATATATAGTATAAATTTGCTAATAGAGAGAACGAGCTGTGAAGAAAAAAGTTGCTGACATTATGTTTATTTGTCATGGTTCCGCGAAATGGCCAATCCTCATAATTTTCTTTGTCAATGATGTATACCCAGCCCAAATTTGGTATATTTCATTAGTTTGGCGATTACATCCTGAAAATTTAAGTTCAGAAGTATTGTATTACTCAGACCGAAGTTATAAGGGTTCGAGAAAAGCTACGGCAGTACCCTGCTCGTTTGCTCGTCTTGGCGATAAAAACCCTAAGTGTAAAGCCTAATTTCCATTTAAGTATCGATAGTATAGTCTTAGGCAATTTTGATGCATCCTAAATTATTAAAATTGACTTTATCTCTCCAAATGGAAATTTAGCCATTTAGTCAATTCGCTAGCTTAAGCCGCATTTTGCACACTTTTTTGGAGGTTATAAAATTTCTAAATTATTGAAAATTTATTATTATTATTATTAATATGCTTAATCTTTCTTTAAATTTTAAAAATATTTGATTATTGCACGAAAGTAACTACATAATTGCAAAATAAAATCTTCTACAGGATGGCAAGTAACATTTTCTTCATATTGATTCCTGTTCCTTTAATTTTTCCACTGTTCCTTTAATTATTCGCCAAAAAAGAGACGTTTTCTTTTGAAATAAAATCACGTAAGTATCGTAAATTTTTTTAACAAGATCTTTTTTTCTGCAAACTTTTATTAACAGAAAACAGTATGTTTTGAAATTAATCTCAACACTTGATTAGGTTTCGATTTTTACGAATTCGAGTAAATTCTTTTACACCAAATGTGCACAACGCCTACTTGCAGAAAATGTAAAAGGAAACAAGTTCGAATTTTTTAGATTGTTACACTATAAAAATACCTACTCCTTTCATTAAAATTTCTTAATACGGCAAAAATAGAGAAATTAATATTGAGCTTGGATTAAGTTGGACGTTGGACGGTTTGTTAAAACAACTAAGTCGTCTTCACAGACTTGAACTAATTTAAATAAAATCAAGGAGTAAAGCGGATGCCAAAGTTCTAGAGTTGTCCATGTTGATCTTGAAGTTGCCAGGATCGTTGTGAACGTGGCATGGTTTTTGGTCCTGCATGAAGATCACTTTTAAGAGATAGATCAACTAAACTTCGGAGGGACAAAAGTTTAATTAAGGCATTTCCATAAAAACCATTACGCCCCTACAGCTGGAGTCCCCGACGGGATTCTGCAGATAGTCAGTCAACTCCTTGTCTAACGAAGTGCCTTTGGCGCATTTAAGTAATAAAATAAAACCGTCGGCAAGGTTTGAACGCCACTGCCGCCGGATCCTACGAAGGGAGGGGTCTAAAAACTCACCTTTGTCGCCCTTTCGGCTGGTGCTCTTTGATCCGGAATCCCCACCACCTTTGGGTCGACTAAGTGCCCCGGTTGTCTTGCCCGACTTCCTCTTAACCCTCTGTAAAGCGTTCTGGTCATTTTCACTTTGTGCCTGCGAAGTTTCATTTGCATAGCTTTGGTCTGAAATTTCAACGTGTTTACCATCTCCTCCTGAAGGCGAGGAGGATGTTTCCTTCTGTTGTTCAACATCTTTTATATCCTTATTGCTTTCACTGAGCTTGTTCGACTTGTTATCCTGCTGTTTGTCTGCGGACTCTTGTTCTGGAATTAACTTATTCACAGCAGAGTCAACATCGGACGCACTCGAGCTAGCTCTGTGCTTCTGTAATTTCCGCTTCGAGTTCTTGTTAAAATAGTCCGACTTAAGGAGCTCGGCTATGTCCACGTAGTAGACGTCGCCAGCGGGCGGCATCGGCGCTTTCTGGTCACTCAATTTCGGTGCTTCACGCTTGAAGATGACGTGCCGCTCGAACCGACTGCCGCCGCGGCCCCGTCCACTCGATCCGTTCTCGTTCTCAATCCGTCGGCGGCGTCCCCCGGTGAAGCGCCTTTTCTTATTCCGACGTCCCCCGTTGTTGTTCTTCGTGGCGGTCGTCCCTTCGTGTCCCTCGTCCTCCTCGTCCTCGTCTTGGGCTCCCGGATTATCCCCGGGATCTGGGTCAATCCGGTACGGATCTATGTCCACATGCTTCCGTCGCTTCTCATCAGGTCCGTCCTCCGTGTTGACGCTGCTTAAATCGATGTCGATCTTCTCGACGATTTCGATATCCGACGTAGTGAAGTCCTCTGGAAGATAAATCTGCGTGGTCTCGAACTGAGCATAGGGTGCCTCGGTCGTCGTGTCCGTCCTTCGCGGCCGGGCGAATCGAAGATCTGGTGCTGGGCATCCTGTAGAAGCCTCTGTAAAAAGAAAAACCCAAAAATGGGTCGTATGAATAAATATAAGAAACACTTTTAGTTTCAGTTAAGTAGGTTTAGTACAGATAAATAGAGATGGCCAACAGCCTTGCTAAAGCCCGGTATTGCGTGTAACAGCGAAATTTTGTATGGGAATTTAGCAGCGGAATTTAGGCTAAATATTTAGCAACTAAAATAATGTTTATGCCTGACATGTTGATGGCAGTCATTCCTATTTCGCAAGAAATTTATCGGCTTAAAATAAATAAGGTCAAATACTATCAAGTATATTGCAATAATCTTTCTCAACATTTCAAAGACGGAATACATTTATCGATTTTTTTTATACGATAAGTTCAAAATTGATACAACGAATGATATTTGCATGTTCAGAATTTTTAAGCATTAAATCGGATACCCGTCAAAATGACGGGTTCCGTAAATCTAGTTTTAACGCATTAACAGCGGCGCAGTCAAAACCTCATGCTTTACAACTAGTGCTTGGAAGTATCCGGATATTTCGGAGTGTCGGATCCTCGGATCCGATCCGAAATCCAGACCGGATCTCAGATTCGAGATGCTAGGTCTGGATCTGCTCCCTTACTTTATTAGCACATTCTAATTATAATTATAATATAATAATTATTTGTTTATTTTATCCAGATCAGGTCTAAATTTTAGATGAACGATGCAATGGCAATGCGACAAGAAAACGACTGTTAACTTTTACAACGACACTTTGTAATTTTTCCCTGTACGCAAATTTTGGAGAATAAGGCCGTTTATTGGGTATGGGTTAAATTGTAAGGAGGAGACGATAAATTTGTGGTCACTACAAATTTGCGATGTAATCAAACTAATGTGTAAAAATACGCCAAAAATGTGCAGATATTTGGATCACATTAAATATTTTCTACGGATCAACGTTCATACAATAGTAAACGCGAGTCCGCAAAAATTACAAATGTGTTCCAAACATCCGCAAATTATTTTCCTGGGTTTTATGTATTGATATTTTATATTTAATTTCCCACTGCAGCTACTTATTAGTTTAGTCAATATGTTTTTTTTTTTTAGGTTTCGGACCTCCGACAGTGTTGATAACTATCGGGAACTTAAAACCACTCGAATATTTTAACTATTGTTATTTTGATTCTCTTAAAGAGAAAATTTGTGGCATTCCCATACATCGTCCTTTTAATTAGTTTTTTGCCAGCCGAAATAATTTTAAAACAAATTAAGTTTAAGGGTTTTAACGGGACGTTGTACAAATATTTATTAGGGTCAAACGCGACAAGTATCCATGTAAAGCGAACCTTCTTGATAATGTATTAAGCTTTTTAATTTTTGAAGATTTTAACTGGCTACCTCTTACTGAGAAAGAGCCTTGTGATAGACGGACGAACAGACATCGTAGGATTAGTAATAGGGCAAAAAAAAATATATATGTGTATGTATATAAAGACCCAAGTGCCGAAAGACAAAAATACTCCCAATTTCTTCTAGATTTGCTGCAAAATTACCAGTTCTACCTTTCTATTCACAATGACTTAAGAAAGAAAGGCCCAAGAATTCTGAAGAAATCGCTGAAAATATACATCTAGAAAAGAAAATCCTTCCCAGGGACATGTAAATCATGTGCACCAGGGAGATTTATGCTTTGCGGGCACAGTGGCATTTTATAATTTCTCCCACCGCACATCCTCCGATTCCTCCTTTTCCCCAGTATTATCCCCCAAAAAGCTTGAGGGATATTAAATTTTCTTGTCTTTGTCTCTGGATAAAAGCTTCTTTCAAGAAAATTTTTACAAAGAGATTTCCCTTTTTCAAAACCTATTCGCTGCTCTCGATGGCTCAAATAAATTTTATTGTCACTGGCCCCGAACGGCTTATTCGCTATGGCGGGGATTTCCCCGGTCTTGTCACAAGTTTCGACAGTTTTGTTTTCAATTAAACTTCCTGAAATGGGTACGGATCTGATATCTGGCGACAGTTTTCTTAGGGAGTGATTTAAGAAGTAAATTACTTTTAAACTTATCCCGGAGATAAAATTCAATCACCTAACCCGGAAGTTTCTTAAATTGTAGAAAGGGCTCTTAGTGAATCTGGGGCAGTAGTAGTCGTCTCGTCTCCTTTTTTTACCAGATGCGGATTACGACTGTCCCTGACCGAAGGATAAGATGGACATTTGTCAAATTTTCGTCTTTTGTGATGAATTTATAAGAAAAATTCTATATTCTCTTGCTTGATTTATTGATGAGCAATAAGATAAGATGGATTTATAATGTTAATGGAAAAATTGCCCTAGTTCCGCCCATGGAACTCTTCCCTCGCCTGCATTTTTATTAATCTGAGCGACAAATGAAATTATTCAAAAAGATCAAAAAGTTTGTTATATGTAGTACGTTCTAAATATTTTCAAAATATATCATATAGGTACATATCTATATGGTAAGTATGAATCTTTGCATTCATTTACAAAACTTATTATTTCCTTATATCTTGCTATTTAACTCAATTGCGACCAATATCGATAGTCTGTATAAAAGTCAATTGTCACAAAACAAAATTAAAAATTCTCAAATTTGGTGAAAGTGTTGTAGTAGGTACTAAATATTTTTGGTACTAAATATAATATTGCTTATAACACTTATTTTTTTCGAGCCATAAGCTTCATATTAATTATTAAACTTGAACCGTATAAAATATGAACACGAAAATTTTTCCTTTTTTTAACTTCATCCCTTTTGCAATATAAATTTAAAATTAACAGCCTTTGTGACAATATTATCGAGGCTGTTTTGCTGTAAAATAATCAGCGCTAAAATGTGGAAGTTTAGTCAATATTATTCCATTAGTTCGCGCTGAATTATTAAATTATCTGAAGCTAAAATCTGTCATTTAAAATCTCAGACAAATTCTCACTTCTCAACAGACGAGGCTTGCTTTTGATGTTGAATAGATTCATCGATCCGACACCTGTATGGTTAATTAGCCGGGATCAAAGATAATGAAAAATGGTATTTTGCAAATATATCGAAAATCATGAACTTTTCGACAGAAATAGCTAAGACAATTTGCTACAAAAACGGTTTAACAAGTTTTTTTCTTTTCGAGATATAAAGACTTTTTGATTTTTCCGTACTCTTTCACAGCATGTCCGATAAATGTTTTTTCTGTAAATATCTTGAAAATGGCGAAATTTGCGACGTAAATATTTATACCAAACCCAAACTTATAGCTGAGCCAATTTGTCTGTGCGAGAATGTTATCTAACTATTATATTAAAACAATGTTAATAAGTTCATGCACTTTTCCACAGCGCCTGTTTATAATAAACTAGATTTTAGAAGATGCAAAATAATAAGTAGGGGAAACTAGGGAGACTTGACCCAAGGGCATTTTTTCATGACAGGGAAATTTTGGGGGAAATTTGGCTGGCATCACTGATTGGCCAACCACCCTGCAGTGTTTTAGAAGGAACAACCATTAAAGAAACATCAGTAGCTTTGAAGCAGTTTGATGTTGATTGATTATGCAGATCAAAAGTAAATTCTGGTGATTTATGAACTTCTTGGAATTGAACCTCTAGTTCTGAGATAAGTGAATTTCTGTGTAATACTTATTTTTTGTGTTTTCTTAAGCTAAATATTGGTATATAGTAGTTTGATATATCTTTGATGTAAGTAACCAGAGGTTGAGGTTAAAGACAGCAATGCTAACTAGGGAGACTTGACATGAGACTTCTAGGGAGACTTGACCTGAGACTGCTAGGGAGACTTGAGCTGACAGGTCAAGTCTCCTTAGCAGTCTTTATCAACATGGTATTATTTTTCTTTGTTGTTTTATTTACTAAATAACTAAAACATTCAATATTAGAAAAGGTTGTACAAAATAAATCACAAAATACTGCAATATATTTATAGAGAGCTTCCTCTTCCTTCTTCACTAAGCTCAATATTAAACTAAAATAGTGCATTATTTTATAAATGCTAAATGTTTTGACTAGGGTCTACCTAATTTCTTTTAGGGTAAGTTTCTTCCTCAGTTATCATTCTTAACCAAAGCCAAGTGCCACTCTAATCTCAAACATAAAATTGTATTAAGGTAAATGATTTAAATGGCCTGAAGTCAGTGATGTTTCTGAAGTGGACTTTGAACAAATTGAAACTCGTCTCAGCCCCCCTGTTATAACAGTACAAAATGACAAGATCACAAGTTTTGAATTTAACTATTGGTTTTGTGTTGAGGTGGAGTAGAATTATGTAACAATCTCTTTTGGTTCAGTATTTTAGAAAATAGTGAAACAGTTTAACCAAATAAGTTAAGAAAACCAAAACTAAATCTAAAACACTTTTCCTAATACATGAAAAAGTTGTATGTTCATTAACAAAATTATACTAATTAAAACTAGATTACTTTCAAACCATAAAACATGTGTATTTCATTCAAATGCCGAAGAATCTCCTTACTTTAAAAGTTGGGTCAAGTCTCAAGAACAGACAATTTTTTCATGCTTTTTACAAATGTATAATATATATAGAAAAGTTACGTAAAATCAAAAACTGAAAATTGGGTCAAGTCTCCCTAGTTTCCCCTACTAATATTTAAGTGTATAACAATAAATAATTAACATTAACAATGATTTATTCCTTTTCGATTCTTTGAACTGCTATCTTGTAAACAGTCACCCCTACAAGAAAATTTCACAAACAGGCAGACAACAAATTGTCTTAGCTAAGAATTTGGTAATCAATTTTTTCATCGAGAAGTTCATTGTTTTCGATATATGTATTTGCAAAAAAACCATTTTTGTATCGACTTCGGAAGGTTGCGTAGGGCCACAAAAAGCCTTTATATTTTATAAACAGTTGCTTATACGAAAAACATGCTCAACTATAATTTAGACAACTTTGGATATTTTTATTAAACATTCAAACGTAAAATTTGTAAAAAACTTGCCCAATGCTCAAATGCTAAAAATTTGCAAATAAAGCATATTGGAGTTAAAATAAATCAATGCACCTTCACATATTTATTTAAAACCATGTAGTTGACATATGTATTTTCTCGCCTTTTCGGAGAAATCATCGTGACTATCGTTCAATGAACACCGCGACTAAACTGCGTTGTTTATACATTTCAATAAGCTTACCACAATAAGTCAACAACGCCCTGCATTTTGAATTTGAATTTATCTGAAGCTAAACTTGTCACTAAAAAACTCGGACAAAGTGCCATTCTTCAACGGGCATTTGACGTCGGATAAATATGCAAAATTGAATTTGATGTGCGATAAACAGAAAACAGAGAAAATGTTTTAACTAAGCGATCCCAAAATAACTTTCCCGTGTACAATCGAATCTAGAAATTCTCGGAAAGCGTGTGATTACACAACAAACATTCATGAGGTGGGCTTTGTTTGTCGGGACATTTCTGAAACGATTTAATTACAATTTAATTAGATCACCTTTTTGACTAAAATCGCGAAAGCTTTGTATTAGTAAATTGGCAAAAGGGAGTGCAGACTTTCAAAACATAAATAATTATTAATTGGGTCAAACATCCAATCCATTACGTTTGTATTGTATGAGTGATCAGAATATTTACATTTATTTTTATTTGGATAACTCAATTGTGTTTTGCTGTTAAAAATAAATTCCAACAATATGTGGATCATAATTATTATATAAATAGGTAGAAATCTCAAGACAAATATTTATCTCAGGATTGATTTAGAAAATATTTCCATAAAGAAATTGAAAACGTTGACCCTCATCTGAATCTGCCACAGATTTTAAAAAAAATGTTAGCCGTCAGTTTTCATCGACCATCTTGAATTTCCAAGATTTAAAAGTTAATTCGAAGTAGGCTCTGAAAACATCCATAGTCCACGTCCTCATGCGCATTTAAATATGCACTTAAATATTTTGGATCAACCCATCTTGAAATTTAAACTTTTGAACTATGCAGTAAAACATTTTCTATAATGCCTAATTTCCCGTATGTATTTTGTCCAATTTCTTTTTTATCCGATATTACAAAATAACTCATGTATCCATTTAAATATGGTAGCAATGAATTCAAATTTAAAATTTTCTATCGTAGTTAATTGTTATTACAGTCTTAACTTTCTAAATGTTAAAAGCAGATTCCAAAACAGCGATTCCGAATTATTTGAATTGGCTCAGTCATTTTTAAGATTACATTAGAAATGTACAAATTTTAGCAGAAGTCACAATACATTATCCGTATAAATTGTTATAATAGGTGTGATAAAAATTGAAATATATTATATTAAAAGATAATTATCAAAATTCACAGAATAAATAAAATCCGTTTTCTGATTAAGGGATCTAATAAGAATTCCTTTTTTTAAACATTAGGGTTTGCATTTTGTATTATTCATGTGATTATTCAACATTTGTACAAATTAAAAGTAGAGTGATGCGCTGTAAAGAAAATTTCGAATTTCCAGCGTCTCAATTCCATAATTGTTAAGTTACTTTGCAATTAAAAGCGCAAAATCTTTCCATGGCATAAAAATCGTCTGGATTTTCTTAATAAATTTATTTTCTAAATTTTGTTAATAGTCTAGTAGTTTTCTTCAAAGATAGAACTAATTCAAGTTATTAAAAAAATAAAAATAAAAAAAAAAATTTTAAAAAAATTCTTTTATTTAACTAACTAAAAAGTAAAAAATAAAAAATATTAACCAAATAAAATTAATAAAATATGTAAAGACTATGACAACAAAATAAAATTCCTACTTATCTTAAACAGTTAAATAAAAGAATGACGCATTTTTATCACTTCGTCATATTGACCGATCAGACAATATTTGATTATACTTTAAATTTAGGAATCATTATCTTATAGAATACCTAACGGTCAATATGACTTTTATTTAACTGTTTAAGATAAGTAGGAATTTTATTTTGTTGTCATAGTGTTTACATATTTTATTAATTTTATTTGGTTAATATTTTTTATTTTTTACTTTTTAGTTAGTTAAATAAAAGAATTTTTTTAAAAATTTTTTTTTTATTTTTCTTTTATTTTTTTCTTTTTAGTCTTTTAAATTAATTATGTTACATTTCCAAATAATCAAAAAAAAAAAAAAATTTACTCCACTAACTTGCATTGTCACCGGAGCTGAACATGTGTTCCAATTTTCATTAAGATTGATAAAGTCTAAGTATAAAAATTTTGCATTGCAAGATTTGACGACACGACGACACGTAGTGTAAGTTAAATAAAAGAATTTAAAAATGAAACGATTGATAAAATAAATAATTTAAAAGTAACTTAAGCCAATAAAAGATAAAGTTACACAAATGATTTTGGTTATCAAAAAGCAGGGAAGAAATGAAATAGAGCCAAATATCTCCCTAATTATAGTGAAAATTAGTATTAGTCCTAAATAGGAAAGCATCATACCTAAATGATATTTTCACGTCAAATTATGGTTTTATCCTAGCAAAGTACCAAAACAATCTAGAAACCTAGTCCGAAGTTATGAAATAAAAATTTCCGCTTACATCGAACCTTAAGATAAAAAATACATGCATATATAAAATTTGTTAAGAAGAACTATCATAAGAACGTAGGTTTTAACTCTTTTAGTTTTGAAATAAGTTATAATATAGTCTGCATTTTCGGTCAAGCGTTTAACATAAATATAATTTAAAAAAAATAGATGTAGCTAGGTTAAACTGATAACGTAGAGCTTCAATATCAGACAGATAACTTCAAAGTGCACTAAATCATATCTTTTCATCTTTCACCTAGTACAGAAATGGGATAAATTAAAATATTAAAGCGCCTTAAGGCTTAAGTTTTCTAAGCTGAACACCTGCGGGCAGACCATAAAAATCACTCAGACGGAGATATCTCACCTGACACTCATCAACGAGCAAAAGCGGAAAACTTCTAAGATGCTCGTGCTGAGTGGTGCTGGATGCAGTTCACGACCGGAATTGGCTCCCGGAGTGCTGACGCGTTCGAAGCTGATGCATGTTCGAAAGTGCACAGGAAAGTGCATCGGAAAGGAGCGCTGTTTTCCGGTCTGAATAGTTTTTAGAGGTGGCCGGAGACGGGGTTAGAAGTAAGGCAGAAAAATCTCATGAAAGAAGGACTCGGTCAGCGCAAGCGACACGAGTTGATTAATTCGATTTTCCCTATTAATTCTCTCATTTCGAGCGCCCCAATTCGTCTGGCTGCTATAGCCCCAGGGGGGGGCTTTTGGGTGAACAACCTTTGAAAGAGCCCCGGGTTCTTCGTGATCCCTGTGCGCGCCGCCATAAAGTGAGTCCTCTTTTAGAATGTCAAAATAATTTCTGTGCCACAGCAGCCCATCAATTGCCTTTCATTTGGCAAAAAGGATCACTGGGGCACAAAAATGACTTTCCGCGCTAACTGGGTTAGTTGGCTGAAGCGCAGCCGAAGCTGAAAAAAGTCGGCTATTGAGTGCAGTTAATGCCAATAAAAGGGCACACGTGGCCGCTCAATTCCACGGGGGCCGCTTTGAATGTCTTTGAAGCCCCCCAGAGCACCGGTGCTGGAGCTGCTGCTGATTGCTAATTCGATATGGAGGTAATCCCCCTTTAGAGGCAGCTCTTTTCGAGATCATAATCAACTCAAGTCCCCTTTGTTTTGGAAATTGAATCAGAAAGCCGAGCCGCCTCTTGCAACTGCAAAGGCATCCTCCTCTTCCTCCCCCTACATCCTACCCGGTGCATTGCCGCTGGCCTAAAAATGCAATGCTGCCTCAAAATGCACATCACGTGCACACAAGTTCAGCAGATTGACAAGGGGCTGAAATCATGGCGAAATGTGAAAATTTCCCTCGGAAGTTCAAAAGCCCATCAGAGCGGAAGAGGGACTCCGGTGCTCCGGAGTGGGGGGGGGAGCTCTAAATATGTCGGCGGAGTCTGCAGCAGCGCCCCGTCCTGAAGGGGCGCTCCGTGCCATTCTTTATATGCTGCGATGCGTTTTATGTCCTTAGATAAGGACACTCACCCGGGGGCGGCAGCAGTCGCCAAGTGAGACGAACTCATGAAGGCTGCATCCGTCGGGGCCCCAACTCGGGCTCCCCGGACAACCGCCTTCGCCTTTTTTGCCCTGAACAACTAAGGCCCCCAACACATGTTTAAGTTGGGAAAGGAAGCACCGGGCTAGCATACCTTCTTTTTTTTCGGAAATATATAAAGCAAACTTTTTCCCGTGTCGGCCCTCAGCCGAGCGACACTTGCAGCACCGGAATGAGTGTTTAACATTTTGTTTTCAAAGTGATAAAAACTAAGGTCCACGGGAGGCTGGAGAGCGGATCTGGCGCGATTCCAACGCAACCCCCTTTTGGGATGAATTGTTGAACACGAGTCGGACCATTCTTCTGAACTTTTCCACTCCTTAAGCTTTTGTTGCTAAACTTGAGCGATAAAATCGTTTTATTGTTGCCGTGCCCGTTGCCTGGAAAATACTACTTTGAAGAAAATCGCGTGCCACCGCCCACGCCCACGCCTTTCTTTTTATGATATAAACGGCGCTCGTAGGTCAATTGTCTGATAGTGAAAGGCGCACAATAAAATTCGAAAAAATAAATAAGCAGCAGAACAAGGGCACAGCTGGCGAAAGGTATCCTCGGACTCGACTGACGAAAAAAGGGGAAAATAAGTAGACGTGATGGAATGTGCCAGCTCGTTGCTTTTCGACAGATTTGTTGCAAAATTGCTGTTTATGAGACGACCCTTGTCGATAACTTCAACATTCTTGTATATACTACATTTTTGCAATATACATATATACTACATATATGTATTATACATACGAGTACATCGTACATTGTACTCGCGCAGCAATATTCTCGACAGAAAGAAAAGAGGAACCTTCAATTTCAAATAATAGTTGACAGGAATTTGTGCAATCCTTCTTAAGGACATTTTTGCACCATATTAAAAGAAAATCATGCAATTCTATATCTATATCTACATATACGACTGAATGTGTTTCTGCATACTTCATAGAAATAAAACCAAGCTTTACTCACGTGTGCCTCGGAGGCTTGGGCAGGTCGTAATTATATTATTCACTAAGTCGCTAAGTCAAATGGCTAAAGTCTGCTGTAAACGTTACTAGAAATGATTAAATTTCAAGAATGCGGCTAAAAATTATAAAATAATTTTCTTTGAAAATACAATAAATATAAATTAATCTCACCCAATCCATACGTATGTAAATCAAAATCATGAAGCTTTTTGAAAATCATGCTATCGACTAGTGTTTAAAACAGTAGCTTTTTGTAAATTATGATGGTAAGCAGCAGTCGTCGCTATTGAACTCAGTATTATCGTCGTAGGGCTCATAAGTTTTAGACATACATAGACACATTTGAAATATTTGAATCCGCATACCAATATGCTTGTTTTTACTTATAGACTTTATAACATCTTCAAACAGCACGTAGCTACTAAAGCATGTTCTTACCCCAACAATTTCAATTAATCGGTTCGATATCTTGATCCAAAGTAACATGATGTCTTCCACTTTTCCATTTGACAAAATTAATATTGTTCCACTAAGTGAACATCATACCAATAATATCTTTATCAATGCCCATAATTTCGTAATTTTTATTTGTTTTGCATTTCGATAAGGTTCTTTTCATATATCTTTGGCGTATGAACAAATTAGCTAAAACAGTCGTTAATAGCTAAACCTAAAATAAAGTAGCTGAATGATTCAAACATTCGCAACTGGCAATACTGAATCCTGGATTAAGTCAACATGAGCTTAATTGAGTCAGACTTAGGATAACCTTATATCGGTCTGTTCGTTCCGCCATAATTTCTAAATCTGTCAGCTGATTTCAGCGAAGTTGTATTACTATACATATCTACCAAGGAGAGTACTGGTCATAGAATAATATATATATGTTGTATATGTATAATGTATCTATCGATATACTATGTATCTGACTTAAGAGAGGCTTAAGTCGGCTTGCACTATACCCTATTTATTTTGGATCTAGGCATAGTACAAGTTTGATAAAATTTACTTTTCGAACGCCACTAACGTAAGTACATATGTATGTCACTATCACTGATTGAGCTACTGGGTTTTTGATAGTACTTATACTCTAAAATATTATCCTGTTTTGATTCTTAAAAGAAAAAAACAACGGGCTTAAGATTACTGACCTAACTTTTGAATTAAAACTGGCCTGATTGAAAATTCTTGGACATTTTCCAAAAATTCTATAATGATAACGATAAACTGAAATTAATCCTATTATATTTGAAAAAAAAAATTATAAAAATATCAAAGTAAAAGGAAATCATATTAAATCGCAGCCAGTTTTTGTTACTAATTGAAAATTCTTGTTATTTAGTGAAGACAGGATTATTCAGTTAAGGTCGGAATTATTCAAATAATTATTTGCAATCATGGAATCAAGCCAAACTATATGGATATCTTGTTAGTTTTACGCGGTAGAATATCAAATCAATGCGGTTTAGTTATGTTGATTTGCATCGATTATCGGGTATTTGCAATTGATTCGATTATACAATTTAGTGTAAAGTTCATAAACATCTCCCTTCACTGTTTCCTCAAGATACTAATCGAATATTCAAATACATATTTACGCTCCCTAAAACGTCGCACCAGAGTCAAATAAATCTTATTTTATTTATTGTATATAGTGTTCAATTTATTAAGTTTAGACATTTTTAATAATTGTACTTATCATTTTGCAAAAAAATTATCCTAATACAGGACATGCGTAATTTTTAAATTATAAGATTAATTAAACAACTTCAACATTTTTAATATATTTCGTATCATTCGGTTTCGGTAAAAAACCGCGAAAACAGTTTTGTTTATTTTTGTATTTCAGATTATAAACGACAATTGTGTTAAGTTTGAAATATGCATTTTTATAAATTGTCATAAGCAATATTTACGAACCTAGGAGATTAGAAAAAAATACATTTGAATAACTTCCAGTAACACTTTCTATTTTTTAGTATCAATCGTTGGAGTTAAAATTATTCGATTGCGTTCAAATGTTTTACTCATTAATTTATTGAAAGTTGAGTTAAATTCTAGTAAGACTAAAAATAACCCATCCAATCCATGAATTTATTTTGATTCTTTTATATAGGCATTCTTAGTTTTTTTCTGAAGCACACTAGAGCACGTTTTTGTAATGGGACAAGATATAGTTGGATTACGAATTTGGAAACTATACAACTATATTACATAAATTATTCACATCAGGTTTTTGTTAAGATATGTATTTTTGAATTGATTTAAAAGAGTGTAAAATCTTTATAAGTAAAGATAGTATGTCTCAAATAAAGCATTTAAACTTAAAATATTTTCATAAAATGATCCTTTTATTATGTTTCTGAGGTGCTCTTAGAGCACAGCACACTGACGAAAAATTTGCTTATAGAAAACTACGAATAAAACTTTTTGTTTTTTTATTTTACTTTGTTTATGTAGTTTAAGCTTTCATTTATAACTTTCTACATGGTTTCATTATTTTTAAAAAAATTTCAGAAATATGCCAAAAATATTTGTTGTCTTTCTAATTCAATTTTATGTTAATAAACTTGTATATATGATATATCAACATATGTAAGTATTTTCTGTACGGATTCTCTACACAGAAAATGTTAATAAAATAACATACCTGCAATGTAAGATAGGTACCCAAATAAGGGCCCATTTAGTGGTAAAACCGCAAAGTTCAAAGGATAACGATATAAAAGGTTTCTAAGTGTATTACAACCATTGTTTATTTAGTTATCTTTAGAAAAAACAAAAGAAGGGTTTGTCTTATTTTAAATATTTCCACTTTTTTTAGCACATTAAAAAAAATATGCTCTGGATCTTATAAGGAAACCCAGATCCTAATAAGACCCATTCGCTAGTTGGACAAACAATTTATTATGTTTCTTGAAACAGATAAAATTGTTTTATTTTTGGCAATTATAATATACATAAAACTATACTTAATTAAACAAAATTCTTTTTCAAACGTAACTATTATATTTGATAGAATTCGTGTTAACGAGCATCTCAAAAGAAAGGAAATAAAATTAATTAATAATATTAGCAATTGCGTTTTAGACGAACGTTTTAGAAAATTTAATTTTGTAGATATACGTTTCTATTACGGTTTTAGACTAGAAAAGGGAGATTCATAATCAAATTCAATAGTCTATAAGGCTAAGCTTATAAGGCTCAAGGGCCACTCAGTCGTGAAAGAATTAAAATAAATATTAAAGCACAAAATATAACAAAAATTATATTATATACATATATTCTTTCAAAATAAATAAAGTTACAATACTAAATTATATGCAGGACCTCGTTTACAAAACATAACCATGCCCTTTCGTAACATTTTTAGAAACTGAAGTACAAGGCACCCTTGTGGCATTTCCGAATCCGATTAATATGGTATTATAAAACTAGTCCTTATTACAATTGATAGAATTATATCCTTAAAAATATGAAGGTCGAAAAGCATTTTAATTTATTACAATAATTTTATTTAACTTTTAATTGATTTCAGCGACTTTCGGTCGATTTTTTCCGAAGCAGCAGAGCCAAATAAAATATGCTTTAGGCATAAAATTATGTTCTCAAGTACTGGCAACAGAATTATGCTCGTTAATTCCGTTTTATTGTTTTCTTAAGAATCTGTAAGAAGAAAATCAGCCTATTTACGCTGTAAGCTCCTTACTCCAAGCAGAGTACGAAGAAGGCAAGGAGCCCGAAACTACGCCGCACGAAATAATTGTTTTCTTAAACAATCAGAGGAATTGCGAGGTGGAACTCCGCTCCGGCTGATTATAATTAAATGGTTTTTGTAAAGTAGTCAAGAAAATTGATTCGTAGAAGCGCCCGGAGGCTTGGTTCAAAATTCCCAGCCTCTCCAGATTCTAAGAAGACACTCCCGCAAAAATTCGCACTCGTTGAGTCCTCATCGCACTGAGGAGGCCCTCGATACGGAGGAGAGCGCCACTTCCGCAGAAATCGTTGGCAAATTTAATTATGTACCAAAAGACGTTTAATGACAAACACTTTGGGAACTCGCACTTCTCGGGGAAAGGAGCGATATAAGAAAAAGCAGACTTCCGCAGTGAAGTGGGGCTCCGAGAAGCGGCGGCTCACCGTTAATAAGTGCTCGATTCGAGCTGCATATAAGAAGTAGGTCCTTCACGTGGAAGGGAAAGTAATTAAAGTTATAATTAGAGTAATCGAGAAACAGAAGCCGGGAGTGTTTTGGGGCCAAAATACTCGTAAGGACTCGCCTCTCGAGGAGGACCCCTCTGTAGTCAGCAGCCGCGCTGCACAACTTTTAATTACTTTTCGAACTCCCCAGCCCGAATTGAAACGGCCCGAGCGGAACTGGGGTACCCGAAGGGTTTGTTTTTAAGTTCCACCAAAAAATGTCGTACCTGGTTCAATGGTCGAAAGGTCGTCGGCAGCGGTGCACGGGCGAATATCCAAAAATACGACAAAACTTGTCAAAATAAGGAGCACCTTCACAGCGTTAGCCATGGTGTCACTGATTGTAAGATTCTTTAGCACAATATCTATGAAACCGCCCCCTCAACTCACTAGTCACATTTTGCTCTGCACTTATCACGAATATCCGCAGATACAACAAATAACACTTTAAGAGCCTCCGGCCGGTATCAATCCGAAACAATGGTTCACTTTAAAGATATCGATTGCGAATTTTGCGACACTTGCGAGCGGACTGTCGGTGGAAGAAGGTTCGTTAACTTCCCGGCAGCAGCAAAACGAATCGCCCCTGATCCAGGAGATGAAAAGTTGTAATCCCGGAAAAACACCTCGGTAATTGACAAACTTTTTCGGCCAAAAAATTAGCAAGGATCTGGCCGATTTGCGCTGTAAAGAGCTGGCACACGTCGCGATTTTCTTCCTTATTGTGCTAAAAGGTCCAATCGCCGGCAGGAACTGGTGTTCCTTGAAAGGAGCGGTCTTGTTTTATAACTGCTCCCTCCGCGTGTGGCTCGTCCTGCGACGGCGCCATCCCGACCAAAATAACCAAAGCTTTCTTATCAAAGCTCCGGGATACGCCGTCGTCCCGATGGCGAAATCCACCGTCCGAACGCTCAAGATTTATTTGACTGTACGTGATGATGGGTCCTGGTCCTGTACGAACGTGGATTTTGGCGCTAATTCCCTTTTCACAGCTTTTTTTTTTTTTAGAAAACTGCGATTGTTTATCCTTTAGAAAAAAGTTCATCTTGTCGACTATCGCCGATTCCAGAGGGAAAGGTTTTGTTCCTCCAAATGTTATTACAATTATTGCAGTTTTCCTTTCAAAACAGGGTGATTTGGTGGTTTTACGCTTTAAGCACGTAAACAATTTATCAGTTGATGCAATGCATTGCACAGGGTGCCACTATAGACCACGTTTTCTTTCAAAAAAGCTATAGATAAATACAAGTGTAATTATAAACTCACCCATCAAGTGTCCCATATCACTCAGAAAAATTGTAGTTCTAAATTAAAAAAATCAAATAAAATAAAATAAAACTTCTTTACCTTTAAAAGGCTCTAAGCTTCATT
Source organism: Eutolmus rufibarbis (assembly GCA_963920795.1). Classification (NCBI taxonomy): domain Eukaryota; kingdom Metazoa; phylum Arthropoda; class Insecta; order Diptera; family Asilidae; genus Eutolmus; species Eutolmus rufibarbis. The sequence continues at coordinate 28,704,963 of OY987205.1, forward strand.
AATAGTAATTCATGAAATTATAAAATACTTTCCCTAATTAGGTTTTTTAGGAAGTATGGGATCTTGTTAAAGTTTTGAAGTAGTCCAAAATATCGGAGTATTAAAAATGTTTTTTTCTCAGTCTTTTAAATTATGTAAAAATGCAATCTGCTTTAGTGGAACTGGAATTGGCATTGAAATTAAAATTTTTAAGACCCACGAGAGGTTTCAAACATTATAATGTTTTTCTTTTCAAACTATTATAAGTTACATGGAATTACTATTGTTACAGTAGGTACACTTTAATATGACGTAGAACATCATTTCAATAATAAAACGACACACTACATTTAGTTATTTTAAGTTTACGACTAGATTAGATTCATATATAATACCTTTACTTAAGTATCTAGAATTTAAAATACTATTCTTTTCAGAACTTTCTATGTAGAAAGCGATATTTAAAAATATTCATAGGAGATTGTGCTATATTTTATCAGCTCATATATATACCTTAATTAAATTTTATGTTCATCTGGGATTAGTGACATAAGTTAACAAAATCATTTTACCATAAAAAACCAAAATTGTATGAAAATTAAGCCTTACGTATTTCATCGACAGTTGATGCCAACATAATATAATACCACAAACAATAAGATACAAATGTCCAACACTTACGGAGGAAACTTATGCTCTGTAATATTCAATCTTATTGTCTGTGATAATACTAACTGAAAGAGGCTGTGCTATTTTTCTTCGTAATGAAGTTGGTAGGTATATAATGCTAAGCGATAATTTATTAATTTATTACATTTATTACATTATTATTAAGTGCCATTTAGAAATTCTATCATATATTACACTACTTGTGTACGCTTTTCTACGTTTTTAAATTTATAAAGAACTGACGAATTAAAAATATTCTTTGTTTAATCTCTAAATTATTGAAAACTAGCTTGCCTTTAAATTATTTGAGTTAAATATGACAATTCTCAAGTATCAAACTAATACTATAAATGCAAGCTGTAAAGAATCTAATAAAATACGATCAGTGTAGCAAAGGTCTGTTGCCTAATTCATTTAAACTAACTATTTATAGCTATTTTCATTGCTTGTGTGACCTTTCTGAGTATTTGAGGGGCATTTGTTCAAATGTTTTTAAAAAAGAGGTCCTATTTAGCCGTTCCCTTACATATATATATATGTACTTAATTGAATTAATCCATACTAATAATACTATTATTTAATTTGAATCCGGTATGAAAAGATTTCAGCATCCCGGAGTGTTCCAAAAAGAGACGTGTATTTCCGTCTCCCAAGAAGTTTTCCGCATGTCACTCAGGGAGACCGGAGACGTCCAAAAATTCGCTGCAGCACTTCTATTTGAGAGACGCATTCCAAACAGAGATTCAGATTTAAAGGTCGAGTCTCCTTATGACCTATAGTCGTGTCTCTCAGAAAAAATACTCCGAGTTCTGGAAAAATATTACTGTATACATTTTAAATGAGGTATTATTAATATACAATTATTTTTAAATTTTTGTAATATTCCTAAATTTAAATTATAAAGCAATATGAAATTTTCAGAGCCCACGAAATTCGGAAAACACGAGTATTCCTATGAAAGACTCAAGTACGAGTATTCCTGAAACGGATTAGAGCATTATTTTGAAAAACTGAGCAATACACGGGAGACATCGGAATACGCTGAGAGAAGCTCTCGAATACTATGAGTGTCGCTTATACAGATACTTATGTTTATGTTTGCATTTTTTATCGCCCAAAACCTTACTGAAGAACAAAGCTATCCAACAGTGAAAATCCCATTCGAATCTATTCAATGGTTTCGGAATACGAGAGTAACAACGTGAAAAGCAACTTTCATTTATAAATAGTATTGATTGCTATCAGGCAGCTTGACTATACATTTTCTAATTTTATCTAAAACAAAAAATAATAAATAAAATCCTGGAATGGCCTCTGCCTGTCCCGTGCACCACAATGTCAAATTATCAACGAACCCATAATTTAAGAATAGAGGTCGAAATTAAAGAGCTTTTAACTTTCATCGCGATCCCGAGGGAACAGGATGTGTCCGCTGCGCGTGGGATTGCCGGACAGGACCCTCCAATGTCGACACTGTTCTGAGAGACCTGATGAATTAACGACTACGAGGACAGGTACGCTTCTGTCTCTGTCGAGTGTCAGGATACTTGCGAGCCGGCGGGGAGCGGGAATGCAGTTAATAATAACCAAACTGGTCAATCAAATTAATGCACACAAGCAGCAATAAAAGCACCATGTGTGGTTCACCTCTTGTCCGGCATGCAGGGGACTTTATAGTTGCCTGAGAGTCAGGATGCAGTTTCCATGAAATAGGTCAAATTACTAATTTATTTGCACGAGGGAATTTGTAAATACGCAAATGAACCATAAAGAGCTTTAAAACTGAAGAAAGGATTTAATTGCATTTCAAATTGGACATTGTGAACCCCTACCGGAAAATCCAGTGTGTTGTTGAAACAGTCATTAATTTTTAAAAATCTATTAAAAAGTTTGAAATGTTACGTAGACTAAATTAAAATTGTTGCTTGAAAATGATAGGGGTATCCACGTTTTGTTGTAGTTGCTACTATTTCGTTGGATGGATATAAAAATTTACATTCGATTCAATACAAAGTACAACAAAGAGTAATAATTCTTACTAAATTTTCATTTGATTTACTGCTAAGGAAGATGATTTGATTACCAGACAAATTGAAGCATATGTGCAGGTAGGTAATCTATCTTCCTTTCAACAAATGCTAAGTGATGTCTTGCCTTCAACAGTTATATGCATAATTATTCTTAACCTACTGCACACTACCACAAGTCGGTCATCTAAAATTAGATGGACTGAATAATAATGCTCGGTTATCTAAAATTAGATTTTATGTGTAAGCAAGAACTCATGCATTATTTGATGGGTAGATGAATATAATACTGTTCTTGAGGCAAGATTTATGTTTTAAAATTTTCATAATAACGAAATAGAGCCATACCTATAAATAGTTTATTATTTCAAAATAAAAATGTTTAAGGTGTATAATAAAAATGTAATCAAATATAATATTTATATGTTGTTATAATTTCAATATAGTTTTTATTCGTGTGCTTTTTTAGAAAACATCAAGATTTCCCATTCTTATGAAATTCACATAAACTTTTGAAATAGACAGTCTTATTTTTAGGAAATTCGTTGAGAGTTTGTTCTTTTGAGAAGTGCTCATCCGTGTGACATCAAAATCAATAAAGCTGGAAACTTCATTGAAGATTTTAAGAAAAAAAAATAATTAATCGACTAATGGGAAAATCATATTCATCCGTGCTTTTTTCTTGAATTACTTCTTTCTGTAAATACCACGATTAAATTGATTTGTAGGAAATAATTTAAATTCTCAAAGCTTTATAAGAAATTATTCTAATAATACATACATTAAAATTATCCAATCAATAACATTTGAAGGACAAAATAATAATAGTAGTATCTATGGTTAAAATAATTTATGATAAACTATTGAACTTTTTAAAACCTTTCGGGGATATTACACTAATGCCAAGTATTTAGAAGTAGTCGTATGGCGGAAAGTAATGTAAAAAAATCGTTTAACCCTTTTAGTTTTAAATTTGCTAAGTAAACTAATTGTAATTTGAGAAAAAGCTTTCTGGTTAGTTTAAGGTTTACTAAAAATTTGATTAGTGAGGTACCTCCGGGAATTTAAAACCCGGCAGACCAATTATTTTGCATATGATAAGGCTCAAGTTTTATTTATACGAAAAATAATGTTGATAAGAATAGTTTAACAGATATTTTCGTGCGCTTCAGAAATTGTTTAGATAGACCAACAATTTATTATTTTCTATATTTAATTTTACCTTACATACATAATTGGCAGTGAATATGGGTCGAATTCATAAACCAAGATTGAGTTCAGAGTCTGAGCTTTCAGATTTTGATTAAAAAATGAGGTCGAACTCAGGTACGGAAATCGATTTAATTTTTCTATTCATAAATATGGTGTTTTAATTTTAAGTTCAGTCTTAACCGTCCCCTAGGAAATTTTTAAATTCCTTAAGATCGATGTCAAAATCTCTCAAAGCTGAGATTGATCTCCCTAATTTTAGGTTATTTTATTTGTTTGTTTATGGAAACGCAGCTAATAAATCTTAAAGAAACTTGCTGTTATTCGCTCTCCTTTTGTTATTGCTCCAAGAGATGAAAGTTTCGATAAGAAAACCTTATGAGATATTTTATCAAAAGCTGTACTGAAATCGGTGTAAATGCAATCAACCCTATGTCGTCTCTACATACCTTTTAGGGCATACGAAACTAAGGACGATGTATGTATATTAGTTAACTTATATTATAAATGTAAAATCAAGGAATTGTGTTTTTTTTTAAAATGAGATCAATCTCATTCCTGAGTTAAGTTACAGTTTTTTGAGATTTTTCTTCCAGCATTATATGAATACAAAAGCGAAATCGGTCTTAAAAATGGAGCTCAATCTCAAGTTCTCTACCTTATGAATACGATCTATTTATTGTATCCGATTAAAGTTGATTCACATTGAAAACCAGTCTTTGATTACTAATTCCCTTAATTAACATTGACATGAAAACTGTGGTCAGCTCGTCCTTTTTTGTTTTTTTATTATACCGTCTGTAATCCTTGTTCCTAAGCAGGATTATGTTCAGATTAAATGAATCGCAGAATCAATGGCGGTGATGTTGCTTCATCTTCTTGCTGGAGATGAGTTTGTCCTCCTGCTGGAATTCCCAGACCACTTCCGATCCTGGGTAAACCCGAAGGATTGGGTGGGCCCGCAGCCCCAAGGAGCCCGATTCTGCTTGTCATTGCGACCATTACTCCTGATTTGCTGCATGCAGGGATATGTCGGCATGACATCTGTGTTAAATCAACAATTTGCCTTAAATGCCTTTTTCATCGGTCTTCCCAGCCAGATAGGAAAAAACTTAATTACAGCTGCCGAAATTGCTGTTGTCATTAATAGTTCCATTCTAACTATGAATCAGCAGAAGGCCCGGCAAGAAATCGACTGCCATTAATTACACGCAGCCGTCATTTGAGTGGCTCAGCGACGGATTGTGTCTCAGGGTCCCGGGGAACAATCCGGGGCCCCCTGATGTCAATCATGTCCCATTCGGACCCGGAGGGCGCTAACCGCACCCAAATTTATCTCGGCATAAATGAAGAGGTTTTGCCCAGATTCCAGCGATAATTACCGGCTTCTCGCCATGAGAAAGTAAATTTAAATTGTTTAATAAGAAAATCAAAAGGAGCGCTCGGGAAGGATAATTAATCTCCCTCGGCTGCGGGATATCATTTTCAAAGTTGACAAATTAAATGGGGACTGGGGGACTATTCGATGACAAAAACATATTCCGAAAATTTCAAGTTTCGAAGTGACTGGCCCCTAGAGATGGGTTGTAATTAAAGATAAGCTGCCTGCCCACCCGGATATGAATGAATGTGGCCATGGGTCAAAACGTTTCCTCCAGATTTTCTGTAAGGGGTGCGCCCCGCTGTTGTAACGACACGGCGGGGATAAATTACCTAAATTGCTTTTAAATATTGATAACTCGTTCTGGAGCACTGCGGTTGCCCTTTTGGAACCAGCCCAAAGATTCCTAGTTGCGAAAAGTTTATGCAAATTGATCAAAATAAATTTCCTCAAATAAATTGGGCCTGAATTTATTTCGAAGTAAATGAGATCTCTCTTGATGGATATTAATAGCTGCTATGAGCCACAATATTGCTTAATTTCCGGGGGGACTTTTAAACCGGGTGCCCTTTGCCTGTACTTTTCTATTCAATTTTCAAAATTAAATGTTTAAAGGGGAAAAGTCGGAAGTTAAGTTTTATATTAAAAACAACAGCGAAACATTTTTGAAATTCATTCTGATAAGCAAGGATTATACATCGATTTGACCTTTTTTTTTCTTTGTTTAAAAGGTGCTTCGTGGGGTCAAAAAGTAGATATGTATAATAAGTTTCATAAGTTGAATACTTCGATGTTATTTCAAACTTTAATAGTGTTTTTCTCGATGCTATATGTTTTTTAAAATGTATTTATGATTAGCCGGCCACACACGGGACGGCTTTTGGTGTAAAGCATGCGTACAAACATAAGATTGATCGTGTGGCGGCAACTTGGCGTATACAAACTTAAAACCGTCCCAAATATTTCACGTCTTTGATTTTTCCATGGTTTTACTTTGTTTATCATCTGTCAAGGTGAATCGCTCCGACATTAGATTGTGGTGTTGCAATTTCTTTCTTGAATTTAAATGCCGCTCTGAAAATTAAAACCAACACCGTTTGTGGGTAAAATGGCGTAGAAACAGAGTTTGTCACAAAGATTGTCACAAATTTGTACTCCAAAAACCGTCGTAGTGTGTGACCTATTGGTTATTAACTTTCTTTGTTATAAGACTGTGTGCGAATAGTGAGTATACCGACTAAACTAAATTTTTGGTATTTAGTGTCGATGATAAAGTTCGAACTGTGCGAAAAGTTCGTGTGACTAAAGTCTTGACATTTCCTATTTATAATTGAGCTGAACTTTTACAAAAAAAATAAAGATGAGCGAAGAAGGCATTATTTCAGATTTATAGAATTGACACATATAACCGTCATGAGCATAAAATACCCCATCATAAAGACAGTGTGTTATGTACGTAAAATAACCATACTTATTTCTATACGTACAAAATACTAAAACATCTATATTTGGATAGAATAATTAGAAGCCATCTTTTGTAAAATTAAAAGAATAAAATTTTGCATTCTTTGATTACAGTTTGTGTTTTGACATCAAAAGTTGGTGGTTTCTGAAAAAAAAATACTGCAGAGTATGAACCGCGAAAAAAGAAAAACGTTATATGGACTGATCGAATGATCAAAAATTTATTTGAAATTTTGGAGCAATATGCAAATAAGCATTACTTACCTAGTAGAGTAGACTAAATTCTATTGGCACTATATGCCAACAATTTAGTTTAGTTGGCATTTAATCACTATTCGCACAAAGCATAAATAGTTACTCATAAGTGACTATTTGCTTAAAAATGAAAAAAATCATTAAATTTTTTTTAAAAATGGTATTTTCAAATTTCCGTACGTAGTACTATAGCTTTGAAAATATATTATTTAAAAATATTTAATTTTTTGTTCGTGGTTCAATACTGCAGGAAAAATCTTTCTGGCCACAAAAGAAAGATGCTCTTAAATTTTGGAAAAAATTATGAAAACTTGTTTTTAGTATTAATCTTGAATCTATATGTATGTAATGAAATTTTATACTTCCATTATTCACTATTTTTCATTGCATATGGTTTTAAAAACATTATTGAAACTTTCCTTTTTTTTTTGAAGAGCTGGAGTGATGTTACCTATAATATTAATTCAAAAAGCAACCAAACAAACTTGTCAAAAGTCAAATAATACGAACAGCATTATATATATTTTAAAAAATAAAATGAGTGATACCAGTGTAAAGTTGCACACCGATCGAACCCTTTTCATTTTCATGCAATGTTTTTAGAAAAATAAATTTCTAGGTCCTGTAGCAAAAATAACCGAAAAAAATTGAATAAGTCTAAACATGTTTCAATCATTGTCTCCAGTGCCAGCCTTCAAAAAACGGCAACATGTTTTAGTTTTAGAAAATGTTTCACTATGATTTTAAAAATTAAAAAGTATGATATGCTTTTAAATTCAATTTTATAAAACAAAACAATATACACAACAAGTTAATATCAAAATTCGAAAATGAAATCATCTGAAACGAGTATCCAAAGACCAAACTTGCCTCTATATTTGCTCCCGTGGTACTTATTATAATTCAGTCGACTCACTTGGTTTTTCGATTTGCCCAGAAAGAGGTGGTATTTGCGAAACAATTTAAATGACGCCATTGGGAGCTCTCTGGAAAGTTGTCTGGGTTTTTGGCATCGCAGGATATTTTAGCCAAAATACATTTCTATGCAGAGCCATTTAGCCCGCCGTTTCTGTCAGTTTATGGCAGATGAGCCAACTAAGGAGAAACTTCCAAGTTGTTAAAATCATGACCTTTTCCACCCCTTTAATATAACGTGAATCAATTCTAACGGCAGCTATCAAAGTCGAAAATTCAGGGAAACTCCTCAGAAGCAATATTTCAGCCCCCTTGAGAAATTTCCGCCTTCGGTTCACTGTGAAAGGTTCCTGCCTTTCGGGACAGGAGGAACAGGAAGCTGTGGCTGCTCAGTCTTGCCACGAATGGGGCATGTGGGCCCTGTTAATTTTTCATCTCCTGACGGCCATTATTTTAGATTAGATATACTTAATTAGATGAAATCCAGTCCTCCTCCCTGCTTATCGAAACGTGCCTCTCAGGGCTCCCCCAGGAGGAGGGCGGAGCAGCTTTTATTACAGCACTTAAAATTCCCATGAAGCACGTTGTTTCGCATATTATTCAGCAGCTTCCGGCGAGGAGGACAGGCCTCCACTGATTCAGCTAAAGACGGAAAATTTATTAAAATAACTCCAGAATGGATTTTCCAATTTTGCAGATACTAGTGGAGGTGGATGCCTTCGGACGAACCTTGAGTGAAGTGATTTCCCACAACGATATCAATTATGCCTTCCTCTTTGTCGGATAATACCAAAGCCTTGTAACTTGTTGATTATATCTAAATGCAGCCCCATTCAGGTTTAATCTTACATTGGAAGGAGTTCCTTAAAATTTATTCTCAAAGGCACAAAAGAAGTAATATCATTACGGTTAAGAATTAAAGTCATCTTGTTAATAGAGTTTCTGCAAAATGCCTAAATTTACAAAAGTAACAAAACTTGTAAGTAGTCCTCAAGCAGTATTCAAATGATCCCAACCTTTCAGATTGTTTTAGCTACAAACTTTGGAAACAAATAAGCAAGACGAACTTCTGTTTTTTTTAATGCAAATTTTTGCTGTGTATGTATATATGTATGTATGCATGTATAACATGCATAACATAAATCTCCGATTCTCCCTTATTCACTCCTCCTTCGCTTTGTGTTAACTATAAAAAAAAAACTTTATTTTATAGATAGAGTTCAAGACGAGTCATCAACTCTATAATGAATATAAATCTTTGAAAGAAAATGTTTACATTTTAAGTTTTAAAACTTACATAAAAAAACTGTTCAAATTAAGTGACCAATAAGAGAAATTTAATTTCACATTGTGGCAAATTGACGTAATAATTTGCTTGATTAGTAAGTAGGCAACATCAAGTTACCCAATTTTCGATGACCTTATAATAATGTTAATGATAAATTTTTTATTCCCAGGGATTGCGAATAAACAAATAAGTATGTGTCCGAAAATTCAATTCTGTAATATGGGAGGGAGTCGATCAATCTTTTAAATTCGAAGTAGTATATATGTATAATAATTATATAACATATGTATATACATATATATTGTAGATAACTAATCCAAACTATATTTTGAAAAGAACAGTTCATTCATCACATTAAACAAATTAGTATTGAAGGTAGAGTGGCTTGAATTGGTTATATATACTACAAGGTCAATTAGATTACAGGATTATATTGTAAAAGCTCATTTTAAAATGCTGTTTTCACAGTAGCATATACCATGTAGGTTCAATGTTCTAATTTACGAAAATATTGTTTGAAAATTCATTTCCTTCCTTCTTTGTGTAAAATGTCACCCCTAAAAGCTGATATTTTTTGATAGAAAATGTTTCGCGCTTCTTAATGATCTTTTAAACAAAAAAAGTTTTACGTCAATATGCAAAGTCGTTCTAAAATTATTAACATTAATATGGATTCAGAAAGCAGCGTTTTCTTAACACGCTCACCAATTTCACTAATGTGGAGGAATCAGTGCTTTCTGATCCCACATTAATGTTAATAATTTTCAAATGGCTTTATGGTATCCTGAGAAGAATTTTTTCTCTTTTTGGAAGGTCACTAAGGTGTTGAAGGTTTTTAGAGTAGGGATTTCGTAAGGAGTAGGAAGAAAAGGAACATTCAAACCAAATTGAGCTGTTTATTTTGAAAGTGGTACAAGTCCAAAGTGGCATAAGGTTGAATTTACCTTAGAAGAATATAGAAAAATCAACCTTATGACATTTTGGACTTGTACCACTTTCAAAATAAAGAGCTCATGTCGAAAATTTCAACCTAGAACCTACGCAGTTTTCAGATAAATAAATGGAACAGATCTCCTTCACGGATATCGGAATAGATGATGATCCGAGCATTTTATAGAATCCGATTGATATACTTACATATGTATGTTGTAACATGTCTTTCTGATTCACCCTATACATATGCATATATTTTTATATGGTTTAGGCTTTCTGAACATAAAATTATGTAGCGACAATTAATTTTCTGAAAGCATGCTTAAAGCTAAGAATATCTAAACTGCATATCTGTTTACAGACAGATTAATTTGTTGCATTATCAGTTAACTTTGTAGTTAAACGGTATGTTTATATAAAATTTTATATTGGTAAGAATACAAACTACGCGATTGCTTTTAATTTTGAAATAGTTGAATAATGTTAATAATTGAATTTAAATTTATTTAATCTATGTACCAGAAGACATAACACATATTTGAAAGTCCATTTTTTGTTAGTTAAAAAATAAAACTAGGTTATAAAATGAAGAAAACTAAAAAATTAATTGATGATTTTAAAATTTATATAATAACTGTTATACATACAACATACATACATATGTCAGCAAAGTAGGAATATTAGAAGTGGGTTTTTTAATATTGAAAAATAAAAACAAAAATATGATTTAGAATAACAGTTTTGATTGAAGGTTCATAAATATGTTTTGTTATGTTGTTAATTTTTTCGAATAGAATTTTCCTAGTTTCCGAAATTGATTTCGATTTAGGTAGTTATAATTGAATTTGATTTGATTGACGTTGAACTTGATTTAGTATAATAATTTTTGCTTTTGATATGGTTGCATTTGAATAAATGAAATGATATAAAATAAATAAATATTCATAATTTTTTGTACTACCTATTGTATCGTTGCACTTTAGTGTAAACTTTTAACATTTTCATAGTTGTTTCTATGCGGTGACGGTATTTTTTTACACTCAATACAGTAATACAATAGCAAATACAATACAGCATAGTCGTGATTTGCAGATAAAAAGGAAATTGTTACACTTTCCCTTACTTAGTTACGCAAATATGCCGGTGCTAAAAAAGTTCTAGGCACAAGGTAAAAGCATTTGGCATACATCAGCGGGATTATGATGAAAATCGCTCACCCGGCGAGCGTCCGTGTTACACACATTTTACAACATGCATATTGAGTTCCTTTAAAACACCTCTTCCCACCGCAAACATTCGCTCCGTTCACCCTAGGAATATAAAAATATTTCCACTTGTGAGATTTATTGCTCACAAAAATGGTTCCAATATGCGGAGCTTTGAATATTTTATTGCTCACCGGGCTCGGGAGATATTCGCAAGGGCTCGGCACCCCGACGTCGGGTGTCTCGGGCACATCCCCGGCTGCCCGGGGGCTCTTCACCCCATTGAAATCACAGCTGCTGATTTTATGACCACATTTTGCAGTGTTTTCGAAAATTATTCTTCGACGCCACTTTACGACATCAGGTACACGCCGAAATCGCTATTATATGACTTTCGTGATCAAGGAGGGGTTTTGCGAGCAACTCGCACTTTTTCGCAACGATTTTTATATCGTTACTACTTCTTTGCGAGGCGAAGGAGTTGCTGCATTTATCGATTTCGTACGGGTAGTGTGTCTGCAGCTTAGAGGCTCACAACTCACGCAGGAATATCAATCAAAGCTCGAGTTAGAGGCCTAATCAATAGCTTCCTTTGATTTCCTTCGACGCACCGAGAACTCCATTTCGAGGGCCCTTCTCAGCTACCTCCTCAGTGCTAATTAATCCGCAATTACACTCGGATTTGTATTGAACTCCGAACGGTGGCTGCAGACATACCGAGGGTATTTGAGAATGGTACTTGCTTCCCAGAGGCAACCCCAATCAACACTGCGCCGCAATAGTTAAGTTAATGAAGACAAATTGTTCCTCTCAGCCAAGATATTGCCTCTTCATTAGAACTTAATGGGGCCTTCGTGCAGGATCTCCTCAGGAATTTTTCTTGCATATAATTTCCTCACCCGAGTGGAGAAGTACTTTTGACTAATGAAAACTTATTTTAATTTGATTTTAAGTTAGGCTTCAGAAGCTCTTCCAAGCTCTACACTTAAGGAAAGATTGTGTAAGCAGCATCCCTCGGCTTTGTGCAGTGGAATGCCCTGTTGAAGTACTTTGGAAGCAATTTCTTACAGAAAGTAAAATGTTATTGTTTTAGAAGGATTCTTACCTTTAAGTGTTGCAATGTAAAGAGACCTATAAATAATTAGCTACTTTGTACTCTTGAAGAGAAAACCAACACTTATAAAATCACTTGAGTAGATCTGTGTGTCTATCCGAAGCCTAGTTTCTAAATGGGTCCTATAATTATTAAACTCTTTCTACATACATTCGAAACGACAATTAAGACACATTTTCAAAATTAACTTGTTAGGTTAATTAGCGTTCTTCCTGTCGTTCTTTAATGTGGAAAAGAGTTCAAGACTCGGCCCTTCTGAACTATTTGAATAATTTGTTCTGTAAAAACATTAAATATGTATATTCGGCGTCTCCTTATCTAGCATTTGAAGAAGAGAGTATTTTGAATATGTTCTCTAAATTTATTAATTTTTTAATTGGCAAATTAGTAATTATAGGTATTTTTGATTGAAACGCAGATTCAAATAAGTTATCAGTATTTCTGAAATCAAGATATATGTATGTATACAGGACTATCCATATCTAAACTTTATAAAATTTAAGGATTTTTTCGAAACACTGATTTAAAGTTTGTTGTTAACTCTTATCAGTTTAAGATAGGGAAATGTAGAAATTATGCCAAGTTCTTTGCCGACACGTTATTAACAGTGTTTTGAAAAGCACAGAAAAATATTGTGTGAATTGATAAATTTACAGACCTTGGCCTTTTACAAATATGTTTTTGGTGGAATTTCATAACTTTTTGTTCAGATACTTATAAACCGAAATGAAAGTTAGTTGTAGAATTTAAAATGTCTGTTGCCGACGTTTCCATTTTTTCTTATTTTTTTTTATCATAACACAATTGAATATGTATAATTAAAATTTGGAAAGAACCAAATAAACTTCGATGACATTTCCTTCTAGCAACAAATAGCGGTAACTTGACAGCACCAATTCTTCCTTGTTGCGTACAGAGCGACATATGCATTACAATTTGACACTAGTTATTTGAAAAATTGGTCTGAATTATCAGCGCCACTGTGAGTTTTACGACAAATATCACTGAAGGGAAAATGTTGAATTTTTTAAATTTTTTTTTTTTGATTTGTCTCGTAATTATCACCTTAAAAACTATCTATTTTCCAAATTTTAAAGTTCTAGTTCGATTAGAAATACCCTAGATTTATGATAATCTATCTATCAGTCCATGAGTGCCCAAAATTGCGATTTTTGGTCACTCGTATCTTGAAAACTATTCAACTTAAACGTATGAAATTTGGAATATTACTGCTTCCCTTTGGTAACCTTAGCCCACCTGAAATTCTGAAATACAAATCCTGTAACGTAACTAGTCTCGGATATAGAGGTGGGTCGAAAAGCACTCGAGATGGTTCGTGTAAATATTGCAGAGTGCGCGGTCGATTTTACGAGAACTTGGCCTGGCGCACTATAAAAAATAAGATATGTTTGTTTTTTTTATGTCACCACTCTTATAAAACTTCAAATTTTAACAACAAATCAAGTAAATACATCGATACTTAGACTTTTCCTGGAATCTATGTTCATAAGAAAATCATTCAAAAAATAAAAAATTATTTAAATAAAAAAAACATTTTTTAATGTACCACGTTTTTTTTAAAGTGGACTAAAAAGAATAAAATAATTTCTCTTAACTTCATACAGATTTATTACCCCATACAGATTGTCCTGAATAATTCTGATTGTAAATTTTTAATAGCTATGAAAATTCTTGTAAGATTTAATATGACCGAGTAGAATACATGCAATATAGTATGATTGCACACGGTTCCTTGTTAAAAAATAATTTTCAAAAAATTTTTTTCTTTCTTAACAACTTAATAATATTGCATTGTCATCCAGTTCTAAGCTATGTTGAAAAGTTCCAGTCTCTATCTCATTGGGAAGTTAATTTAAAATCCATTGCAAAATTTGTACCGAACAGACAAACAGCGAGCTAATAAAAACGTGGTAATAATCGTAAAAAGACAAGTACCTACATATTTTTTCTAAATTAAAATAAATTTAACTCAAATTTTCGGTAAAAGAAAAAATACAGTCCTACCTAGACTTTCAAATGCCTTTATAAAATACCTTTATCTTCCAGAGAAAAATCGTTATAATGTAAAGATACCTGATTCCAATTCAAGCCAAGGCCGAGTTGGCACGTAATTTTCACCTTTTGGGAGCATTAGTGGCCCTAAAAACTGCAATGGGCTCCTCGTATTAATCATTGGCTTCCTTTCGCCTTATTTGCTCACTCCGGGCAAACATGTCCCAGGTCCTGACTTTGCGCTCCGCCCCCTTGGGGGGACCAGGAGCCCCATAAATCTGGAGCGCTCCCCACAGTGCAATTACAAAAGTTCAATTAGAGTAGGTGGATGGCACGAAGTGGAATTGTTTCTCCTCGGGGACGTGCTGAGCTACGTTAACTTTTCATGTAGGAATGCGGCGTCGGAGCCTGGAACGATGCAGTCAGGACCTGGACAGTCAATCTGCTCACAGGACCACAAAGTTTCAGATTATTTCGACTTATTTCACTGCAATCCTTAAAGCAGCGAATTTAAAAAAAAAAAACAATTCCAATTTTCTCCCATCTTCATTTATGAGGGCGAGTTTTCAGGGAAGTCTGGGGGCGAAACTTTTTCCTCTCTAATCGGCTAATATACGTTCTGGGAATGCCAAGCGAGCACACCTCGTGATTCCCTACACTTACACTTTGTTTTCCTGACTTTGTCGAGTGAATTCCAGGCTTTAGGGGACCAGAGGAGCCCTCGTCTTTTAGTTTGACAAATATTTGTCCTCCGATTGCGAATGTGAAATTAACAAAACTTTTCAAATATGTCCCAGTTGCTAGACACCGCCGGCAGGGAATAAATCAATGCGAATCAATTAAGGGGAAAATTGTTTAATCTTCCTTGGATGGGATTTTTCGGCAATTCCTCGAACAAAGTCTGTTGTACAGATTCACAGATTTTATAGCACTTTACGGCCTGCTGTGCTTTAGACATTACATTTAAAGTTCAGTCAACACTGAAAGCCTGTTATCAGCAGAAATAGCAGATGTTGAGGGTGTAGCTTAAATCGAGTTTAGGTTTATTGCAATTAGTTTGCCTCAGGTGCTTGCATCCCTCACTGCCTTGAGCGGAGCAATTATGCCCTTAATAAGTTCTCAATAAGGCTTAATTTATGCGACAATTAGTGAACAGATAGAGGCAATAAATGCTGTACCAATAACGTCGAATTAACATTTAACTCAATGGATGAAATTGAAACGATTTTAAGCTCTTCAATATTGTTAGTACCTATTACTTCGGTCATGGCCTACTTAGAATTTTAGAATTTCAATAATATGCGCATGAGTTTCTGCTAAACAGTTTAAGCAAATAACATTTAAAGGCTACTTTGGTATATCCGCCGGTCTGGGTAAATTTTTGCTTCATATGTAGCTCAATATTCAATCAACATTAGAATTATGTATGCTTAAACTTATTAAGCACATGATGCTATTGATATTTAATACATGCCATTGAAGCGCTCTTCTGTTTGTTAATCATGTTATCCGATTACAACTTCAACAAATTGTGAATTGCTTTTGTACAACATGCATCCGTAAAACAAAACGTCTTTATTAATAATAGTAGCTTTACAACATTTATATTATACCTACATGACTGACGAAAATAACGCATTGCAATTTCAAAAATGAAAGTTATTGATGATAACGTTTTTGAAATTCGTTGCAGACCATTGTAAAATTAATATCATAGTATTTAAACAACTCTAAAAAACAGTTGTTAAAAATTCAGACGGAGTTACATACATAAAGTGTCTAAAAGTGATCAATTGTTTAAAATTTTTAAATTAATGGGATCACTCGCAGTTTTACCAAATTTGCAAGGTAAAAAGCTCGTTTCTAAAATTTTATTATTTAAAATTTAATTCTTCATTTAGCTGGAGCAATCAGTTTTCGAAGCTAGGTTTTCTTTAACGAAAACGAAATTTGAGACATCACTCTAAACATTGGTTTGAGAGCATGAATTTTTGCGAAATCATTCTTTCGGGAAAAAAAAAGGGGCTGTATTTAGCTTTTTTTTATTATTGTTTTTTTATTTATTATATATTTTAATTCGAAGTCTGACGAAACACTTTCGTAGAATTCAAAAGTGAAAACATACGGATTTTTATGAATCTCAATATGAAAAAGCATCCACGCTCCAAGGATCATCATTACTCGTTGAAGTTATTCAATTTTCGGATTAATTATTTTATAAGCCAAGGAAATCGATGTTCGATTTCATTCCCAAGCAAATTTTATACTATTAAATTTAAACCGGACTAGATTGTGAAAAACTTCTATACTTTTTGTAAATTATGTATCCTAATCATGTCATTTAACTAAAACTAAAACAAAAATTTAAATACCTACTTGACTTTTATTTCAAAAGTTCAAACTGTTTAAAATGCATGAAAGTATTTCGAAATAAATGTAATCATGACTACGTGCAAATTAAAATACCTTAAAATAAAAATAAATCAATATTCAATCAAAAACACTAGGAGATTAGTTTTATCACGAAATGAGTTGTTTCAAAATAATTCAAGCACACATGTATCTAAGAAATAGTTTAGAGTTTCTAAAAAGTTTTAAATTCATTTAAATCCCCAAACTTTTGACTTATTCCCATATAGCAAAATTTTTGGATTCTTCTTCTAAAATATTAAAAATAAAAATTGTTTACAAATAAAAGTTTGGAAATGTAGCTCATACTATTATATTATAATATTTTAGGAAAAGACAATATCTTTTAATGATCCTCCAATTTTTGCTCCCGAATGTATTAGGAATTTATTCATAAAAGAAAACATTTGTGGAAATATGTAATTTTGAAATCGATGTTTTAAATGTTTCATCAATAAACGAAAAAGTATTATATTATAATTTATTTTAAAAGAAGCTGGTATTTAGACTATGGATTGACCGCGAAACTGATATACTAAAATATATGTACATACATATTATGATTTATTTTCAACTAATATCAGAGCATTTCTACTTTTTAATCCTGTGAAGCGTATTCAAATTTGCCTTTGTATATTTGTTGAAGAGCGAATGTTGAAGGAAAAACAAATTACCATCATGCCAAAATTTTTCAAAAGCCCTTTATACAAAAAACAGGGGTAACGTGCTCCGTAACACATCAAAGGGCAGCATAAATATTCTGATTGTACGCTTTTTTATCCAAAAATTACAAAAATTGGAATAAAGTTGCCGCAATGGATACGTGCAACACTAATGAAATGCCGCTGCCGAATTGCACCAATCGGAGAACTTTGCCCCCGAAAGACGGCATATACTATAATAAAAATCGAGCGCAGAAATAAGCATCGGTCACAAAATATCAAATCGGAACTTGAAAGGATATCTGCATCTATCCATTGGATTTCACGTTCGACTAATGCAATTTTCAGCTTGGAGCTGTCTGTTTTGTGCGCCAGTTGAAATGCGGTTTCTCTCCAATCTGCGATAGCGCGAATGCAAATTCTAGGGGCAGAGGGAAGCTTGCATATAGGTATATATAAAAATATATATATGTATGTATGTACATAGTACCTCTTTCTACTACCGCACCGCTTCTTAAAGTCCTCGAAACATTTTGGTGGAGCTCAACGCTCTCATCAATCACTCGTAAAGTCGTTGAAGCGCTGATATTCCGCACTTTCCGCAGCAACATAAAACTCCCAGCAAAACAGCATATATAAAGTGCATTATGCATAGAGCATAGTGCCGACTTGACGTCGAATTGTGCATCGGAAATGGTTCGATGGGTAAAGTGCATTCGTTTGCAAAATCCCTTGTCGACGCTCGATTTACAAAATCATATTTGATTGTTTGCCGGCGAAAGTTTAAAGAAAGATACCGCGACGGCCTGAGCATGGGTAATTAGATTCGAGTTCGCCAGACAGCACTTTTGCATGACCCACCCGCGTAATGCAATTTCGAAGACGCGGCCGTCACTGGAGTTGGTCGTACCTCCGGGTTTTATGTCTCGACATTTTCAACTTCCGCCAAAATGAACGTAATAAATTCCAGGAGAACGCACTTGAGCACTTGCCAAAGAGGAAAGCAACGCCTTTGTTTCCCCGAAATGAAATGTCGTCTGATTACTGCCTTAATAACTTCCTAATTGCACTCCCGTTTGGGGGACTTTGATTCCGTAGCAGACCGTAAAAATGTAAATTTCAAGATTAATTACATAAGACGATCTTCAATGATTCCTTTAGGGGATATTTCCTTTATTGCGATAATAAAGAGAATGCAGAATTTTCAAAAGTGCTTCTGCGACTAAAATTAAACAAGAGTCCGCTCGTAATAAAGCTAGCTGGCATAGATATTAAACTTGTAATTTATTTCACTATGTATGATAAGGATAATTGAAAAAACTCGTTGTTTCTGGCTTTTACCAGTTTAATTACTGTTTAAGAAGAATCGACTTCATTGCAGAATCTGTTCATGAATTTTACTGTCAGACCTTTAAATTTATATTGACAATAAACTGAGAAAGTAATCCTCCTTCTGTAAAGAAGAAACGAAATTCCATTGTGGAAACTAGCGCGAAATATGTATATTTGACAATATCGTTGATTAAACCAGAGATCTTTGTATTTACTTGATTTTATTAGATTACTATTACCATTACTCATTCTATCTGCAAAACTTAAATATTCATAGGTATTAGCAATTTCAACAAAATCCAATCCTTCACTTAAATTTAACAATCTGAATGAAAACAATCCCACTAATTTTCAATATTTTATGTAGGATAAGATGTATGTAGTTTGAGACATATTTATCGATTTTCGTCTGTTCTTGCTTTTCCGACTTAAAGTTTAAATTAAGATTAGATTCTTTTAAAATCGACGTTTTGAAGTTATTGCAATTTGTCTGGATGTAGATACATAGATGAATATCTACTTACTCAAAACGTTTTCTTTGAATATTAAAAGCTAATTTGGTATATGCTACATAAAGCATTTTCGGAATTTAGAAAGGGTTTACACTTTCGTAATTTCGGGAATTTTATTCTTTACTTTTTGAGTTTAGAAAGTTTTCTGATCACTAAGTTCAAAATTGTCGTTAGTATAGCCAATAGCCACAAACATTCGAAATTGGCAGTTCAATGTTTTTTCTAATAATAATTAAATTAACATATTCTACCATGTTTAAAGAACAAATTTAAGGATAAAAATTGAAAATTACAATTTTTGTCACATTTTTATAATCTTTAAAAAAGATTTACTGAATTTTGTAAAATTAGATTAAAATTCAAAACTTTTGCTTTAAATTGTATAATAAGTTTATGATATTTTGTAAGTTATTCAAAAATTATCAAAAATCAATTTAATGCTAGTATTGTATTTTAAAGATCTGTGTGTGGAAATTATTCAAAAAAGCAATGACGGGAAGGACTTAAAACTGCGACGCACGTTCGAATTGGTGCTTCGTTGTTTTAACCTATACTGAGCTACCCGTAGCCAAATCCCGCCGGTGCCTTTATAGCGATTTTGAGTTCTTGTGATCGATTGATTCCACATATTGTTGAATCTAAAATTAACATAAAATGTTTAGGACTTAAAATATTAGATAAAATAAATTCTGCAACTCTCACTCAACTCTCTCTCTCACCTCTATGCAAATTTTGTCATTTATTAAATTATGAAGTTTGTTGTTTTAATTTTATACCGATTTAAATGCACAAACGTTATGTTACGTTTTTTCTATCTCAATAAAGAAATTTAAAGAATTAACATTTGAAAGACTATACAAGAGTTATATCCGCCTCTTTATAAAATATTCGTTAGGCCTTTTTATGAATATATATCTACCTTTCCATCTGCATATTAAGAACATGAAAGGAAATGAGTTTCTCCAATTTTCTGATGCCCCTAACCTAAATCGTATGAGCCTTAAACAATAATATTCATTTACTAGCATATATCCTTCCTGTTTAAGTAATCAATTTTCTGTCGGAAAAATTCCACTTCATATGCTTCCTGCTTCACAAGAGAACAATATCTGGCATTTTCAATTTCACCGAGAACATTTTCTCGAAAACAACTTTATTGATCTTGAAGTCAACAGCAGTCAACATTCAGGAATCGGTGAAGACGCGTGTTTGCAGTCGAAATTTAAAAAAATAACTTGTCGTTTTCCTTATTGGAAAATATTTTGTGAATACGAAAAAAAATATCAAACCCAACCAGGTTCTGTGCGAAGCTAAGTAATGAAATTGATGCTATGACCTTTATCGATTCAATATTCTTTATAGGAATCAGCAAAATCCTTTCCTCGTGCACACACTGCCTATACATTGAAATATATTTACAATTTAAAGGTTCCGCAGCGGTTACAGAGCTGTGGGATCTTATTTTCGGTGAGGGTGTTACTTCTTTCATCTCAGCATACTTAATCCTGAGAGAAAACCAATCTCATTCCAGAAACTAGATTGCGGATTATTATTTTCATCAGAACCAAATTTTTCGCAGCACAAAGGGTATCACACTTAAATTTATCCAGAGATTATGAATAATATCGGAGTTGCATATGTCGATCAAAGCATTGTGAGAATACAAAAGATAGAGCAATGTTTCGTTTTCAGACCATTTTTTAGATATAATAAGTATATTTAATAAGTTAATATACATACCTATGTAAGTGTGAAGCTATAAGATCAGAAAAAAATTACTTGAAGCCTTTACTAAATATAGGTACATACTTACGAAATGATGTCAGCCAGTAATAGGTCCTTAATTAGTCAATAATTTGTTGCAAAAAAAAATCGCTTTATCCCGAAATTATAAATTTCGGAAAGTGAAATTTCTCCTTAAGCTAAACATGTGTGTTTCCAGCTTTTTATTCCAAAATATTAAAGGCAAATATTTCAACTTATCGACGGCTGTTGTGTGAATTATCAAATTGATGATATACAGGGTGTTTCGTTAAGGTTTGAACAGGTGTATGCCAATCGATTATATAATGGTCTCCTGATCAACGTTGGTACGTGAGAGGTATCCTTAGAAAGCTTGAAGGCTCAGCTTCCTAACACACTATTAACCAAAATCCATGTACAATCATTTGGCATTCCCCTGTTCAGACTTTAACGAAACACTCTGTATAAATTGTTTTTTTAATTTGCTTTTTATTAGAATTTGTGTAGTATTACATATTTGCAGAAATCAAGTGAAAGCATTTTTTTTTAGGGAATTTCACAACTTTCGCCAAATTTGCCAAATGTGGGAAAAACAAGCGCTCGTAAAATTATGTTTGCACTTTAGACCATAAATTAATGCTTCTACAACATTTCATTAAAATCCGTGAAGATGCCTATCAGTCAATGTTATGTGTTTTATAGACTTAAGTGTAAATTAAGATGATATTGTACATATATCCAAGCTGTCTAGCAGTATAAACAAACTTAGAATTTTAAGCAACTAAAAACTAGAAAAACAAAGCCATTAGACAACAGAACTTCAAATGTCGTATTTATAAATTGACTTCATTCCTTCGATATTATAAATTTTCTTTCACTTAAAAAACATTGCCTATATACAGAACTCCCTCAATATGATCAAAAACTTGGTCACATATGAAAAGGCTGTCGGTATGGATTAAAATCAAAACTAAAGTGTTAAGCGTACAATGAGCGAAATTTATATTATAAGAAATCAGCAAAAAATACTATATTTTATAAGAAATCAGCAAAAAAGTCCCGCATATCATCATATTTGCACCTTGAAAATTTTGGCAAAGTTTAGATGGATAATTTTTACTGACGGTCATGTTAGTAATGACTAAATTCATCAGAGCCGTCTAAATTAAATTTATTTTTATCGAAAAATATAACCGTCCCCCAATTTTCAGTCCAGTCCATGGAATTCCTTGTAAATGTTAGTGTTGGTACCTTATGTTCTTGTTTTTTAAATGAATTTCTTGCTGGTTTCTTATACTACATTTGGCGTAACTTTCAAAACCTGTTGGCATGTGTTGTTGACTCACCGGCAAGTCCAATTTGTAAAGCATACAACCGAATTTTAGCAGCTTCTGTCACAATTTTTTTGCGGCCTGCTTAACTTTGTATTTTCCTTTGGTCAACACGTTTTCCATATTTGATATGCTTTTTTTCATATAAGATTACGAAATTGCTTGCTATTCTATCGGATGGTCCAATCTCCTTGGCACTATATCGCTTTGTAAACCCCTCATCCGCCAAAGTTTTAATTTTTATTTTTTAAATTACGATTACGAATTTACCTTTGACCATATTTTCTTACTATGAAATGAAACGCAGTCAAATACACAGCTAACATACATATCTTTAAAATTATACTATACTTACACTTAAGAAAGTACGGAAGTGATATGCAAAAAAAACTTGA
This sequence comes from Eutolmus rufibarbis, assembly GCA_963920795.1. Taxonomy (NCBI): domain Eukaryota; kingdom Metazoa; phylum Arthropoda; class Insecta; order Diptera; family Asilidae; genus Eutolmus; species Eutolmus rufibarbis. The sequence goes on from OY987205.1 coordinate 28,727,799, forward strand.
TTTAGCAATTGCTTTTATAAAAATTTCGCTCAAAATTACCAACACCACTCGTTAGCTTGCTTAACTTAGAATGAAATGCAGCTAAATGTGTTATACAAATGAACAAAATCCGGTTAAACTAACTAAAACAGAAATGTTTTCTTCTTAACTACATATAATGCGGTTTTAATCAAATTTTATTTGAAACTTAATATTTATACTCTTTAAAATAAATTCATAAGTAATTCTCTTGCAATAACTTTCGGAAATTTTCTTATTAACAATAAGCTTAATATTAAATTTAGTTCGCCCATAACTTACAACATGTTGATTTATTACTATGAAAACATGGTATTAAATGGATTACATTTTGCATAGAATAAAACAATAAAAAAATTGCTTCAAGCGCATAATATTAGTGTTAGATATTTAATTTATTAATTAATTTAGCAGGAAATAAAAACATATTTGCTTTTTAAAGAAAAGCCATTTTATAATAATTTGTTTTCGAGATTCATTTGATAATGTTTCTTATGTAAGCACCAATTTATCATATCAATTATTATATAATAAATTTTAAGGAACACATCATTCCACCAAACAGAGCGATCTCTATGATATTACCTGAAGGCCAATTTTAATGTAAAAGTTTTATTCAAAATATGAGCACGTTACTCTACCTAAATTGAAATAATAATATATATGTAGATCTTGAATATCGATTATTAATGCAAACATCTAAGGAGCAGTGCAACAAATTAAAATTATAAATATAAACCTTAATAAGTGTAATTTTATTATACCTACTACTTTTTATTAATAATAAAAATACAAATTTAATTATTTATGCATTATTTTTCAGTATTAAGCTTTATAAAATTCGGGGAATAAAAAGACTAAATAAGCACCATTCGTCTTACATTTCGAAACATTTAAGTTAGGCGCATTAAACAAAAACATAAATAAAATATCACAAAGAAATTTGTATGTAGGTACTTTACGACTCACAATTTTTAGTTCTTTGCTGCATTCTTACTTTAAAATCATTTTTGTATAATGTGCACTTTTGTGAACCATTTCTCTTCAATTCGTTTAATTGTGGAAAACATCTCTTATTTTCTAGGTCACCGTATCCCGCACTCTCGTAACTTGTACAAAAATTTCTCCACTGTATGCTCATTGTTCCCTGTCCACTTTCATTGTTTTTCCTGGAAAATAGTTGTGCCGCAGCATAAAAGGACAATAAAAAAAAAAGCATTACCAAGCTGTGGCATTGTCATAAAAATGTGTCCTGGAGCTATAAATCCCTACCCGGTTTTATTTTCATTTCCCTTCCCTTGCAGTGAAGCCGGGTCTAATTTTGAAATCGGTCACTGTATTGCTCCAACTTGAACGTGAAACGGCGCATAACTCGGCGGGCTCTGTAAATTCTGCATGACCCAAAAACACGTTTGTCTCTCTTCCTGGACTATCCGTGAAAACCCCTTTTAGGCAAACGAATTTCAACTTCATTATTAAAATATTTGAGCCATTTAAAATATTTTCGGAAAGAGACGAAGCGAAGAGAAATTGGCAAAAAGTTTGAAGGAATTTTGAAAAGTGGCTTCGCCTCAAAGGAATTTATAATTAGAGCATCCCAATGGAATCGCTGCGAGTGCACGCCGCCTTTACAGGATTAACGTCGACCTACATACCTTGAAAAATAGCATGCATGCATATGCCAAGGAGTTTTACGGCATCAGCCGAAATCCCACCCGCACATACACTGCTCGACATAATTATACGACCACCCCAATTTAATCTATTAAATTGAGTGCCGATCTTTCAAGAATAAACCTGATTTGAATTTATACTCTATTAAGTAGAGATAAAATCTTTAAATAAGCATAGTCGTAACAACCAAAAATAAATACTATAATTCATACAATTTTACCTGCAGATAATAAACAAAACTATGTCGAAGGTGCACTTTTCACCTCCATCATGAATTTATCAACAGCTTAGAACTTTCAGTTAATTTAAGAAACGTAGTCATTCCCCCAACTTCTACAAGGTCTTTGAATATAGGGAATTTCAATACAACCAAAAATGTGGGCATATGGATCAGATCCAAGTAAATTAATATTACATATAAATTGTTTTATATTGAAGTCTACTCTATTCGGAAAATCTTGTTCGATGGCATTTCTAAAAACACGACGTAAACTTCTGTGGGAAAGTGCTCATGCACCTTTACATACAATTTTACAATAAAATATGGGGATCATATTAAAATATGTTCGCCTTCAATTTTAAAACTTCAGGATTTTTAGAGAGATAGTTTTCGACTAGAATTTTTAATTTTCACGTATATATACATACATATGTATAATATTTATATATATACATATGTATTTAGAAAAAAAACAACATTTCAAGCCCATAAAAGTGATACAAATGGCATTGGGTTGAATAATTGGGGTGATAAGAACCCCAGTCTGGTATTTTTTACGAAATTATACATATATGATAAACGATAAATTTGACCTCAGAGCAAAGATGGCTAGGACACCCTGTTTTAAATTTTTAGTATTATAACAAAACAAAATTTTGATGATTTAAATCCATTGATTTAGCCTGAAAAAATTGTGCTAACCATGAGACGAGAATTGAATGGAAATCATCATACATCTGAATACACGTAAATTTTACTGAGTATGTAATACTCAGGTATTAAGAACAAATTTTGTAGAAAATATTGAAACTCCAGTAAAATTGAATGGTCGTATAATTATGACGCGCAGTGTATAATTAATTTTGCAGTACGAACACGGATGCACATGAAAATACATTTTAGTAATTTAATCCATAAACCCTGGAGCAATATCGGAGCTGAGGACAATTCGTCTGAAGCGCTCCGAGGAAAGGGTCGGTGTCATGCTCCGCGCAAAAAATGCTGAGTTACGTGAGTTACGGAGGTGAATGGCTTCCTTATGAAAATGTAGCCAAATACCGCATGAAAAGCGTAATTCGACGGCAAACGTTCCATTTAAATTAGAGAATTTCTGGGGTTCCGTCTAAGATGCTTTACACGACATTGCGCTCGAAGAAGGCGGTTTCCCAGGACTGCGCTTCGTTTCAACTAAACTCTGAAAGTAATTCGCCTGAAATTGCATTTTCGGAACTCATCTAAAAGTAATTTAAAAAACAAAAAAACAAGGGAAATATCGCAGTTCACATTGCTGCGGAGTAGAAAAATCTTGCAGTGGAGCTGAGGTTATTATCGTCTTTACTTTGCAAAACGGAAAAACTTGTCCTGGCCCTATAAATTGTACAAATTTTCTGGGACGGTCATGCTCAGGTAATTTGAGTTAAAGGACAGCAAAAGAAAGCACCTCAAGGAAGTATCATCACCAGGTTCATCTTCTCACATCTTGTCCATCTCAATCGCCAGACAAATGACTATTGTGGAACGGAAGACGTAGAGGAGGAGAAGTAGGAAACCTCTATCGATTTTTTTTTTATCCTATGACAAGCATAAAAAGAGGAAGTTTGTCAGGGACAAATGAACCAGAACGTGGTAGTTTTGGTGCTTTACCTTTCCTCTGGGTGGGCAATCAGGAAAGTTACCGGAGACACAAAATTAGTGTCCTCCACTACCTCAACACTCTGGAAGGGATCATCAACAAAGTGCCATTAATGATATATTTTTTCTTTTTCTTTTCCACAAACTTTTTATTCAAGATAACTACTTGCCATACAGTCGTAAGATGTCCAAGTTGCCGACCAACTTATCGGTATTCAGGTCTTATTGTTGCGTGAATGCGGTAACGACTTCTGTCGCACAAGAACCCCCTAATTAAATTAGATTTGGAAACTTTAATCAGTTGTGCCCTAGTTCGGCGCAATGCACAAGGCACTGTCCCTGCGAAAAGATTGGGACGACGGAAGACATTTGCATCAGCAGGACTCCCCCGAGTTCGAGCTCTCTAATTGCACTTCCCAAACAATCTGCACGCCCCTCGAATGCAACGTAGCCCACTTTTAAATATCTGAAACGCTCTTAACCGCCAGTCCGCACACACAATGACGTAATACTTTCTCGAAACGACCCTATCCCCCAAATCGTACCCTTTTTTTCACTCCAATTTGCCTCTATTCCATAGAGAAAGTATTCAGACCTTAAATTGGCCGGCATCGCTTCCAGGATCAAGTCTGATTCAGGAAAGCGAAAAAAAAGCGATTGGATCAATTTGCACTGAGCTCCCCATGTGTACCTGCGGGATACCCAGAGCCAGATTTAATTGAATGCCTGAAAGGCAAGGCAACTAACTCATTTAATTATTGAGCTCCCGAAATTGACTAGGATATTACGCTGCTCTAATTACTTCTCCTGCACCCGGCCACTCGGCTGCAATCTGCACCAGGCGGCTGCAGTTTGTCCATGGAAATTAGAACACTTGTTACGCTGCATATGCTTCTTTTTTTAAAACAAAAACACAAAGTCCATTAATGCAAGAGTTGTTTCATTCTGAATTTTATTTTATATTTATTTATTTTTTTATTCTATAGTTTACTCACAAATACCCGGAGGGAAAATATCAAATTTTAAAAAGGTTCGTAAAATAAATAATGTTAGAGTTTTGAGAATGTTAATTAACATTGGTTCAAAAAACGTATTTTTGTTGGACAAATATTAAAATATGTAATTGAAACTTGAAAATTCAGAGAATTTTCAGAATTTTTTACCTATTGCTAGTTTAATTGCAATGGAGAAATTTCTCTAAATTTCACATTTGTAATTAATTATATGTAAATGCAAACAAAAATATAGGTTTCGGTTCATATATTGCAATTATTATACATATATATCTGCATAAAAATATAGTATTTAATTATTATATAATATTATTTTCATGATAATTATTAATCAACGTTAGTGTTCAAAACATTAGCACCGTTCGATGACTTTTATACAGAGCTACTTGTTAATTGCAAACTTAATGTTGTACAATAATAATTAATAAGCAGTTTTATTAATCTCTCCTTATAGTCTCTAATTGAAAAAAAATCTGAATGTTTCATTCGTTCGTTTGTAAGTTATAAAAAAAATTGCTATAGAAGTTCGTAAAACGCCTGTGAAAAAAATAGTACCCTATTGAAATTTCTATAATAATTTGTATGGTAACCCTTGGTTTTTGATCTAATCAGTGCATATGTACAACCATATAGCATAGCATCTTCTAACCTAATAATGTTATATGCTGTTTCGTTACTTGAGTTAATAGAAGCGACCAGATACCGAAAATAAATGATATTTTTCATTTTTTAAATAAAACACATTCAAGATAAACATTAATTATAAAAATAGTAAACATTTACTTCTGTATTTGCTCATTCCCTTATATTTCAGAGCTCCTGGTAATAATCAGAAACTTTTATTTAAGGGCATAAAACATACTGTTGTGTACCAAAATCCCATCCAGATTTTGGAGAACCCTGCAGAATTCAAGACGCAACAGGCTTGAAATCTGAGGCGTTTCAATGAAATTAGAAAGTCGCCGAATAAACAATACGACACAAGGTGACCCCTCGGAAACCCTTCAGAATTCAAGACACAACAGGATTGAAATCTGAAGCGGTTCAATGAAATTAGAAAATCGCAGAATAAACAATGCGACCTCTCGAATTACGCTGCGTCGACCACCCGCGAGCGCAGTGACCCAAGCTCACGCTGGGTTGACCGCCCGCGCGTGCGTCGACCGGGGTAATTTATGCTGACTCAAAACATGTGCACCGCTCAAGTTGCGACGCGCACGTTGTCAGCAATTGGAACATTGGAAAGTTCCAATAACCGATCGAGGGGGTATAAATACTCGATAAGAAAAAGTCGAGTGGGAGTCGAAAACTAGTAGTTGTAAAGAAGAGCCTAACGGTGGGAATCAGAGATCGGAGTCGAACGTAGGAGTCGACAGCCGACGAGCGGAGTCGAATAAGAGGAGTCCAATAGTAAAAGTCTTGAGTAAGGGAGTCGCGAGTTCGGGCCATGAAATAAGTTAGCTAAGTAGCTAAGTGCCGTGTGTACAATAAAGTGAATAAATGGATAACTAATTTAAAGTGCAGTGTTTGAATTGTGCACGCCAAGAGGAAAAAACGCATTTCTGCGACTCCTCCATCTTCACCCCCCGAGCAGCCCCGGTCTCGAGAAGTTAAATCATTCGTGCTGCTTCCGAGATCCTCGCGGATAAGGTACCTCCAGGGCTAAACCCGGAACGTTACCCCCAAGAGATCTTATTCACACCGAATAAGATCTCAATTGTTATTATTATATATAACAATTTGGCGCAGCCGGTAGGATCAGGGAAGCCTGGTTTTTAACAGCTATAAAAACCGTAAGAGCTTGAAAAGCCTTGATCCTCGAACAAGAGTTCGAAAAGTTGCTTAAGTGCAGGGTAAAACAATTTTTACCCATAACCTGAAGTAGAAAATAGCTTCAGGGGCACACAGTTCTTTTAAGCAACGAACTCCAACGCTCCCGGGTAATCATCTATAGTTGCCTCTGCTCCAGGCGAGCACGCAATTACCCGAAAAGACAAAAGTACCCAACTTTAGTTGCCTCTGCTCCAGGCGAGCACGCAAGTACCAAGATTATTGCACAAAGGCACCGATCGACCACCACAACGAGTGAATGCCAGGCCCAGAGACCACAGAAAACACGACGGAAGACGAGCCCCAGCAAGCGAAAACATCGCCCGGACCCAACTCCGCAGACTCCAACGAAGACCCCACTACACCGCAGCCGCCGAGGGAGCAACCCAACGGCCCATCGCAGCGAGACACAGCATCTCAACCGCCGAGGGAACCGACGACACCGATACCACACCGGAGAGCATCGCGGGACACCCCCAGCACCTCAACACCGCATCCACATCAGGGACTAAAGCTAAGAAGCGGGACGATCATCCCCCGCGGAGCAGCGACAACAAACCAGATAGCTGTAAGTTTAAAAAATCAATTAATTAAGTTAGTAGAAAAAGCACGAATATCAGGGGGACTCTCGAGTGCGCAAATTGACGAGCTAAGCGCCCAGATCAATCAGACTGGCGAATTAAGACAAGCTCAAATTAAAAAATTTAAGCAAGAATCCGAGAGTTTCCGAGAATCTATAAAAGATTTCAAAGAATATTCGTGCTCTTTCCTAAATAAAGGGCAAAGCAAATCGGAGCCCGACTTAAGCTTAAGCCGCGAAAGTGATCTAGAATTAAGTAGTGACAGTGTAAAAAGTGCGAGTGAATCTGAGGCTACCGCGATCGCGATAAATTGGTTGTACGCGTCGTTCCCAATTTCGGATTTTTCGGGTGAATTAAATAATTCCCATACGTCCCCTAAATTACTTCCCGCGAAAAGTGACCAGGAACAGGTTTTGAAGATGACTGATCACGGGAAAGTCATCAAATATACAACCCAGATCGTACCCCTCTTTTCGGGCGAAACGAGCCCACACTTGAGCCAAGAGCTCCAGACTTTCCTGGGTTGTTGCCATCAAGTGGAAAATTGCCTCACAGAAGAGGAAAAAACACTGTTCCCACGAATCTTGCTCACCCGCTTGCGAGGCACAGCCTATCAGCTGTTTATCGCGGAACCCCCAATCAGCTTCCGTGATTTCGAAGATCGCCTAAATCGAGCGTATCTTCCCCGCGAGACATACCAGGAGCTGGTGAATAAGCTGATAACTATTCGGCAATACCCCCTGGAGAGTCTCAACGCCTTCACGGCAAGAATCAAACAAGCCTTAGCCCTGTGTAATGAAGCGGCCGAGAAAAAATACGGCGCCCAAGTAGCGGCTACTGTGAAACCACAGCTAGAAGATTTCGCAGTAAGTGCCCTGCGAAGTGGAACGAGTAATCCCCATTTGTGTCAATACCTTTTGACATTGACCGAGGGAACCCTAGAGCAAGTTATCGTTAAAGCTCTAGATATGGAGAGGCTGCAGCAAGGCTCACCCTACTTGCAGGCGCAACTACCCAATATGAGCCTGACTAACACACCGCCAGTTCCCGCGCCGCGAAATACGCCCACAACTGCGCCGACGGCAATAACCCCGTCCACCGCGGTGGCTAAACTCCCCAACCCGCAAAGGGGAATCGCGGCAAAAATCACTTGCAGTTTTTGCAAGAAAACAGGCCATACATATACGGAATGTTACAAGAGGAAAAACACCCCCTCTTGCGAGCACTGCCGAACTTATGGGCACGATACTATCGAGTGTCGTCGCAGAAATGAAACCCGAAGGTCAAATACCGGCCAGCAGGGTAGCGCGAATGGTTCATCGTTCAACCAGAGGAACGGGAACCAAAATAGGAAATATAATCAGGGTCCCCCTCGAAATAACGAGGCGAGCGATCCCCAAACGCGACGCGCCTATAACGTTAGGCAAAGTTGCGGGTTCTGTGGCCGACGAGGCCACACAATAGACACCTGCGAACACAAACGCAGGTGGGACGCAACGAGTTCGGGAAACGCAGCTCAGTCGAGCCCGAAATCCCCGACTCGACTTTAAATGATAATAAGCAAAATTCAGGGTACACTCAGCAGCCCAAACCTAGTACTCCCGTCGTGGAGCTCCCACTAGATATTGGTCGAAACAAAAAGACCCCACTAGTAGTGGATACGGGCGCTGAGATAAGCTTAATTAAAAAGGAAGCTTTAAAGTCTCTCGAGTACATTAACACCGGGAAGACTTATACCCTGCAAACTCCATTTGGCAAAGGCCAGACCTTGGGGAGCTGTCAGGGAACTATTGTTAAAAAACTCCCCGGCGAAAGGGAGGCTAGAATCCCCTGCACTTTCCAAGTGATCGAGGACAACGCAGATTTGTCCCATGAAGGACTATTAGGGAATGACTTTCTTGCAATAAATTGCAACATTGAGGGCCCCAGTAGAAAACTTCGATTTCCTCGCACGGAAATCAACTTAGAGGAATTTTCATTACCAATTGTATTGGATACGAAAAGTGACTGTTCCCAGAACGCAACTGAAACAGATATACATGCAGAAGAGACGGAATCCGAAGGGGTTAAGCTGTCCTCCTGCCATGTTATCGAGGCACCCCCAAATGCGGATGCTGGTTGCCAAGTGGTAAGAAGACCACGGGGAAACAGTAGGGAAACCTCAGCGAATACACCTCCGATTGGCGAAATCAGGCGGCATATAATAGCTCTGAACGAGCCCATATGCGTACCTGCGCGATCACAGATGGTGGCTAAGGTCCCTTTGCTGTTGCCAGAAGAAATGCTCTGCCTATCGCAAGAGATAGACGCAGGAGTCTTCTTGGCCAATAGTATCGTACCCTCTAATCAAAATGAAGTGTCTATTGGAATCCTCAATGCAACCAATTCCCCAATTGCCCTAAATGACCTAAATTTGCAGCTAGAGCCAGTAGATAACTACACTCTAGCGCCAATATACCCCAAGGAGGATAACCAAAAGGAGTTTGCTCCAGAAGGGTCTAAAGAAAAAATAAATTTAAATTTACTTGAGTTACACAGTACTCCCAATACAAGTAAAAGCAGCCACAGCGCTCGCAAAAATAGGCCACCGAGCCCCACCGCAAATCAACGCAGCCAAAGCGCTCGCGAAAATAGGCCAAAGAGCCAACAAATAAATATAAGCAGCCACAGCGCTCGCAACCCAAAGCCACAGAGCCAAGATGTAAACAAACGCGGCCAAAACGCCGACAACAAACGGCCAAAGAGCCCCTCGACAAAGATAAGCAGCCACAGCGCTCGCAATAGCCGGCCACAGAGCCCAAACATAAGCAAAAGTAGGCAACATGTCGATGAGAAGGGACCAACGAACCCCATGATAAAAATAAACAAAAGCAGCCACAGCGCTAGCGAAGATCGGCCAAAGAGCCCCGTAACAAGAAAAAGCAGCCACAGCGCTCGCGAAATTAGGGCAAAGAACCCAAAAGTAACTGATCAAAAAATCAAAAGGGACAAAGCCAGTAAATATGCGAATACTGGCCAGGGCCCAAGACACAAAATACACGGCGCAGGCGGCCAAACAGCCACGATAAATCATGTCAGATCCCCACAGGCGGATCGATATTCAACTGGAGTCGAAAAAGAACGTATGGCCAGGTTAGAGCAAGAACTCAATCTGAGCCCAATTTTAAATAGCCAAGAAAAGGCAAACATTCTCGAAATATGTCAGGAATACCACGACATATTCCACCTAAAGGGTGACTACCTCACGCATACAAATGCTATCACCCATCCAATTCCCGTGGTGCAAGATCAAGCACCCATTAACCAAAAAATGTACAGGTTACCAGAGACTCAGCGTCACATAATCAACGAGCAGTTAAAAGACATGCTCGAGAATGAAATAGTACAGCCAAGCAAAAGTCCTTGGAATTCCCCATTATTAGTAGTCCCCAAAAAGGCGGGACCAAATGGCGAGAAAAAGTGGAGAGTAGTCGTAGATTTTCGTAAATTAAACGAAAAAACGATAGGCGACGCTTTTCCCCTCCCCCGGATCGAAGATATTCTTGACCAATTGGGTCATTCAAGGTATTTTACTACCCTCGATCTGGCTAGTGGTTATCATCAAGTGCTAGTCGACCCAATAGACCGCCCAAAGACGGCGTTTAGCACAAGTTATGGGCATTACGAATTTAAGCGAATGCCATTCGGGCTCAAGGGAGCCCCCGCCACATTCCAGCGCCTCATGAATTATATACTCACAGGCTTACAAGGCCTGGAATGTTTTGTATATCTGGATGACATCGTCATCTACGGAAAAAACTTAGAAGACCATAACTCTAAGTTGCGCAAGGTCTTCAATAGGTTGCGAGAAAACAACCTAAAATTACAACCGGAGAAATGTCAATTTCTCCGAAAAGAGGTAGTCTATTTGGGGCACAAATGCTCAAGTAAAGGGGCACTACCAGACCCTAGCAAAACCGCGTGCGTCCAAACTTTCCCAGTTCCACGAACTGTTAGGCAAGTCCAATCATTCCTGGGACTTGCCAATTACTACCGTAAATTTATCCCCAATTTTTCAAAAATAGTGAGACCAATTACAAATTTGCTTCGAAAAGATGTTAAATTTAACTGGACAGACAAATGCCAGGAAGCATTCGAGAGCATCAAAAACTCACTAGTTTCCCCCCTCTTTTGATTTATCCCGACTTCAGCAAACCTTTTAACCTAACTACGGACGCTAGCAACGAAGCTATAGGAGCTGTCCTCTCCCAAGGAGAAGTAGGAAAAGATCAGCCCATAGCATATGCTAGTCGCACTTTAAACAAGGCAGAGCGCAATTACTCCACAATTGAGAAAGAGTTATTGGCCATTGTTTGGGCGACGAGAAATTTCAGATGCTACCTCCAAGGTAGACGATTCACGGTCTACACGGACCACAAGCCCCTAAAGGGAGTTTTCAATGTGAAAGATCCCACTTCCCGTTTGGTGAGATTTCACCACAAACTTTCCGAGTATGACTACTCTATTGAGTATAAGCCCGGAAAGTATAACACAAATGCGGATGCCCTGAGTCGCATCCCTCGGGAAGATAAAGAAGACCAGATTAGCCCAACCTTAACGGTAAAAGCCCAAGTCCACCGCTCCATGGACCCTGATGCGGAGGAAAATAACCCCGCTGTCAGCATAAGCGCAGTCACAAGGGCTCAGAAAAAGAAAGCCCGAGAAAGCGGCGCCGAGGCCATTCCAGATACACGAGAGGAGCCACCGGCGAAGAAGCCGATTCAAGAATCAAATCTTGATCGAGAGGAAAAGCGTACTAAGCCTGCAGAAGTACCAGAAAAATCTCCAGCGCCAGAATCACACCCTACTCCTGAAATCATTTCAAGCCCCGAAGAAATTAAAATCATTTTACATGATTATCATGATTCCGCATTCGGAGGCCATCAGGGTGTGATCAAAACTTACAAGAAGATTAAACGCAAGTTTCGATGGAGGCACATGTTACGTGATATAAAAAATTATATCAAAAAATGCCCGAAGTGCCAGAAACTCAAATCTTCTCCCCAATATAAGATGCCCATGGTTATTACCGACATAGCCGAGCAACCTTTCGACAAGGTATACCTCGATATAGTTGGGCCATTGGAAGAGTCCACGTCAGGAAATAAATATATCCTAACCTTCCAGGATAACCGGACTAAATTTGTGGACTGGTACGCGATACCAAATGCAGAGGCTTTAACAGTAGCGCAAATTTTCTTCGACGAAATCGTCACGCGCTATCGCATCCCCAAAAGAATAGTTACCGACCAAGGTACTAACTTCTTAAGCGACCTCTTTAAGCAAATATGCAAATTGCTACGGGTGAAGAAGCTGCAAACTTCAGCATACCACCCACAGTCTAATGGCGCACTCGAACGTGCCCACCGACCGTTAATAGAATATTTGCGAACCATTGTAGATGAGAATCCCCAAAGTTGGGATCAGTATCTACGCACGGCAGCCTTTGTGTACAACAACAGTACACACGAAGGGACGAAATTAACCCCTATGGACTGCCTATTTGGCTTCACAGCAGACGTCCCCTCCAATCTCAAAAGGGACCCTGAGCCAATATATAATCACGAGAGCTATTACCATATGCTCCGCTATAAATTGCAAAAGTCTTATGCAATAGCAAGAAAGAATATATTGGCCAGCAAGAAAAAGTCTAAAGAGTACTATGACAAAGACGCTAAACCCCTAACTATTCACGTAGGGGATAAGGTCCTCCTGAAGAGTGAAAGCAGAAAACACAAACTCTCAGAATTATGGATAGGACCTTACCTGGTAACCGCTACCCCGTCATCCGTGAACAGCACGATACGCATGAGTAGAAAATTAAAAACGGTACACAACAATCGCCTAAAACCCTACTTAGAGTAGCGTAGGCGAGGGAGTCAGTTCCGACCCCCCTTTTTTAGTCATAATAAAGTCGAAGATACTTAAAGCTACCAACATTGATGGAAAATTTAAAAAGAAGAACAGCGGCCATAAGGGAGGCGACCCCTGAACAAAGGGTAGTGAGGTCCCTATTCGATGGAATAGGGAATGCCACGCACTATCTCTTCGGCACAATGGATAGCTCGGACGATAAAGAAATTTATAGTCGACTAGAGCAAATAGAGGCAAATCAGCAGACATTGGCAGATTTAGAAAAACGCCAAATCAGTGGGGTAAAACAATGCCTGTAAGCAACAAGCAAGTGCAAGCAATAACCCAATTCACCCTTCCGAACTTTCCCAAATTAAAAATCCCCGTTATAAACACAAAACAAAAAATATAGAGAAATATAATATCATAACACGCGGAAAACAAGAAACAAAAAAAAAAAAAAAAAAACACCGAGACGGTCCGCTAAAAAATAACAAGAATAAAAAACCACAGATGCACTTAATCTTCAAGGTCTTCCTCAGCTCGAGCGCCCACTTAGGTAATAAGACACTAACATTAGCCATAGGTAAATGACCCGAAACGCGCAGATGATAAGCAAGCAATGTTAGGGTAGGTCGGTAAAACCGAGAATTTGTGTTACAAATGTAAGTAAAATTGCGCATGTACGCCTTTGGCATATAAAAAATTAGATAAAATGTTTGTTCTACTAATAGTAAACAATAGTAAATAAGTAATATAGGTAAAATAAGGGACACACAACAAAAAAAAAATTTTTAGACCAAAACAAATGTTGAACAAGAGAGAAAATTTTTGTACTAGATATTAAGATTTTTGCTATGTAAACGTACTCGCAACTCCCCGAACGAATCGCGTCTATTCGAACACCGTCGCGATATTTAGTTGCCAATAATTTCCTTTTTCTAGTCTTTAACCTTTCAACCCCGAGAATTATTCCTCTTCAAAGAATAATTCTCTTTTTCCAAGGGGGAAGGAATTGTTGTGTACCAAAATCCCATCCAGATTTTGGAGAACCCTGCAGAATTCAAGACGCAACAGGCTTGAAATCTGAGGCGTTTCAATGAAATTAGAAAGTCGCCGAATAAACAATACGACACAAGGTGACCCCTCGGAAACCCTTCAGAATTCAAGACACAACAGGATTGAAATCTGAAGCGGTTCAATGAAATTAGAAAATCGCAGAATAAACAATGCGACCTCTCGAATTACGCTGCGTCGACCACCCGCGAGCGCAGTGACCCAAGCTCACGCTGGGTTGACCGCCCGCGCGTGCGTCGACCGGGGTAATTTATGCTGACTCAAAACATGTGCACCGCTCAAGTTGCGACGCGCACGTTGTCAGCAATTGGAACATTGGAAAGTTCCAATAACCGATCGAGGGGGTATAAATACTCGATAAGAAAAAGTCGAGTGGGAGTCGAAAACTAGTAGTTGTAAAGAAGAGCCTAACGGTGGGAATCAGAGATCGGAGTCGAACGTAGGAGTCGACAGCCGACGAGCGGAGTCGAATAAGAGGAGTCCAATAGTAAAAGTCTTGAGTAAGGGAGTCGCGAGTTCGGGCCATGAAATAAGTTAGCTAAGTAGCTAAGTGCCGTGTGTACAATAAAGTGAATAAATGGATAACTAATTTAAAGTGCAGTGTTTGAATTGTGCACGCCAAGAGGAAAAAACGCATTTCTGCGACTCCTCCATCTTCACCCCCCGAGCAGCCCCGGTCTCGAGAAGTTAAATCATTCGTGCTGCTTCCGAGATCCTCGCGGATAAGGTACCTCCAGGGCTAAACCCGGAACGTTACCCCCAAGAGATCTTATTCACACCGAATAAGATCTCAATTGTTATTATTATACATAACAATACATAGCCGTCCGAAACTACGTACATATACCTTTTATTTTTACTAAAAAAAAACAATTATGCTCCATGATTGTGACAATTATTTGAAATTGTTTCACGCTCGTTATTTTTGATTTATGTTATTTATCTAGTAGTAGTAATACTTTTTTCATGAGGATATTTGGGATAAAGAAGATCCACTAATAAGAAGTAACACTCGACATTAGTCGAACAATCTTTTATTTAATAATTAATTTCTCAAATTTTAAAACTTTTTGAACAAAATCAACGCAATAAAATCAAAGCAAATTATTTTTTCACTCTTAAATCCTTCATTATTTAATTGAAATTAAAGTAAGGATAAGAAAAGGTATTTTTCAATAATTTGTAAATTCCTTGAAATAGAAGCATATACCTTACAAGGTATCAAATATATGGTAAGACACCAAGTAACGAGCACTCTGTCTTTTATTTCATGATTACTAAGACCGGAGGTCAGCTCGGAAGTTCAAAATATTATATTCAGGACGTGGTTACATTAATTTCCAGGAAGATCAAAGTTTTCACTTTAATACAGTGAAAGTGAAGGGTTGTAAAAGGTTGCAGTTTTTAACGAGATTTATTAAGGGAGAGAGTTTTTTATTTTGTGAAATTATTATTTTTAACGGCTGTATCTAAGTATATAATTGAAACATTTATTATCAAAGGATATGTTAATTATTTAGTTAATCTATATATTCTTTTTTTAATACAAAAATATTTAAGAATAGAATAGAATATATATATTTCATAAGATGAATGTACAGATTATTTTATACAATAAGAGTCTTAATTTAGAGCCAGAATCCAGGTTCATTCATTCCCTGAAAATACTGAGACAAAAACATATAAAGCAGGGTGGTGCAAATTAGTGTTATGGTTATGCAGGCTTAATATACATAGGTAAACAAATTCATTTGGATCGATTTTGGTTTTTACTCAAGAATTGATATTATACCTAAATAAATTATAAGAAATGATTTTCAAGTTTGTGGAATATACTCTGAATTACTCAAAATATCTAGGTAAGGATTACGAAACAGAATGTGTAGACTACGTCAGCCGGTTCTGACATACCTATATATGTATGAGCAATTTTAAGAAAATTGGGTCAGTGAAATAAGACAAATTTAAGAAATTTAATTAAAAAAAGGATCCTTGTATGTACGACTAATTTTTCTATAATTTCTAGAGTTAAATATGGCAAGTAAACAAAGTAAATTGAAAATCAATTCTAATTTTGTACTAAGAGAACGCAAAGTGCGTACAGTACACGGTCGTTGCAATAGATTCCACAGAATATCGAAATCGAAAAAGACGAGAGGAAAAACACAAAAACGCTTTGCTAATAAATTTTGAAAGTCTTAAAACGTATAGATCAGTCAAATTCTATTATTATAATATGAATTTTACGATAATATTTAAACGAGCATATCCTTGAAACTATTTGATTTATTTAGTCCTCAAAACCTTTTTGAGAGGAAATTTAATTTTCAACAAAATGCTGTTTTCAGAAATATTTTAAACATTTTTAGGGTTCCGTACGTCCGAATGAAAAAACAGAACCCTTATAGGATCACTCGTGTGTCCGTCTGTCCGTCCGTCACAGTCAATTTTCTCCGAATCTACCAGACCGATGAAGTTGAAATTTGGTATGTACTGTACATACATATATAAATTTCTGTGACCCAAACACGGACGGGTAACGTAAATAAATGAATTTTGAATATAGGGGTCACTTTTGGAGGGAAAATTAGAAAATTAAAAAGTTTTGCAAACTGTACGGTGTGAAATATCAAATGAAAGGGCTTGTTATGAGGATCTCAAAAATATTTTTTTTATAATTTTAAAATAAATAGTTTCCAAGTTGAAAATTAACCATCCCCTCTCCCTCATCTCCCAAACTACTCAGTCTACAATTTTGAAAAAAATACAGAAAATAGTACTTTACAGGAACACCTATAAGAAGTAGGTATATGGTCTTTAAATAACTTAGTAAATCTCTCAATATTGTACGTACAAACTTACATTTGCAGTTGGAATGTATGGCAGAACATGTTATTCAATTAAAATGTTAAGTATTTTCCTGTTTTTCTATGATTCAAATTTAATAGATAATTATAAAGTATAACGGTAAGGAACCCTCAAGGCGTGAGTTCGGTTTTTAAACGAGTTATTCACGTTCATGTAAAAGAGTAATTTTTCCCATGTAAATTTTATGGGAAATTAAACTCTATTTGCACCGTTCATAGGTTTGATCCAGGAGCTAAAAAACTTTAGCCTATGGAACCGAAAAAAAAACCGCTCTAATATATATTATAAATATGTATGTTGTAAACAAAATATACAATTAATTTAGTGAATGTGTATAAAATTCAATTAAAGCTTATATTTTTTAAAAAAATATTATTCTGCTCATTACTGGGCAAACTTATATTTTATTTTATCAATTATTTTTAATTAGCAACTATTATTTTCAGGTTTGACTTGCATCTAAGAATATTAATTACACAATTATCTGAAATTAATATCAACCATTTCTTATTTGGTATTATATTATACACTTTTAAAGTGAAATGATTTCTTAAGGTTGCTCGTTACTGGGTGTCTTACCCTATCTCTGCCAGATTTTTGAAAATGATATTTCTGTTGAAAGAATTTTTCCCTAATTAGCTAGTAACTCCCAATTTTCTCATACCCTAATCTTATATTAATTCAACCATTTTAGTGTTCAATAATCCTTCGATTTCGAATTGGGTTCTTATTAAATATTTAGGTATTCTTGGTTTAAGAGCCCCGTTCAGACCGAGAAACCAAGGCCATCATCATCATGTGAAGGTTGCTACATTTCAACATCTCTATGTTGCTAAACATGAGTCTCGCGATTGCAAACGAAACTCTCAGCGTTTGGAATCATCGAGTTGTTTACAATTTTTCTTTAGAGCTTTACACTTCGACCGATTTAAGTGCTTTCTTCTGGAGCTAAACTTCCTGATCTGCCTTTTTAATAAGTCGTTTAAGTGTCCTCATTTCGCAGTTTAATTCTTCAAGATTTTTCTTAACAATTGTGCAGTGTTCTACAAATAAAGAATCTTTTTTTTCTCCTGAATTCTAAAAGGCGCCAAAGCAGAAACCAGCTGTTTTCAGTCGTCTGTCAACCAACCCAGCCACTGAGCTCAGGAGGAAAATTTTATATGGAAAGAGGAATGGATTTCATTCAATTGGTATAAAGCTGCCATATGACCGCAAATATTTCTGAAACACATTTTTGAAAAACAGGTAACGAAATTTCAAAATTTGGGGTGCAAAAATGAAGCCAGATGCGCAGTTGCTGCTAGGATTTACGCAGATTTAATCGATGGTATTCAATAAACTTTACTTCGATATAGTTTTTAAACTGGTCCAATTTCAGTTGTTGGGGTTAAAAACTTGAATTTTATGTATGACGAATCTGTTGATTCCATACTTTTACGCGGGGAAGATGAAAAGGGGCCTAAAATTTATTTACCATGGTCAAATTGTGAAAAAATGGATTTCCTTTATATTGAAAACATTCAAAATAAGTATTGCAATGACACTATCAAAGGGTAAGTGGGAGTTATTTAAACAAAAATAAATCTATTTAATTATATTAACATATTTACGCACTTTTTCAGCTTAACCGTCGGCATTTGCGATCCCAGCTCCACAATATTATATTACAATTTAACGCAAGGCTTTCAGGATTTATAATCCACATTTACTTTTCGTAATAAATTTAATTTTTTTCTCCAAAATGGGCATTTTATTTTACACAAACTGCTGCGTTATTTTATTTAAGTTTAAGGGGAAAACGTTTTTGGGGGCTGCTGATTTTGAATTTCTGATTCGGGTCATTTAAGATGAAATTAGGCACAACCACAATTACCAAAACTCAAATTTATTTACATATATTAAAAAATAAAATACGTTTATGGTATTAACTATTAAATTTACTTGAAAATTCATTTTCGAAGAAAAGAAGAAGTATTTTGTATAGTTTCCTTTTGCCCGAATGAACTCCTTTACTCTCCGTTGCATGTACTCTTTTAAACTTTGGAAGCTTAGAAGCCCAAAGATTGGAAGCAAATCCATGGCTTTGAAGTCAATCAGTAGTTCTACGTGTTTCGGATCATTATCTTGCTGGAAAATGACATGCGACAGATTTTACTCCCACTGCTCCCGAAATCTCATACGTTCCCAGAGCATAAGATTACCGCCACCGATTTTTCGAATCGGTTGACCTTGGCGGTCCTAAAGAAGTTCACCCTTTCTTTTCCAGGTTCATTGTCTACCATCCGACTGGCATCGGTTAATTTTGATGGCTGACCTAATAATTTTCGCCCAGTCGTCAGCAGTGAAACGTTTAGCACTGGGCAAAAGCCAAAGTTTTCGTTAGCGTTGACTTTTTTACTTTGGCATGGCCATGAAAGCCAATCTTTCGAAGGATTCTTCGAACAGCTTTGGAGGTTAACCTCTACATTATCAAATCGCTTAAATTAAAGTTCATTTTTACAGCATTGTCGCAATTGTTATTAGTCGTAAAATTATTCCATCTCTAGTAGTCTTCTTGTCGTAAATTTTTGCACAGGAATATTTAAATTTTTCTTATATTGGTTACGGTACCAATTCCAACTAATTCCTACTTTTGGTCTTTTTGCCCAAAAATGCTTTATTTTTTCACTAATTTTCTTGCCAGAAACGAAAAATATATCAAGTAGGTCTGTGAAAATTATTTATCTTCATTACAACTAATTGTTCAAATTACTTGAGAAAGATCAAAACAAATTTATAGCTTAATTCAGTAACAATGCCAATTTTGCTTCCAGTCTAAATGTAGTAAATAAGATTGTCGTTGAGTAGAAAAGCCTTTGCTTATCCCTTGAAGAAAATTTGATTGAATCAATTATATTTGGACAAAAAGTTGAGTCATTGTAATAATTTATCTTTGTAAAAATTCCCTTTCAAATGTTTTAGAGATAAAAAAAAAATTTCTTCTGACAACTAATATAAGCGGAAATTTCCATAAATACCTACTATATAAAAATGAAGAAATGATTTAGGTAGACAACATATTTTCGTTGTAAAATCATTAACGTACGAAACATTATTTATGATGTGGTTAGTAATTTCTTATTCTCTCACTGTTTGATGTATGCGGCTAACTTAAAAACTTGTCTGTTCTATAGAAAGCCCATCTGAAGTTTCCTTTTTGCAATTGGATTTCGAAACTTTAAATCAATGCTTGCTTTAAAATCCCTTTAAATATAAGGCATTCACTTTTCATCGTATATTATCGCCTTTAGTTTTTGCTAGTCAATTTGTGATGAAATGTTATTTATAGATCGGCCCAGGCAGATTATGGATCTTGTGGTATTACTTGATCCTAAATTTGGTATAAGGTTGCAAGTAATTTATATTTACAACAGAGCCTTTAAACTGCTGGTTTTATAAAGGGTAATTCTACTAATTTTGAGGCAAGTATGATTCGTTTCATTGATTCGTTCCATTATTGAATATGCGTCGGTTGTGTGGAATCCTTTAAGGGGACATTCTACTTTGAAATGAAAAAAAAGGGTAATCTTTAGGAATTTATTTTAAGAAAACGGGACATCATATAGGCTTGAAATTTCTTTTTGTTGTATAAACAAAACGATTGACTTATGAAAAAGAATTTTTTAAGCCGATTTCATGTCTGCTATCTTCACTAAGTGGCGTCTAAAAAAAGTGAGTTTTTTTTCTATTCACGAAGCGTAGGCCGAAGTATTGATCTGAAACAGAAAATAAAAGTTTCATCTTAAAGAAGACAGTTATAGCTAGTGCCGTAACCAATAAAATATAATTTTTTTTCAATATGTCTCCCCTCCCAGTGGGTTTAATGACAAAACAAAAAACGAAAAACACGGTTTTTCGTTACAATGCGTGCCATGTTTTTTTTTTTTTTTGCACTTTTATTGGTTACGGCATTAGCTATAAGTGTCTTCTTTAAGATGAAACTTTTATTTTCTGTTTCAGATCAATACTTCGGCCTACGCTTCGTGAATAGAAAAAAACTCACTTTTTTTAGACGCCACCTAGTGAAGATAGCAGACATGAAATCGGCTTAAAAAATTTTTTCTATAAGTATATCGTTTTGTTTATACAACAAAAAGAAATTTCAAGCCTATATGATGTCCCGTTTTCTTAAAATAAATTCCTAAAGATTACCCTTTTTTTTCATTTCAAAGTAGAATGTCCCCTTCAGCTATATGCTGATTATGAAAATTGAACGCATTCAAACAATTTTTATTAAATATGATTTAAGAAATTTCCTTAATTATGAAGGGAGGCGTAAACTTTCTAGTTTACAATCTGTTGAAGTACGGAGGAAATTAGCAGCCATAAAATTTGTTCGCCGCCTTATTATCCTTGTACGCAACTTGAATCGAGGTGCTTGTTATCTGTTCTTTCTGAACCTACATATTAAGTATTTTTCTAATGAATTCAATTCTATCTATAATTTTAATGTTTTATCAATAAATCGTGTTCAATTAAAGAAACTTGTAATTTTGCGTATTTGACATAAAGCGATTATCGAAACACGGGACTCGTATCTCCCTTAGTTGTTTTGACAAAAATTTATTGCGGATTGTGAGTGAGTGGAGGCGAAAACAACGAAACAATGTAATTTAAGTTCATCTTGCCTTTAATGATTTTAAAATTTAAATTGTTGTACCAACTTGTGTTGTTACATCATTGAATGATTATGATGTCTGATGAAAAACAAAAATGTTAATGTGTGCTGATGCAATTATTCATTATTAATTAATTTTAAAATGAAAAAACGTTAAAATTTATTTCCTGAGTATCCGTTAAGCCCATGCAATTTCGCCGTCTTTTAAAAATAAATAAAGAGGTTTCGTAAATTTCGTTCGTACTGTTTGTTTTAAATTTTTAATTTGTTTAAATTCCCTACTAAAAGCAGTGCACATAGTTGCAATACGCTTCCGCACAAAATCTTTGTTTGAATTTTCGGTTACCTACTTCTTTGCAGTTTTCGACAAGCATCCTGAGAATTTAGTAGCTGTATTCCTTTGAATGCACGTTCCACAAACACGGAAGTGAACGATATTTATCAATAAATCAAGCTAGAATTCTTCTTGCTTTATGAAAAATATTTCTACGATTCGAGCTCTGACGTGCAAGGGATTTTAAAAATATGTAATGAAATCCATTAGAACGCTTGTATGATTCAAAATACACCATACAATTTACTCACAATCTGTCGTATGCTATCGCAAGGTTTGGATCCAGACCCGACGACCGTGCAATATCGGCTCAACCGAGAATTTCTCGCGCATATACACGATACAATTATCGTATGCAACGACAAATCGGGTCAACCGTCGGTACTAAAGTTGTATTGTGCATTCCCCGTTTAAGAGATGAAGATCTTATGACAGGGGGTAGTTTCGTTTTAAGTTCGTCCAGATATTTGAAGGCTGATTTAGTAAAGGCCAATTTTTTAATCCTAAGATAAATTAATTCGCCGAATAAAATGGTCCTAATATAATCAACTTGGCTATGATTTTAAATAGCTATCAGATGGATAAACTAATCCGCTCCTTAAAGCGGCAGATAGGACTATTATTTATCAATTAATTTTGACATAGTGCAAAATAATTTTTCCTCACAGTCAAGTTGATTTTTTATCTGAAGAATAAAGTTATCAGCCTATTGAAAAATCGGCCCTAATTCGAAAGTTTTTTATAAATCTGTATTATAAAAGTATTACGAATAAATTCAACAATTTTTTAGATGAACACTTAATTGAACGTCTGATAACAGAAAAATTTCCTTCACGTTATTTCTTGTTTCTCTTCGTATCTGTCTGGTATCACGTAATTGTTCATTCCCAAAGTCCATAAAAAATGCAATAGTATCCATTTCGAGCTCATAATAAAATGTTTTGGATCTACAGAATACAAATTAAAGTGAAACAGCTGTTTTTCAGAGTTGCTGTTGTGAATCGCTATCCAATTCCAAAATATAACTTTTTCGGAAAAGTAAAGCGAATGCGGATTGAAAATGAATCCATCGGATTCCATAATCCGTGGATGCAATATTATGGTACCATTGATTTTTCACCCAATTATTGACCCGTACCCGGTGTTGCCCGGGCACAACTATACATATAATAAAACAAAACTTTAATATGATAAAAATATGACGTTGCCGATTTCAAACTAATTTTGATATGGTGGACCCAATTTATTGCATATGTAATTTACGTGCAATCAATCTGAAAATACCCTGAACATTTCAAGAGAATGGTTTTTTTTTTTAAGTTAAAAAACATTTTTATAAACAAAACAAAAAAAATTATAAGATTCAAAAATGAATTATTTTTTCCCTTAAGAAAAACATTCTCTTGAAATGCTCAAGTAATTTTTAATATTGCTTGAACGTAAATTTTGCAAATACTTCTTGCTTGTTATATAATAGTATAGAAGTATAGATTATGTATGTTGCATGTATATTTTCTTTGTTGACTATTTTATAAAAATCGATATTAAAATACTTGAATCAAATTAATTAGTATGTATTAAATGAGGTCATTTGAACGACACGCGTTTTCACGTCAACTAATAAAAAAGGCAATTAATTTAGTTTCAACAATTCGTTACGACTTATTCGAATTATTTCAAAGTTTTATTAGCTCGTCTTGTAATATTTTACCTACCTTTTTTGAATGTAGATATTTTCATCATGAGGTTTGTCGCGCATAAATTGAGAAAAATGTTCAAAAGTTACCCTTAAAATTCAAAAGTAATTTCTTCTACATCATTCCACAAATTTTGAAGTACAGAGTGTTTTTGCAAGATTTTGATAGAAAAGTGATTCATTTATTGGTAAATAACATTTGAAATATACCAAACTCTTGCACCAATAAATAATAGTGAAAAGGATATATGTAAATTGAAACTATTGGTCCATTCTTAAAACACCATTTATTACAAGCCATATAAATTCTATAATAGACAAAAACACAAATTTTAACTTACGTTAGAGCATATAGCGATGATAATTTAATAGTAAAACATACTAGTACTCTACCTTGGATTGAAACAGTCAAATCCATCTAACGCTCACAATAAATTATTTGTAAAAATATTAAGCATTAACGTTATCCGCGCATGTACAATTTGCGACAGTTGAGTCAGTATATAATATCCACTACTAAACGGAGGCACCTTAAAAATATTGATGAATTGTAAACTTTTGGCAAATACAAAAGTAGTTAGTCTATAGTAACTCAGATAGCTCTCTCGGAATAAAATGCATATTCAAATATATAAGGAGCAAAGTCTTATTAGTACATATAATGTATTGGCTGCTAGTAGAACTTCAACTGCGATAGAATTATTTATAGTCATTTTACATTATATGAATTTGCTGGAATTTTATGATTGTTATTTTCTAAAAATTTTTGATAAGCTATTTTAGCTCATTAAAAATGCATCATACAATTTATTTAATAGAATATTTTGCTTTTGAGGCAATTTGTTTTGAAACTCACTCTAGGCATTTTTATTGTTGAGAAAACATTTTTTTTGTAGTTTAAAAATTTGATATTTTTTTTTCATTTAATTATTATAGATACTTACAATCAATTTTAATACTTTTCCAGCGGCATAACTTAACACTCGATTAGAATTTTAAAAACGATTTTCTATGTTACAATTTTGTTATGAAACCTTAAATTGAATGAAAGTAAAAAGGTTAAACAAAATTCGATTACGAGCAATTCAAAAAATTAGACCCCGATTAACCAAATTTTTTATTTATAAATTTGTTAGCGCAGTAATTAAATAAATTATTATAACTAGCTAATAAATTCGTTCGTTAAATAATATTTTCAAAGTAAACTGTAGCTCGACGATGAAGATTGAAGAAAATGTTTTTCCTTGGAATTCGACAAACTTAAAAACATTTATCTTCGAAACGACTTTATGTTTGAAATTTCACAATTTTAAACGCTATCGATCAGGGGAAAAACCAGCTTCACTAACTTGACTAATATTAATCTACTCATATCAATTCTTAAAATAAAAAATTTACTCTTAATATATACAATATGCAAGTTTAGCAAAATCAGAACTAGAACTAGAACCTCTAGACTAAACTAGACCTGCTAATAAAAGTGATGTAAAATAATAATTTAGAATTTTTTTAAAGTATAATCGTGTCGTTTTTTTTCAGTAAGCTCTAAATGATAGTAGATTCGCGATTTTGTCCTTAAGAACAGGCAATTTAATCATATATTTATACATTTCTAATAAAAGGTGTTATCAAAAAATTTTGACCGCGATAAAAACATGTTAAGTTTACTTTCGCTTAGTTTCTCGATCATCTTCAAGTTGTATACTTCCAAAATTTCTTTATATATTTAAAAAAGAACTTTTACAATTAAAAATATTAAAAAAGTACGTCCTTGAAAAAATCACAGTAGGAATTCTTAAATGATACATGATACAGATATACATGTGCAATCACACACACAATTTTGTTTTCTTAATCTGCTAAGAAACCAACTCTTCAGAAAGTCAACTTAAACAATTTTATTACTTAGTATCGCTCCAAAGCAAAATCAAAGGCAAATTCTATCACAGTTGAAGACGATAAAAAAAAAACACTGAAATTGCTGCTGCCTTAGAACACACTTTGCGTTGTTAAAAGATTGTAAAAACTTACATAGATCCATGGACTTTCCTCAAAATCCCGATATGCTTCTGCGAATTCTGGCGATTCATCGTACTAACTGCAATAGCAAAATGTTGAATATCTTAAGGCACAGGTGATGGAAACTAATAACGATAAAAACGAAAGGGATAACGAAAATAAAAATGGTAAAAATAAATATTTGATTCTTTTATTGTTTCTATGTATAATCCTGCTATCGGCTAAACGTTCCGCTTCAGTATTAATTTAGTTCTTCACTTTTCGCATTAAATAATCCTTTTAAAACTTAATCGCAGTTAATAAAAGTTTCATGTAAAATCTCTTAACAATTACAATAAAAATATTTCATTAACCATTAGATCGAACTGAGGCGTAGATAAGAGTGCAAAATTAACAATAAATCGAAAAAAAATCATTAAATAAAGGGCTCCCCCACACGCGCTTCCCGTGAACAGTGTCAAACTAACGCAAGGAATAAGGCATGCTTAAATATTATAAATAGTCAAAAGATTCATCGGAGTGACCGTGTCCTCGCAGAGAAGCTCCTTTCGATACATAAATATAATCAGCTAAAACAATGCGTAAACGACAAGTGTGTAATATTTCATGTCCTAGCGATATTAATTAACAATCAACACCAGTCCGCGACGTATGTGAAGTCCTGGAAGAACATTTGCTCCTCCTCAGTCAGAGGCCTGGGCTCTTTTGGCGGCGTTAATTGAGGCTTCTCGGATGTGAACTCTTCATCGAAGTTTGATACATCCTCCAGATGGCGCTATAACGAAAAATAAATTGTTTTTTTTTTATTAGTCATATTATACATTACAGTTTTTTATCATTTGCCAGTTTTGTAAAGCTTTATCAAATATTTAAACTTATCAATTTACTCATAAGCACCAACTACAACTACTTACAATTGTTGGAACAAATGGAGGCTTCACATTTCGCAAAAGAAGCTCATTCCACTGAATTGATCTGAAGAACGCCTGCTTCTTCACATCCTCTGCGTCACGTTCTGAAGATCCCAGTCGTCTTTCAGGGTTCTTTCGTAGAAGCTAAAATAAATAGAAATAAAAAATTCACTTAAATGACTTCTAAAAACTTTCAAGAATTTACCCTTCGCATTATAGCAATAGCTTCCAAGGATAAAAATCGCGGATATCGGACTTCATCATTCACTATAGAGTCAAATACTTCTTCTTCGTCATCTCCAGGGAAGGGCGACTGTAAAGAGAGCAGGCACAATTTTAGGAATTATGTAAATAAAACTTAATATTAAAAATTCTTTTTGCACTATATTGAAATGCCACTACCTCTTGATTTAATGCTGAATAGAGCGGATATTTAAGAGACCGTTCTCTACTGTATGTCCTAATAAATTAATTTTCTTTCGTAAGATATTTTGTTTCCCCCGGACACGCTTAAAATGAAATAAATAACCAACATTGACAAATATTATTGCATCGGTTTTCCTCGATTGCTCTTGTACTTATGTTGAATGTCTGATTAATTTGTACAATTTATCTTTGCGCTCAGTTTCATGGTCATTCCCAAATAGAACAAAGTTTCT
Source organism: Eutolmus rufibarbis (assembly GCA_963920795.1). Taxonomy (NCBI): domain Eukaryota; kingdom Metazoa; phylum Arthropoda; class Insecta; order Diptera; family Asilidae; genus Eutolmus; species Eutolmus rufibarbis. The sequence continues at coordinate 28,754,880 of OY987205.1, forward strand.
TCTGTTTCTATGATGTACGATTACATGTTCAGAGAGCAGAACACAAGAAATGTTTGCAAACTTTAGAACAACTGAAAAAGTTGAACATAAGCCTTTTAAAGTTATAATATGCGGTTATCATCTGGCTTTGTTCTCAATCTGTTTTATCGCTGAAATTTCTTTTATAAACAAAAGGGAACCATCATTAATCTGATAGAACTTCTCAAAGCATTTACTAAAATAAATTTAAGAAGTTTAATCAAGTGGGTCGGATTTGCAGCGATTTTACTAAAGGCTGTTTGATAATTGAACGATTTTGAAATTATAGAATATTTAACATAGTCCTTTTTTAGCGCGGTATAGAAAATTATGAATAAGATTATTAGAACCAAACACATTTACAGCTTTCAGAAGTGAATAAAAGATAAGTAGTAAAAGGATATTATGTCGAGAAATAAATCAAGTTTTAGCGGGTAAAACTCTTTATATTCAAAATGATTTCTGATTAAAAAATATATGGAGTGGGACGGGAATGAAAGCTTGATTTTTAAAATCTCCACAATACAAAAAATTAACGAGCAAAAACCTCGAATTGGTACAGTATCGATTAGAAATATCTCGATTATATGATGAGTTTTAAAGCGAGGAGCACGGAAAGTATTACAGAAACACGCATATTACATATATTATAAACACCCATCTTTTGTTAATTAACTACTAATGCGTGCTTGTCACTGTCGCTAAGTGGAAAGGGGTTTGCTTTTTTTAATACTGATACATTAATATCAAGGATTTTTACAGAATTTGTTTACAATATAAAGATGAAAACATCATTAATAAGTAAAATATCTCGGGAACTCAAATGAACCTTCCCACAAAATTTCTTCAAAATCCATTGGGAGACAATTGCGAATCATTATTTTCGCGGTATCGCACCCAACCTTATGGAATATGTAATAGGAAAAAAATTCTTCAAAAATAGTCCTCAAATGAAAAGGGGTAAAAATTTAAAAATTTATTTAATATATACCCGTGTACAGCTCAAAAACAATTGAAATCATCAAACATTTCGGACATATAGTGTAAGCTACATAGCTACTAACACTTTTATAAATACAATGTAAAATTATATATGTATCAACATACAAAGTGATTTAATCGATTAAGTTTTTAAACGGTGAATTTACAGTATATGTAGTGAAATACGGTCCAGCTCATTGCTGTTGTTAGAAATTTCAATTTCAAGCCAACAGCAATATCAAAGGTTAATTATTTTCAATTGCATTTTTTAATAAAGGTTTTACAGCCGTCCTGACATTTTTGTTTTCATTTAATTTAATATTCATTACATTTCCTGTGGCAGATGGCTATTATAAAATCAAATATTTACTCTAATATCAATTAACAAATTCCACTTTTGCTCGCAACCAGAACGAATAACAAGAGAATACAATACTAACGAATAGTGCTCGACACCACATCGTCCACAAATTAGATCTGCTCTAATTTACAAGATAGATGACACACTTGGGAATAATGAACTAAAAATACCTATTTAAAAATTATAACGAAATGAATATGAATTGCATACACCGCAATTTTCCCTCAAACATTAGAACGTATGGTTTACATGCAAATCGAATTTAAAAATTTAAACTTGTTGGGGACCAGAGTCGGAGTCCCTTAAGTAGATATAAAACAATCCTGAAGTACCCTTAAATTTGGTGCTAAATGCAAACCCGCTGACACAATGTTGGGGACCAATAAAACATAGTACGGGAGCATTTTTTGCCACTCGCCGGGCAGCGACGACATGTCTCCGTGATTGCATTACGCCAGGTGGCAGGTTGCACCGAGGGGATATGACATCCTGGCTAAGCAGGCGACATCCAATTTTTACCTTTCCTTCTTTACGATTCGCAAATATTTTCTGCACTTTCGTGCAAAACTTTAGGTGGTTCGGTGGAAATTATAAAGTATGGCACCCAGTTACATTTAGAGTAAAATTTAGGAGTGGTGGAGCGCTACTTACCTCGCCAACGAGCATCTCAAATATCAAAACTCCAAGACCCCACCAGTCGACGGCCCGGGTGTATGAGGTTTCGGTTAGAACTTCTGGAGCCAAAAATTCCGGTGTGCCACAGAACGTTCCCGTGCGGTCCCCGTAGCCCATTCCCTCCTTGCAGAGCCCGAAGTCAGCGATTTTCACGTATCCTGGAAAAGGAGAAAAGAGGATTTGTCAGACGATGATGTCGGCCCACATATCAACACGAATTTACCTTCCGTGTCCAACAGGAGATTATCCAACTTTAAGTCGCGGTAAATTATCTTATTCTCATGCAAATACTGTAAACCTAAGACTACGCAGGCTGCATAGAACACAGCCCGTGGCTCCGAGAAGACGTCCGTGTGGATGTGCATCATGAGGTCTCCTCCCGCGGCGTACTCCATCACGAAGCAGACGTGTTGCTGCGGAAAGTGGAAAGGAATTATGTTGCCTGTCGGGCTACAACTTCTACACAGGCGGTGGCGAACCTTTTCGATGCGCGTCTACATAAAATTTTACAAATTCAAAATCGACTTACATACTAACAGGCAGGTAGATTTTAATAAGAACACATTTCCGGTTATTTTTTTACTTGGGAATTAAAGGGATAAAAATACGCTGCTTTTCATTACATCACCGATAACTCCAAAGCATAATCTACATAGTCATAAAAATTTGCAATACTTTTGCACTTTTACAAGACTTAAAACCATTACAAAACAGCGTTGCAAGTAGCCAAGTTTCAAACAACTTACGGTCATTATTTTAATTCTGATTTTGTTGTTGAGAGAAATTTTTGTTCCGATTGTGGATTAATTATAATTCTACAAACCTTTTTTGCCTTGAGAAAATTTTGATATTTTCGGGAGAAAAATATGCGAGAATTTCGTTTGCGTCAACGCAAAAAATATTCAAAATAAAACTTTTCTGAAGGTTTCGGGTTTAACTGAATCCCTTTTTCATTACGCCAAGCAAGATATTTTTATGTCAAATTTACTACAGCGTCCGATTGTTTTAGAAATCGTGCCACCATTTCAAATATCAGAAATTGTAGGAATTTTCTTATTGGCACGAGACAAAAGATCTAAACAAGTTCATAAATAGCTTTCGTTCTATCATAGCTTTGAATTTTTCATCATCCCTATTTGTTAAAATATCTTCACACCTACATTTGATTTCGGAATAAAATATTTGGTTGCTCAGCTTTCCACCAAAATAGCATCTTAAATTTTTTTCAAATGGTTTTTCTAAAATTTTTGATAAACTTGATTTTATTAAAAAAAAAAAAAAAAAAATTATTATCAATTTTACAGAGCGGACAATTTATCTAGGTTCTTATTGTACGACTAATAGTTTATGAATTACAGCGCGACAAATGCCGCCGTTAGTTGCAGAAAAGTGTTGCGTGTACAACTTTACTTATGAATTTAATTACAATTTTTATAAATTAAATAATCTAATTTTTCGTTCCCATTACAAAACGTAATACTTCCTAATTTGAATTATTTATTTGTATTTTTATTATTATAAGTGCTAATCCACGATTGTCGAAATATTTTTATTGTATTTTATTTTTTTTCGAAGATATTGGCCTCGCTTCTGCTAATTCAAAAACTAAAAGAACATTCTCGCCATGAGGAGTTTGTTTCTTATTTGTATCATGAATTTCGCTATGAATATAGGCCCTGTCAATCGGTAAACAAGCTATACTTGTGTAAAATTAACATTAAGACAAAGCTAACATCCTCAAAATCGTTTGTTTAGCATTTGTACATTCCGAAATTAATCAAAGTAAATGTACACATTTAGTAATTCAACACGCTCCTGCACCTAGCGGCGGCATATGTCGCGCTGTAATTCGTAAACTTTTAGTCATACAATAAAAAACTTTAGATAAAAATTATAGATAATTGTGCACTTTATAAAATCAATAGTTTGTGAAATATTTTGGGAAAACCATTTATAAAAAACTTTAATACTGTGTAATTCCGAAACTATTGATTTTAGGAAAAAAATTTTTAAATGAAAAAAAAAAAAAGTAAATTAAATTTTAAACCAGAAAGATCTATAATAATTTTATCGTAGGATCAACGGTTTCCGAGATAATAGTCAAAACCTGTTATCCAATATAGCGGTCAACGCTGATGCACTACAAGGTCAACTTTTCGGTTTTAAACTCAGGAAGCACCCTCTACTAATTCCGCATACTAAGAGCTTGGCTAGAATTTTTGCAAGAAAATTTACTAATTTGACTGAACTAAAGTAGCGGGAAAAAAATGCATTTGACGGTTTGATACATAATACATAATATCTTTTGTAAATTATTTACGTGCCACTGAAATGTTCGTAGATGCCACCTCTGGGACGTGTGCCATAGGTTCGCCATCACTGGCCTACACTATAAAATGTAATCCTTACCTCTGTCTGGAAGCATGCATACAAATTGACTAAGAAGGGATGTCGCATCGCGTTCGCTACCTCGAAGATGCGCTTCTCGCTGAGGAGGGACTCCACCTCGTCCCTGGCAATGATGTCGCCCTTCTTGAGGGCCTTGATCGCATAGTACTCCCCGTTCGTCTTCAGCTGTGACAAAATCACTTTCCCGAAATGTCCACGTCCCAAAACACTGAGCAATCTGAAGCTGTCGAGACTTAGCACGCCCGTTGATTGCGACTGCCTGCGTGACTCGTAAGCGGAGTCCCTGTAGTGCAATCCCCGGGCAGCTTGTCGGCGATTTGCCCCACCGGCGACGGGGACCACTGCGACGCCAACCCCAACCCCAATCCCAACTCCAACTTCAACTCCGAGCTCGAATTGATTTTGATAAATTGGCTGCTGCTGTTGTTGTAATTGTTGCACTGGAAGCTGCTGCTGTTGGAACTGGTTGTAATGCGGCGTGTGGTGCTGTCGTTGGGGGGGCTGCGGGAACTGCTGGGGCTGCGGATGATACTGCGGCGTGGGCGGTTCCTGGATTATCGGGGACGCTGGCACGTACGGGGGCTGATTGTTGTTGACAGACAAGTTCCCAAACTGACTGATAATCTGTAGAGATCGGAAAAAAATTATATTAATGCAAAACTATTTCAGACTACTTCAAAATTGAATTGCAACGTATGTATATGAACCAATTCTTCCCGAAACGAACAAAAAAACCCAGTTAATTTGTACAAGTACAGATTGATAAAAATGCTTTTGTATGGCGTGCCACACGAAATGTATTGCATATTTAAATTAGTTGTAATTAATGTTAGTAATTTCACACAGTTCTAAATATGACAAAAAATTCGTTAGTTGAGGATTTCATGCCAAGTATATATGTATTTGTTTTTGATGTAAAGATTAATAAGATAATAATAATATCTACAATTTATATATTCGAATAATAACGAAAGTAACGTTTAAACATGTTGAGTGAGGCATGGCACCATATGGTGCCACAGGGTATTTATAAAACAATAAACAATGGCAACATGTGGTGCCACTGCACAAATGTGTTTTGCATTATAATTTCCTTCCTGGGAAAAAAAATAACAAATCTACTATACTTTTCCTACTCTGGACAGACTATAAACGAGATTTTGAATAAATTCTCAATTTCATAAAGATCTTATCATCCGTGAATTGTTAACAAAATTCAAACATCCAAATTCCATCAAACACTAAATTTTGACACAAAATTAACTTTATAATAAAATTGTAAAAAAATTCTAAATTTCGTTAATTACGGTGTGTCACTAATATAAGAAAATTTTGATTTTGCCGCCAATTTGCAACTCCCGTAACGATTCACGGTTGTAATTTTTGAAGCATCATACTTACAAAGTGTTAAAATTATGACAAAATAAAATTAAAATAAAAGTACGTCCCTTGAACGTTATCTGAAATTTAAATGACATGCAATTTGCAAAACGATATAAAATAGGTTGATTACAATGTCTTGTTTACCTAAGTTTCGTTTCTATTGAATAGTTTTTTCAAGAAAAGGTAAACGTTTTTATTAAAAACTTTAAAAATAAATAAATTGATGTGTCTACCACGGGATAGATTATTTAAATTTTTTTTACCTGAATACCCGATAAATACGTGTTTTTATAATTTTTTATCATAACAGAAACTTTTTATTGATATTTCCTGATTTTTGTTTTCTTAATTTGAATAAATCCAGATGATGCAAAAACGACCGTGGAGAATTTAACATAACTTTTAAAGGCATTTTCCTCTTGATAGATGAGTATTGCTTCGATGTATATTTATATAACTTACACAGTACCAACTTCTGTTGGTTTTGCTGAAAATTGAACTCTTCTTTTAAAATAAAATTCAATCTAGAGTATAAAATAGAAACTAAAGCAAATTTATGTTAATATTAATACAAAAAAGCAAAAGGATAAAGCACTTAGTGATACATTTCTAGTATATACATCATGCGAAGCAAAACTGAATGAATAGAAATCTTAAAAGTACTTTCAACTTAAATTAAAAAGTTGTTTAAGCTCTTATTGGATAAAAATAAAGCGGAGAAAAGCGTAAAAAAATCTATGAAACAAAAAATAATGCGAAAAATATTTGCAAAATCTGACCTCGACGCAACTATTATCATCGTCGTCAGGATACTCAATGATCGCGATATTGCTTGGTGCTGGGGACGGAGGCATTTCTACAATGGGGCTCGGGGGGATGGATCCAGCGCCGCACATGAGGACAACTGGTGGCATCACGAGCAACGGTCGGTGGAACAAATTGTCGGCTGCACTGGGCATTTGCTGGGAGGCAGCGACAAATTGGTGCTGGCTCTGCTGCGGTGGCTCCATCTGCGGATAGTCTGGCTGGGGACCAGGCGACGGATGCTGCTGGTCCATGTTATTCAGGAAATCGAATTCGCGGAGTGCGCTCTGTAACTGTGGGCGATTAACAAAAAGAAGAGAGAGAAAAGGACAAAGCGTGCTCGTGTGTGTAATTTGCGTGTGGGTGTGCCTAACGTTATAAATACAATTATTCAAAACAATAGTAAAACAAAATTTAGCGCATAAGATAAACCAGATTACACGGGGCAACTTGAAATGAAAATTTCCCGCTTGAGTCCAGTCAACGAAGTTCTCAAATCCGTAATAGACAAATAGATAAGCTGTAATAAGGAAATAAACAAATAGTGGTAGACCAATAGACAAACCGTAGAAGGCCAGCAGCCAAATAGAGAGACATAAAAATGCTTCTTGAATAGTTGGAAGAGTTGAAGAATATGCTATTAAAATTTGACGACGAAGTTCGTCCTAGACCGTGAATTACAGTATTTTGAAGGCGGTACAGCATGAGTATCTAGCTTTCTTTACTCGAACTTTAAGGTAGGAACCAACTTTATCGAGTCGAAAATTTGCAACTGCCCAAAAATATTCATTTAAAATTTTAGAACGAAATTTGAAATAATTTACGAGTTACTAGCTAGTTGAAGGTCATACGAAGAGTAGGTAAAATAATATGCGATTGAAGTCTTATGTTTTAGATAATTATTGAGGTTTAAAATCTACTTTAAACGTTTGTTTTGTAAACGTAAAGTCAAAAAAGTTTTTTTGAAAAGTCGTGCTTTTTCCTTCAAACGCCTGCAAACTATATAATTTTCACTTTTTTCTGTTTTTCAAGTAATACATACCAATAATTTTAACCTTTTAAAACACGATAGAGTGTATGTCTATTTTTTTATTCTCCAAACAAGAATGACGTCTTAACGAGTGTAAAGACATTGAAGAAGCATTGTCAAGGCTAAAAAACCCAAGTGCCCTTGGGATGCAAACAATTATAACAATTGTGGTAGTATAAGCCAAGCATTGTTAAATCACAACAAAATTTATCAAGTGTCTTTGTCAATATGTTTGTCTAATGAAATATACTTGTGTTTGTCTTCTAGTATGTTGGCTACTGCGAATTATTTGTTAATTAGATTAATACTGCTTGTCTATTTGTCTATTAGCCCAATACTGTGTGTCTATTTTTTTATTGACTAATTATTCTCATTCAATAGTTTTGTACTCAAAGATACGCTACGAACTTTAGGTTAAAATTCGTTAAAAATTATTTCTGATTTTATTTCCTAAAATCTAACCTTCGCTTACTGGGCTACTTGAAGAAAATCGGGGGTAGTTTTCATTTCAATGTTTCCCACATAGTGGTCATAATTAGTGTCCATAACCGGCAACAATCGACCCTCCGTCTAATATTCACAATCAACAATAATTACTCTGTACAGAGCTGTACAAGAATACGAGCAAGCAACGAACTACAAAAGAACTTACCTCTGGATCTATTTTGGCCTGTGAGGCCGGTACAACTGGAGGCGCCGGAGGCGATGGCATTGGCGGTTTCTTCTGAGGTCTGACCCCCGCAACCCTGTCTTGCTGCTGACTGATTATCTGGGAAGGAACTTGCGGCATCTGATTATTGTTCTGCTTGTTCAGATGAGTAGGAGGTGTTTCGGGCGGAAGAACTGCGATCCCCTGGAGCCCAAGAGGTCGAGCCCCACTCAATCCGACTGTACTAAGATCAGGATTTTCTCCAGGAGTCACAACCGGATCCGTCTCGACCACTGCCGAATCAAAGTTAAGGTGGAGCGGCTGTGGACCAGATCTGTACGTCTCCTCAGAAATATCGTTGACGACGGAAGGTGACCTGGAGATTGGCACTTGGTTTTGATTCTGAATCGAAGGAGTGCTTCGCTTGAGCAAACGGCCCCACGTTGCGATGTTTATGTTCATCTGTTTGGCACGAGGAATATTCTTGACTTGCTGCTTATTGAATATCATTCGTTGGCGCTGGAGTTTTGGCTTTTGCGATATCATCGGGTTCAGAAATTTAATCTCGGCAAAGAGCAGACCTTGGGGCTCCAGTTGAAGAGCCATCCCATGTCTAACATCATCAATGAACTCCTCCAGCCGGAGGAACTTCACGGCGCAAAGAGACCGCCAATCGCGCCAGTAGACCCCGATCTCCAGCTCCCTTGAGCGGTCTAGGTCGATGGAGAAACGCTGATCCCAGGCTTGTTGTGAGCAAGGTTTCCACGATGTTTGAGCAACAGTTGTATTGTCTAGTTTTATTACAGCCATTATTTCGTACGACGTCTCGTCCTTTACACTATAACTTTTCGAGGAACTGCGGCTAGTTACGCCCTTCACGAAACTCCTCAAGTCCCCGGATGGGCTGGAGTTGTTGTCCTTATCCCGCCGCGACCGACCGGGGACTTCTTCGAGCAAATCCTGGCACCCCATCAGACGTACCTCAAGTTTCCCAGTTACGGCGGCACAGCGCCCCAGGGATGTAACGGTGTGGTAGGGCTTCCCACCAAGGCCACCTTGAAAAGGCTGAAGGGAGGTGTACGTAACTGGAATTGGTGAAGACGCCTGAACACTTTGGAGCTCCGACTTGAGTTGTTGAGCTGCTGGCGAGTCATGTGGAAGCTCTTGGCGACGTAATTCTAAAGATAAGCGAAGTAAATCAAGTTTTCTAGATGATTCAGACAGACGAATTTGAGCCTGAAATTAAAGTTAGATTTTAATTCGTTGTTTTAAAAGTTTTTAAACAAGTTTCTGTTCCATTTGTCTCTTTGTCTTTTCGAGGTAATGAAATGCATAGTATTTTTTTATCTTATTAGCTATTTAAAATTCAAAATGTAATATGTATAGGTTAGACTCTTTGAAATATTTCAATATCCACTATATGAAAAACATCACTACATACAGTGAAGAGCAAAACTGTAACAAAGATTTTGAATAATAACTCTTATTATGAAAGCTTATCTTCCTAAACTTCAAATCTCACATTTTCGTAACGAATAAGATTGTCGGATTCCCCTAGTGCACTAAAGTGAATGAATGCAACAATTAGAGTCAGGTGATCGTGAGAGATGTGAGAGATAAGGTCTTAAGTTGATTGTTACAGTTTTGCTCTCTTATACCGCGGGCAAAATTTCGAGTATTTGCGTAAAAAATGTTTGTTTGTTTTTTGCTCAAATGTTCAGTGAAGGTAAAAAAACGGAAAAAGGTAATAAAATGTAAAATTTAAACTTCAAGAGCATATTACTAATGAGATAAAAGCATGTCTTAACCCTTTGTACTCGAGGGACGACTTTCAGTCGCCACTGAAAGTACTGATGCAGCTCGAGTAGCGACTGAAAGTCGCCATAAGGTTATATTTGGGTTATTTTTTAACTGTCGCCTGTGTAGGCAGTATAATTAGGGAAAACCCATAAAATAATATCAGGATGTTATTGCATAAAGAAAATCATTATCAGTTGTAGGTTTCCCCATACCAAAACGGCCTCGAGCGCAAAGGGTTAATACTTTACCAGCGATAACCATAATACTATGTAAAAGCTTCAGAAAGGAAGAAAAAACCTGCAATTTCCAAAAAAAAATCGTAAAGCGCGAAAGGAGTTTGCAGAAAAATATCTAAATTGGACTCTTGCCGCTTGGAAACAAGTGGGATAATCAGTTTCAGTTGCGCGAACAAAACATTTTAAGAACTATGTCTATTTCTGCAGGTTATTTGGTCTGATGAGACTAAAATTAACCGTTTCGAATCGGATGGAAGAAGCTGGTACTGGAGCAGAGATCCTAGTTCAGAGCATCCTAATAAAGTCAAGCAAACTATGAAACACGGTGGTGGAAGCATCATGGTTTGGGGATGCATGACTAGCAAATGTGTCGGACCACTGGTGAAAATCGATGGGATCATGAGGAAAGAACAATATTTACACATTATTCGGGAAAATTTGCCGCGCGCTCTGCGTCAATTGGAAATTCCTCAGGATAAAGTGATATTCCAACAAGACGGAGACCCTAAACATATTGCAAAAATTGTTAAAGATTGGCTTCAAAAGCAAAAATTTTCCACAATGCCATGGCCTGCACAAAGTCCTGACATGAATCCCATAGAACATTTATGGGCGTATGTAAAAAAACAGCTTGCAAATTATGCTGAACCGCCATCAGGCATAAATGAGCTATGGGATCGTGTCCAGGATATTTGGAGTAGTATTCCTGCTAGCATCGTAGAAAATCTTTACTGCAGTATGGTCACAAGACTGAAACAACTTCACAAAGTCAAAGGCTCTTGGACTTCTTACTGATTTATTTGAAAAAAGAATCGTTCTATATCGAGGTGCAAAACTGTAACAGTGGACATAATTGAGTTTAAATAGGCATAAAATATTACTAACAACTTTTATTTATTTTTTTTTCTTCGTTTGTAAGAGCAAATGGAATAAACAATTTATATAGATAATTTCGTTTCAATTGCGTTTTCATTTCTTTCTCCCTAGAATGCTTAACTTAAAAAATGAAATTCTTTGTTACAGTTTTGCTCTTCACTGTACATAGACTAAATATTTAGTAGTCGTCTCATAGTACCAAAAGTTCTTCTCTTTCTCTAAGCCTAAACAGCAAATTATTTCATGATGCTACTTTAAAATACATACCTAGAAAAAGTATATTAATAATTTTGTTTTTGATTTTTTGTAAGAAATTAGTTTAAATTTTCTACAAACGTTTTTATTATTATAAAAAAAAAAAAATTTTTTTTTTTTAGATAAATCAATTTTATATGCTAAGAGATTATGCTTCTTTGTATTATGAAAACTCATCTGTTAAAATCGTTGGTCTCTTAAAATCGATCTTAATAGGGCACAAATGCATACAATTTTAATCGGATCATTGGTTGCTACAATACACCGCTTTAAGAATGGAAGACTAACTTTTTAGATATATTAAACTGAGATTAAATAACGATTGCATTTTTTGAGGTATGTAATTTAACTGTGGGTTTCAACTGAGATTGAAAAATTAACTAGTTTCTTGTTTTTTATTTTGACAAATAATTCCAAAGTAATCAAACCAACATAGTAAAATTTAAAAGTATTGAATTGAATACATAGACAAAACAATTTATGATTAAACGTCAAGCGATTAAATTTAAACCTAAGATCTGGATAGTAAAGAGTTATTTAGAGATATTTTTCAATTCGTTGAATTAAAACACTTTCTAAAAAAAAAGTATGATTTTGAGAACTAAACATAAGAAATTAATTCGACTTGACCACTGACTTCGAAATCCATACGTTATATTAGGAATATTTTGAAAATAAGCATTTTTTAAACGAAATGTTTGCGGTGTGGTTTTTTCCTAACAGAAAAGTTCCGGATAATATTAATGCTTTAACCTTCTTTAAGTAAATGTTGATTCCTATTTAAAAACATTCGACAAAATAAATCCCAAGTGGCGTATAATTTTTCGAATTTATACTAACCTAAGATCTGAAATATTTATGAACGTATGATTAAACATATTATATTAAAATGACTTGATACCAACTTCGTCTTTAATAAGCTGCGTCGTTGTTGTATTGCATTTATCTTAAAAATCACAGCATATATTTGGAGGAAATTTATTCATCATCAATGAAATGGAATTAGAATTTTAACCAACTATACAACAGTTTTAAGATAATAGAAAAATCGAAGAAAAGTGACTTTCTCAAACAAATAAAATAGAAAGCGTTAGGACTATTGCAGGTATGAAATAAGATGTCTAAAGTTAAAAAAGTTAAAATAAAAGACGAAGCCTAAAAAAATGTATTACTTTATTGTCATAAGATAATGTACATTAGATGTTTATCAGTGTTTATTTCTTAAAAATATGTTTCCCAACGAACGAAGTGTAACGATAGCCTTTGATTAAAACAGAAATTAGTAGCAGAAATAGGTGCAAAAAATAAAATACTATAAGCGAAAATGTCTACAAATACTAAAGGTAAGTAGTAAATGCGTTTAGTTAAGTCCTGCTCTCTTGAGCCAAAAGGCGCCACGGGTCTGGGGCGTGTCACCTACTGAAAAAGCCCTTCCACGTCCTTCGCTCCTCTCCTCGAGCCATCGTCGACAGTGTTCGCACCCACAATCTGGGTTTTTAGCAGGCCCTACGTGGTGGCCGGGTTTGCGTAGCGCAGTAACCACGGCCCCAAATTTTCGAGCCTTAGCCAGGTACTCGGAAGTATAACCGGAGAGGTTAGATTGAAGTGTGGAAGCTTCGCTTCCACTTTTATTGTAGTCCATTGTAAAGAGGGACCTCGTCGGCCTCTCCGGCGTTCTAGATATACTGTAAGATCTTGGTATGTCGTACTGAGAGGCTGAGGTCACAGGGGGTCGGAACGAGGTGGTTGGAACCTCTGGAGGCTCGTCTCTCTCTGGAATTGTTGCGTTATCAAATACAAAACTGTGTTCAGTCTCGGATAAAATGTCGTATTCTGAATGTAGCGTGTCAAAATAATGCTTCATTAATCCACTAGGCAATCGGTAGCTATGGAGGAAGTCCTGAATTCTTCCCTGCGGATTCAGTTTTGAAGGTGAGTCGCTCGGACTGCTTTTGTACTCTCCATACTCAGACTGCTCTGGCCGCGACCACAGCTGTTCCATCTTTCTGATCCGCAGCCGATCAACCGAATTGTCGTATTCGAAGCTGTCCGACTTAGCAAGACTAGCTGTGAGATCGGGTTCGGTTTCTTTCCAAGATGTCTCAACGTCTTCATAAATGTTCGAATGAACTGCACTTGAGATGCTACTGCAGGTCATATCGCGCATTGTGGACCGCGACGAGTTGGGATAGTTCGAACTGATGCAGTCGTCGCTGGGATCTTTCCGGATGCAGCGGTTCCTGAAGTTGTATCTACTGCGGTCCCCCATATGCTTCCTGAAGAGTATCTGCTTCGACTCGTTTATCTCCTCGGCGGTGCTCGATTTAGTGACTGCATGACCTAATTCAGGAAAGGCCGATTTTTCCGATGGTTGTTGCGTTTGCGCCTGTGGGGCCTGCTTCTGTTGCAGCTGGTGCTGAGCAGCCGCGAATCTTCGCGGAAGATCGCTTATTCCGGCCCGTTGATGTCTTAGCAGCATCTGTTCGGTGTCTAGAACAGTCTGAGGGGTCGAGTTTGATTCTAGTTCATTTCGATTTTCCGACGAACGGCTTGATGAATCATCTTCATCATCTCCATCATCGTCCTCAGCATCCGATCCAGTGCAGTAGACGTCGATGTGCACTGTCCTCGGGGGCTTTTTCGGTTCGCTTTTTGCCGATCCAGCCGCCGAGGACGTTGGCAGTCCTACCGGTCGACCTGGTGAAGATGCGTATGTCCGTGCTGGAGAAACTGTTGCGTAAGAGGGCTGCTTTTAAAAAATTTAATTCACATTGAATACGGGTAGGAGGTTAGTAAAATAAAACAAACCAAATATGAGTTTCCCTCATCAATTGGCGGGGCTAGCATCGAATCTGTTATACGTCGATAATCGTATGGTTTTCGTTTCCATCCATCTTTCTTTTCGCTACCACTTTGAGATGCCGCTGCACTCGGTAAGTTTGCTGAATCATCGAATCTTCTGTGTTCCGTGTCACTTGTTTGACTGTATGCATCGCGTAATGCTAGAATTTTTCCTGCTCCAAAATTCTGTGATGCACTTATATCTTCAGTTCCCTGATTGAATAGTTTTTCTCAGTCAATTTAGTTTGTTTAATTAAAGCACACAGTCCAACGAGCGAGTATGTTTGTTTGAATTTTTGTGCACGTGACTCAAGTAAAACATCATTGAGAATTAATTTACCATATCAACTACATAATAAACTTTAAAACTTTTATAATTAATCTAATTGATAAGGAAAAGTCATAATAAGCTTCGCTTAAAATGTTTGGAGACAATAATATTAATATGTTTTTTTAAGTGTAAGCGCATGAGAAAATATTTCATCCTAGTCCTATTTGCCACAATTTTTAGATATACACTATAATCAATCGCCTATACAAAAATATATTCGGACATATTAGACTCAAAGAAATTAAATTGAAGTATCTAAATAATAAATATCTATGCTCCATGCTGATCAGACACACTGTCCCCACGAATCTCAGTTTTAAACACTGTTAATGATTGAACGTAATAAGAAGTTGATTACACTAATTACATAAAAATAGAAAAAAGCGACAAAATTAGTCACGCATAACTTTTTCATATATAGGATTCTATGTGAAATAAGATTATTAACGACTATTTGTGGTAATGGGATGGAATTAGTAAACTACTATAATTACATTAATTACCAAAGCATTTTTTAATTTATAATACAAACGATAAAACAAAACGAATCTGTCATTCCAGGATTAATGTTAAGAGTGTTTATACAAATATTCAAAGCAATTTGTTCTCGACATTACGTACAATTTACAATTAAATATAAATTGTATGATCGCTGCGATATAAAGCAGAAATAAATTTTTACAAATTGGAAAAAAGAATATATTGATAATATTCTTCGTATCTTATTCTTAGCATCACGACTTCTTAATTTCTTGTAATAATTCCATAAAATATTCAAGCGATTTAAGAAAAACGTGCCACTAAAAAGTTTATTATTATATGTAAGTTATATAAGAAAATTAAATTAAAAATCGGTGTTAATACATATTAAGTTTCGCACGTACTTTTAGAAATATAAACATTCATATGAATTTGGTTTTGTGAGTAAATCGGGAATTCATCAAAATAATGTAATTCCATAAAATAAATATTGATATTGTTTTATGTGTATTGTGTACATACATATATTACTCAATTTTGGAATTATGTATAGCTTCCTTAACACATTGCCGCAAATGTTGAATTTTCAGCTATAACTATTGCTGAATGAATGGCATACATTTTTTTATAAATAAATAAAAATCGATGCATTTTTCGAAACAATAATGTTCAAATGTCCAAACCAAATGTCGCAAGTGTATGTATATAAATTTATAGCTGAATATCTCTTTACGTTTGGCCCGTATTTGCTGCAATGTGTTATTAGTAAATGACTGTAAGATCAAATTGAATTAAATTTGAATTATGTTAAAACAAATTATGACTTTTCCGCAATTCTGCAGTTTTTGAGGATAATAATGATATTTGTAGCTAAATTATATATTATAGTTCTTTTTGTTGGTTATTCAGCTAATAAATAAGTAGGATATTTTGATAATCTAAGCACGTGTTTCGGTATTATCCCTTTTCTTCGCGATTATATTATTCGCTCGATGTACAAATGTCTTTCGTTAACTTCAAACCTGTTCTGGAGATACCGTGTAACTAGCTGCCGTGTTATAATAAATAGGTTCTGTTTCCTCTGGAATGTCTGCAGTTGACGGTAGAAAATCAGCAACTGCAGACAGTACAATGCTGCAAGTGCTTTTGCATCGAGTCCCTCCAGAAAGCGCTTGTTTCCGTGATAAATTCGAACCGGACAAACTGAACCCAGAGTCTGAGTGTGGTTTATTTCCAGCGGTCGTTGATCGGAAACTCTCATGGCGCCCCTGTTTCAACAAGATCATTAATAATAAATTCATTTTTTTAAACTTCACATGCAGAAGCTAACCTTAGAGGATGATTCAGTCTCCCGTTGGGGTGGTATATATTCCTGTTCTGGTTTAACGTCGTCTGAACTCCATTTGTAGACAACCCGAACCGGGTTGCTTCCTGAAGGTTGTTGATAATCTGCCTCTGATTTCGAAGTCTTAGCAGATCCCGATGGTCGTGATATCGTCAATTGTGCGCGAACACTCCATTCAGCAGTTAGCTCCGGTTTTGTATTAGGACTATCCGAACTTTGCTGCTGTTGATTGCCGGCCTCACTTTCCTTATCTCCACTATTCATCACTCTTTCGAAATCTTACTTTTCGGTGCTACAATCGGAAATCGTGTTCGAGATATATGTCGACTATACACAGAAAGCAGAAAGAAGCAGAGCGGTAGTATGTAATTTTCGCTTTCGAAATTTATTTTACGTCATGTTCACCCACTCGAATTTTCGCCTTTCTTTTCGATTTTTTTTTAAAGGGATCATAGAACTTCAAGGGGTCTTCTTTCGCGATCGTACCGATAAAAATAAACTTGTGACCTTGCTCCAGAAAGACATATTCGCTGCTCCTGCCATCGTTCTTAATTAATTTTAAAAGAAAATTTCACATCACTTAGGTGACGCGTTTATCACTTATAAGGTCGAAGAACTGATCGCAACCACGCACGTCACAGCCTTTGTCGAGAGTTGGCCACTATCACGAATTTGACTCAATAATAAAAATCGAGTGATCGTACTCACGTTTTGGGTTCTATTTTCGCTTGAGTAACATATGCTTTTTCCTATTTGTCCAGGTCTATTTTCGTGGTAGATTTTCACTTGGCGAAAATGGACCTATATGACTGAAAAAGCCGCGCACAGTGGCCCCAGCCGATGAAGCCTTCGCGGGCTGAACACGATCGAGGATCGGACATTGATCTAGGGTGAAACTTCCAAACTTCGCGACTAATGACGAGACGATCTAGTTATTTTAGCACACTTTTCAACACACTAATTACGCAATTATCCTCTGGCGAGTGAGGTGCCCCGTGAAAACTCTCGTATCGAAATTAGCGGCTAGGAAAAGTGGCGAGATCGCACAAGGAAGAAGATTATAGTAAAAGTACAGGCAGTGGCAAAAAGACAATCACACGACAACTAAGCTAAGGAAAATAGAATATATCTGCGCCGCTGCCCGTCGACGTTAGGGCAATAGTGAAATAGTGAAAATGAAAATTGAAAATTATTTCAAGAGCGAGAAGGCGATCTTACAAATCGCGGGAATGTCAACGGTCCTCTATTTCCCGTCCAGAGCGAGTCGAATAGTCTTCCTGGGGTGCGGTGGCGGATCAAGCGGGAGAGACGAATATTCGCCAAATTAAATGAATTTCCCACAAAAAAGAAATTGTTTAAAATTCCCTAAAGATATTTTCTTGACTCCCCATCGGCTCGCGAGAAGATTCTGTGAATCGGAAGAACATGTGGAGCATTTTCTTGTTGCTGAGTAAACAAACTCTATCGCCGGGTACGCACTGCTTCACGCAGGACTATTTTTAAATACTCGGCCGGTGGGAGAATACTCTCGCTTTTTAGCAAAGTAGGTCACAAGTTCCCGGCAGAGAATGCACCACAAAATTAATTTATTAAAAGGAATAAAATATTTTTGCCAACCGGCTGATAGTCGCCACCTGTGCAATGTTTAATTGACCAAGCTGCCCTACTTGTTGTGCTCCACATTCGCCAAGAATATCTACTTTTTGGTAACACGCTTGGCGAAAACATGAAAATTAAAATAATCCGATGCAGCGCAGCTAATCGGGAAATTGTTCTTGTTATCCCCAAGGAACTCTGTTCTTGGTTCTATTTACCAGAAAATAGAGTTCTCTTTCACACGGTTTTGAGCTTCTGCCATCCGAATTATTTTTAAAGTGAACCCTTCGTCTTAACTGCAAGCTCTCTATGTTTTGCGTTGAGCAAGATTAGATTAATTGTGAGACTTTTCCACAGAAGATCCGCAAACTTTTAGTTGAGTGAGTTATTGTCTGCCACATGGGACTATTTTGAATGCATAAAGAAAACTAAGGCGGAAGCACTGTTGGGAAATTATATATTTTTGAATACGATAAAATTCATATCTCCTCTAAGATTAAATTAATGAACAAAATCTGTTTTTTCTTTTGCTGTTAAACTTAACTTTTGGATCATTTGCCTTGTTCTCTAGCTGTTACCATATTTTGTTTTGCATAGTTTGAGGCGTTTTTATCAAATTAAGAGAACTTAAAGGGGAAGTCTCATGCTAAATAAATCAAATTAGTACTTTTAATAAATATTTTATGGTTTAGGTTTTTAAGAATACATATTTTAAATAAGTCGTTATTTTTGAAAGTGGATGCACATTTTGAAAAATTTAATGGGAGCCATCTACACGGTTAAGATTTAACTGAAGATGTTGCTAAAATGATATGTTAAGATTTCTAAAACAACGGCTCAAATTTCACGTTATAATTTATAAATTTACTAAAGTTATAAAAACCTTACACAATCGGTGTTCATAAGCAGGCAAAAAGTCGCAACACGTGTGTTGCGTGTGTTGACAGCTTTGTTTCTACAAAAATCTGATATGTGTTAAAGTAATAGTGTATTCTGTAAAAAAAGGTTCATAGTTCTGTAAGTTTTTTCTTAATCTCTTTAAAATAAAAACCAAAGGTTAATTCCCATTGTATTTTGTTACTTACTATTACCTCAGATTTGTAGTAATCTACACTACTAATAAATTGAATATTGTTATAATATATTATTAAATTAACGTCTATAAACCTGATAAATGTAGGTAATACTCGAGCAATACCTTAACTTGGATCAACTTCTGTTGAGGAAGTGATTTTAATTTAACTTATAAAAGAACATTCCCAACCCGAAGTCTCCAATTTTGATATCATTGCACAGATTTTCAAAAAATATTTGACACATGCTTTTTCCTTTTTTCGATCTGATGTGCATTTTGCGAGATATTCGATCGTCCTGGAATTGTTTTTACACGCTGTATATGATTTATAGTTTTTTATAGTTTTCGTTTTCAAATCGAATCATAATTTGAATAAAAATAATAATAAACTGAAACTAAAGAATATACATTTAATGTTTTTCTCATAGTAAGCTTAAATTTACATGTTTGATAGGGCTCAAGTTAATTAAAATTGTATGCGACCAGTTTATCCCATGAGTTTATTATCCCCTATTATGTAAATTGCTTTATTTAACTCATTAAAGGTTTTTTTAGACCAAACAAAATTGAATTCTGTGGTTACGTGCATATTAAAATAACACGTGGTAACGAAAATGTTTTTCTGCTATTATGGCATACTAGCTGTTGCCATCGATTTCGTCCGCATGGACAACGCGAGGCATATTGTATTGACAAAATGACTTAAAATTGTCAAAACAAAACTAATGAAAAATAGAAAAAATGAAAGTCATGGCCCTCTTCATGTGCGTTTAGTTTGGCAGAGCTAAAGTAACAGGCTATTCTTATTAAAGTAGCAGAGCAGGCTACTTTCCTCTTCCCTCCGGAACTATGCACTTTACCGAGATAAAAAGTATCCTATTTTGTTCTCCGCGCTTTACTTTAGCTCTATGCCAAATTTCAGCGTATTCGGTTCCATAGTTTTAACGTGAAAGACTAACAGACAGATGCACTTTCGGATTTATATTAGTAGGGATTGTATAAATTCTAAAATGTTTTTGAAATAAGGGAGTTCCTGTAGACTTTGAATGGATATTTATAATACTCATATATTTAGATTATCTGCGAAGATTTGTTAATAATAATTTAATTTGCAACAATATTCCAAACCAGAATTCACTTTACCATATTACATTTAATTTAAAGGTTTGACTTTTGGTGATTGACTCATGGTTGGATATGTGGATTTACATAAACTTAAATAATATATGTATTTCATATTAAGCAAAAGACAAAGAGACAAAAAAAATAAAATAAAAGAACAGAACAAAGAGAGTACTTACCTCGTGTAGGGCCTTTTTATCAGGAACTTTATTATTTTGCAAAGTCCTTATCACATTTTTAGCTCCATCAACGACAGCTGCCTCTATTCTGAGTCGATGTCTCAATTCTTCGATACGTTCTTCAAGTGGTGTTTCTAATCTCTGTGGCCGGAGTTCACCATTTTCATCTGGTGATATTTTATGCAACTGGTCCTTGTTTTGTTTCACTTTTAAAATACGCAACCGCAAAAATTCGATTTTCGCTTTTGAATCGGCCAACATTTGCTGAGCCTCGGCGAGCAGTTTTTTATCGCGTCCGTGGTGGCCACTCGTTATTGATTGTATCATATTCTCTGTGCCATTTTTCACTTTCATTTCAATGTTTAGTTGCTTTTCTAGTGACATGAGCAGTTTATCATTGGTTGTCTCTGGACCACTTGTTGCTGTTACCGACGATGATAGCATATCTGAAAAGGCGAGATGAGGGGGAGATTTATTGAAATGTTGCTAGTATGATACAAAGAAAAAAAACTAATCTATTCGGTACGAAAATAAATTGCTCTCGAACCATTGAAGAATTACTCTAAAAATAGCAACCGATGTTCCCTTTTACATTTTAATATTTAAAGACAGAGATACGTGGGCCCTAAGCTTCGTTACATCTGAATGGGGGAAAAATATTTTTAGGAAGAACTTTTACATCCATACAATAAGTACCGAGGTGTATTTGAAATTTCCAAGAAAGTCTCAACATTAAACTTCCTTCTTCCTGGACACTTTAAATTTAAAGACAAAACGGTTTGATTGCTCCTATTAATTAAGAAACGTTCTTATTCAATCATAGTAAAATTGTCGCCCACACGCAGTTAAAAGCAATCAAACCCGGCGAAATCACGTGGTTTTATTTCATCAGTATCTTGCGACTTCCTGATAAATAAAAGCGACATTAGAAGTACTCAGCCCCGCGATATAAACTTCCACCAGCAGTCATTTCACCAATTACGCGAATGGGCAACATGAACCCGGAATTATGCCCCATGACGAGATACAGAGGAACCGTGTGTGTAGCATACTAGCATAATTGAGAAAATTGAATGAAGAAATTGCATGACAACTGTTGCTGTTAATTAAAATAATTACCGGGTTAATTGCTTCAAATTAGCCCTGCAGATTCCGTTTGATCAAGACGTACTTATGTTGCGAAATGACTTATGGGACCGCCTCAATTGCGGAGGTGCTCATAAAAACAAATTTTATAGTGGCCAGCTGTCGCTTGGATGCACAAACGTAAAAAGAGTTTATCTTATCTGATTCTAGATATTTATGTAAATTGTAATGTTCATTGCAAGCAATTAACTATTAGATTGAATTAATTTAGTGGCCAAATGGTTTAAAGCATAATATGATGCATATGCAACTGAATACAATGCTAATAAATTGCTTAATTTATTGTTTTTTTTTAATGTTGTCTTACCATCAAAATGGCAGTTAAGTTAAAATACTGTTTGTAAAAAAGTTTACATGAAAAATTCAGAAATTACTCTCTTTCGGAAGCAAACATAAAATTTTGTATTTTATTTAACACGTTCTTGGCCGGTTTTATTATACTTTTCATGTTATCATTTTAATATTTTAAGTAGGGTATATACTTCATTGTGAAATCCTCTTTTAAAGTACCATTGAAGACTATAGTTATATTTGAGATAGAATCAATATATTTTTGTTAATTTTAAGTGTGGGATTTGTTTACGAAAAATTCATAGATTTTCAGGTTTTTAATAAAGTCCTAATAATGTACAAAGTATAGACATATTACAAAAAGCATGTTTAAAATGGTATAAGTACGAACATTCGTCACGATTACAAAAATCATCTGGTAAAAAGACGGTTAAATGCATATACTTCGACAAGCGAAACAAGGCCTTCTATTTTATGATGTTGAACTTTAATTTAGAAAATTGCCTTAGAGGGTTCAAAATTCGTGAAATCATTTTTTAATACATAAAGTTTATGAAGACTTTAGGCTCATTGAATTTGTTTTATCAACTTTGTCTTTCATGACCAAATATTCTAAGAGAGTACTTTCCTTTTGAATGTGTCCCTCAAAGATGCCAACTTGCAGAAGCAGTCGAATTCACGAGAAGAGGAAGTGACTCGCAGAGGTAAAATGAAGCGACAACGTATCTTGAATAGAAAGCGCGTCTAATCTTGAATCGGATGATTTAACTGATTCTGCTTTTGCATATTCCCGCACGGCACGAAGGAGGCCTTTCAGAACGAACAATAAACGAGCGGTTAGCCTGCATTTGCTGCACATTGCACACCCACGGGAGCCCTAGTCGGAGGAGCAAACTTTTCCCTTTTTCCAGCCACGTAAGTGAGTCATAAGAGCTGTGATCTCGCAAACTCCCTGCAGTACGTTGGGTGTGCACATCTTAAAATCGCGACATTTCATCAATTGAAAGCTTGCAGTCGGTCCGGGTGACGCAAGAAAACGGCGAAATTACCTGAATTACGTCGCGATAATACAGACTTATTTTTCTGCACTGGTGCCTTGCATGTGCATCTTCTTTGGGATCGCAAAATATCTTGCAAGGAGTTGCGCAAATTCCGGCGTTTCTGGGCGAATTAGTGGCGGAGACAATGTTTTTTGTGTCTTATAAATGCATTACACCAATTTGCCAATTTTCGACTTGTAGGAGCTGCTCGTAAGCAAAATCGATTCCCAGGGGAGCGCTAGTGCTGTCGCAAACATCAAATCTCACGTACCATCGGGTGTATCTGCTAATGGAAATCGGTGGTAATCACCTCCAGTTATCATGCGAACGGGCAAACGTGGGCGCCTCCGTCGAGGAGGAATTAGCCCAGGTCCGGCGATGGTTGTAAATTTGTCTCAATTAAGATACCGGCAAACGGAGGACTAAATCAATAACGTTGCTTCCCTGCGACGATAGTGGCCACGGAGCATGTGAACCCCACTGTTCGATCTGATTAGTTTATTACTGCGGATAGACGGGCTTATCGACAGACACATATGATCGATACGGTTCGCCGGGCTGCCGACTGCAGTTGCATTTGCATTTGCGTTTCCCGCCGTCGGAGTTGTTGGGCCGTGATAACACGTAATGAGTTAAAAGCCCCTGTTTGGCGTTCCCAATCAACATTGATTTTCGAAATCTTTGCGAACGGACTCCACCTTCCCGGTGGGGCTTTAATTAAATCTCTCTATTCGAAATCCTACGACGTTCCTATGATCGTAGGTCACGCACTGGATGTTGACGTCTATGCCATATGCAAAATTGTTCGCATCAATTTAATTACAGAACTCCTTTTAGTCTATGAAGATACGATTGGAAAGCATAATAAATTACGACCACTTTCCATAGAGGCGTGGCTGTGAAAATTTATTGTTGATAAAATTTGGCATACAGATAACTCTCCTATAACACGGTAGATACCTTCCAAGAAAATACCGTGTTGTGTGAAACCGTGTTATACGAGACTAAGTGTTAATACAAAATGAAGGGATGCATTCCGAATACATTTGAAAAAAATTTTTTTTTAATAGTTTGCAACGTTGCCTCATTTAAATTTTAGACTTTTTACAACGTCAGATGCTTTTTCTCCTTTTAAGAATAGATTCAAAATTTGTATTTTTGTCTCCAAAAAATTAATTTTCTTTTAAAAGTAGTTTTCTTACTTTCAGGCATAGTTTAGGACTGAAATATAATTTATAAATACGTGGTTATTGTGCACTACACACTATGGCACAGTAATTAATTAATTTTGTAAATATTTGGAATAAAATTCGTGTTACATAGTGTTATAAGGTTTCTCCGCATTTTCATTAACGTGTTAGAATGAAACCGTGTTGTAGGTTGCCGTGCTATGCGAGGGTTTCCACAATTTTCTTTAACGTGTAAGAGTGAAACCGGAGGAGGGTTACCTGTACCTTACTATTAGTTAAGGGGCGTATACACCTAGCAAGGTAAGTAAAATGGAATAATTTTTTTTGCAGTTTAGCATCTCAAGATTTTTTTCCCGAAACCTAATTTGTTTAAATGGTACCACAGATATGATCTTTCTGTGGTACAATGCCGGAAAACGCATGGCGAAATTGAAATTTAGCTACATACTAAACTACTCGGACGACAACTGTAACATTATAAGTACTTTTGAAGTTAGGTTCGTTAAAAGCAAAATTTAAGTGCCAAAAAAGAAAATTTTGAGTTTAGCTACCAATTAATTAATTTCGTATTTTACTGAATTCCAGTGAAATTAGTCCTCTGTCCGATTTATCTAATTCTAGCAGAACATCTGGTAGAAATGGAAGCTCCGTACCATCAATGCTCTTCTGCCAGCACTGTCGCACAGAAAGTTCGACAAACAATTATAGTCCAGTCATTTTAGTCAAAATTAGGTAAGTATCTCGAAATTTGAGATACCCAGCTATAACCTCGTATAAACTTGTATTTTGACATCCTAAAAGTTGTCTCAAAACCTACATATGGTAGGGTGTCCGCGACTATTAAAATTCAAGGTCAAAAGTCACAAAAAACGATTTTTTGCACATTTTTTGCAAATATCTCGTTTCCTATGGTTTTTTCGCTATTTGTATTTATTATTAATATTGTAAAGGATTAAATTCTCTACAACTTTTGTTTTAAACATTTTTTTATACGTTGAATTGTTTTCAAGATAGAGGGCGGAGAGCGCACGGTTAGAGCCTCATTTAAGGTCAACTGGTAGTCCCGGTCAAAAACACGCCATATAAAGTTTATTAATTATTGATAAATACACTTATGATTATGGAAATTAAAATAATTGAATAAAAATTACAAGAACTACAACTTATAATTTTAATTATCTTCTTCTTCATCGTCGTCTTCCGACCACTGTAGTATTTCAAAGTCCTCTTCTTTATCGTCTTCAACGACATTTGTCTCCAGGTTTTCCATGATTTCTTGGTCAAAGGTTCTGTCTTCATTGACATCGCTCTGATATGGTAAAGCATTGAGACAAGCTTGCCCATTACACTGGCCACAAGCTAAAGAGCACTGCAACCCCGATTTCCTGCATCCACATCGCGAACCACAACCACTCTTGCAGTTGCAGAATATTGTGTTGAGCAATTCCTCTGGAGCAGGTGCTAAAATTGTCGTGATAGGTTCCAGGAATTCGTTACGCATTGCCCAACCCCATTCCTGGGGTTCCAAATCATGCCCTAACCAAGTTTGAACTTGATAATAAACACGATTGAAATGTTGGTGGGCTGCTGCACTTGTTGGTGGAATATTTGATAACTGCACAGGTTTATTCAGTTTTGTAGACTTGACGTATTGTGCATAACGAAGATGATATATAAGGTTTTCTTAACAGTTTTACTAAGTAATGCGCCTGGTAGGTACCTAGTAATTTTAAAATTTGAATTTGTGGTCTCCTCAAGAATTTTGAAAATTGGAATCAAAATATGTAAAACAGAAATAACTATTTAAAGTTGCGAGATATGAAATTGTTCCATCACAATTTTCATCATATTCCCCAAAAGTTTTGAAATTTTTTGAAAATCATATGTATGAATAGATGCGATCAAATGACTTCTACAATTGTGAGGAAATCCAAGTCGAAAGCAATTAGTTGTTACTGAGAAGAACGGCCGTAAAATACAGGTAGACAAACAAACAGGCACCTAAGTCTCACCCTGAGGAGTCCTTTTTAACCTTTTAGGTACGGAAGTCTAATAAACTTTTTGATACCACCGATTGTTTGAGTTCTTCGAACTGTGCACACAACCATACATAGATGTATTTCAAAACGAAGAAAATTATAGACACACTTGTTTTGTTAAGTATTTTTATTGAAAATAAAAAAAAAACACCTTTCTACCTTTGAATCATCCCCATACTCTGCTTTGTAATTTACTGACAACAAATTAAAAACTCTAATCCTTCTCCATTTGCTTTATCTCTTTAAAGCAAACTTTTTCAAGTCCACTAGAATTTATCTCGCTTGAAAACCGCAACGAGGAGTGTTCACCTTTTCAACTTAGAGTTACCTTCGCAACTGTCACTTCCGACTTTTAATCCGCAGAAATGGATTGTGTATAAAAGGGAATATAAAAGGGCACTTACGCTGCAAAAAGGAAACGCTAGTGCTTTATTTTAAGCCGTCACTAATGCAATAAAATGTGAAGTCAAAGTGCATGAGCAGAACTTTCGAAACGGTGCAGCGTAACCTCTACAGAAACGTAAACGAAGGACAGCGTACCCCGCAATGAACGCCACTTGAATACGCGTTTACGTATTTGAGAGCACCCTGTAAACGTAAATTAAAGGCATCCTGCGCAGAGGGTGGAAATTTCAAATAGAAGTTTATCACCAGTTATTGTCGGAAGTTTTACTAGGTATCAAAATACAATTTTGTTTATTTTATTCTTGAACCGTATACACTCATAGTAATGCATTTTCTTTTAGATTAGGTTCTTGAAATTATGTGGATACATTTTTAAATTTAAATTCGTGTAATTAGCAAAATTATGAACACATTATCAACTTCGCGATTTCTTTCCCGAACAATGCACAAATATGGTAATTTTAAATTTGTTGAGTTGTAAGACGTGCAGAAAATTTATATTTATCTTGTAATCTATTATGAAATAGAAAAAAATATTGAAAGAACTCGTATTTTTAAAATCAAAGAGCTAATCAAATTTGTTCAAAAAAGCGAAATGTTTTGTCTGTTTACCATTCATAAAGGTATTAATTTGTTGTTCCTTCTAGATTGCAAGTAATAAATTGCCAAATTTATTATTTTTCTTACATAACTATAATACTTTTTTCATATGCTGCGCCAACCAAATACGGTTAAATCAAATTGTGCAAAGAATCTGTTAAAGGCTTTTTAGGAATATAATTGGATTCAATTTTTGACCTTCACATTGCTGAACTATTTAATTTTTAAGATACTGCTAAATATTGAAGAAAATTGAAAGAAAACTGTGGAAATTATGTTTTGAGATAAAAAGTATTAACGTTGTCTATGGTTTAAAGAGCTTTAAATTCGCCTAAAAATATTTTTTCGCTATTGATCCAAGCACTATTTAAATTCGATTTTTTCTTTTGTGTAGTGCTATTCCTTACAGAAAAGCGGGCACTTTGCTCCTCATAACCCAGATCTAATCCCTTTCTCACATCTTCTCCGAAAGCTTGAACCTAAAAGATATATTCCCACCATTAAAAGATTAAAAGAAGTTCTTGTGAATGCGAGGGATTACAACTCAAAAATGAAAGTGCAGCTGCAAGTAGCGCCCATCTAGATTAAGTGAGTGAGTAGTTTGAAGTAGCTGAGTAAAAGTGGAGCGACCTGTTAATTTCTTAATCAAAGTTCTCACGACGTGCAAAGAAACCGAGTCGCTTTGTCTGCAGTAATCCGTCCCGGAACGTTTCCAGGGGCAATACATTTGAGCGTGAACCCACCTTTACGGTGACATCCCATAATGACCTTTTTTACTGTCTACACTGCAAAAGAAAGTGTAATAAGGCCGACCCGAGAACTTTTCCACATCTCCTATTTTATCTTATCTTTTTGCGGCCCTAATGATTCAGGTGAGAGCAATAGAAATAGTCTCGAAAGAAGACGGACCCCACCATCTTCAGCACGCTGGGAGTAAGGCGAAAATTAATTTCACAAAAAGCGATTTCTTACCTCGTCCATTGTTGCTGACTGTGTTGCCCTGTGTTAGTAGGATTTGACTTTCGAGCTCGTGGAGCTCAGACTTAAGTTCGGCTAATTTGCTGTTGCTTTTCTTGACTATGGAGGCGACATCCGAAAGGGATCTTCTGTCGGTGGCGACCTCACGCAATTTTTCCGCGCCCTCCTTGATTTTAAGCTCTTTACGTATTTCCCGGCGTATGGCTTCTTTGATTTCCTCAAGCCGATTCGGGAGGGCACTTTCTGGCAGGTTGTCTGTGAAGCCATATTTGTGACTGAGCTCGTATAAGACTGGATGCTTTATGTAATCGCCCTGGAAATAAACAGAAAATAAAACAATTATTATTAGCAATTTTGAGAACAAATCAAAATTTAAATTTCAAATTTACAAAGAAAATTTGTAGTCCACACATGATGTTACTAAAAACCTCCATGTCGCTAATATGTAGATACTAATTGAGATTCACACCCATTCATTTCGACTTAAAAAAATCGTTTGTAGTCAAAGTTCTAATGTCACATCATTAGCACCTCAAAACTTTCCAAAGTGACTATATTTCGGTCGTAATTTTGTAGGCAATGAGCATTAACAAAATGTTTGAGTTCATATTAGACCCCGATCAAAATAGAATCTTTGGAAATTTAAACTGTGGATTTATTTATAAAATCCTTTATAACTCGTTAATTAATGCGTCATTACATAAAAAACAATAGAGTTAAAAGAATTTTGAATTCGCGCATTTAAGATTTTCCTTTTATAAATTATATGCCTATTTCTAATTGTTGAGTCTCATTTTGACCACTAAATTTTTCGGATTTATTAGCTGTGGATCATTCCAAAATTCACGTCGCTCCGTGGAATAATTCACTCGAATTTAATTAATTGCACAAAAACTCAATTTTATAAGTTTCAGGCAAACAGAAAGACAGGCAATAATTATTTTTGGTCTTGAATGTTTTTGCGATCCCGTCACAATTTTTACTTGCGTTTGCCCGTTTGAATGAAACTGAATTGTTATATAAGTGCTATTATAATACATTTTGCATTTTAAATTTTAAAAATAATTTAACCTCCTTATTATTTAATGAGTCTGATAATATTATTAAATTTTCATTAAAAACATATAAATAATTTTAATAAAATGTGTACCAAATCCGCAAACGGGTAGCTATCATGAAATTCTACATTTTAATAAAACCTTAACTGGTGTAATTCTGATCCAAGATGCTAACAGTTCCATTAAAATTGAATTAATATTGTCGAACTTTTAAGTATTTGTATTTGTAAGTCAGGATTTTTAAGAAAATTACTTTAATTGAGCAAAATAATAATTTACACCTCGCTAGAACGAGTAGTAATTCAATTTTAGATTCATGGGAAAACTAGTAAATTATTGTACAATTCTTTCAGAGCATATTTACATATTGATACTATTACTATTTTATAATAAAACGAATTAATCAGCAACATTAAAAAATAAAAACATGTTTTTTTTCTATACTCTAAGCATCAGAAATCGGATGGACCAATGTCATGTATTGAAAACTATTTATTTTTTCTAAAGTAAGTGCAACATTCAACGCAAGCGATGTATGTACATTAGGATGGAGTGAAATTATTTTTTTTATATATTTACTATGGCATACCTGCAAAAAGCTGCGTGATAGGCACAATAAGCAAAAGCGAAAATATTTTTTATCTAGGTTTATGGTTAGAGGTGCCCCCGTTGGGACAAAGTTTTGAAAAAAAATCAGAAACTTGTCAATGTTCGATAGTGCAAAACCAAATGCTAAACTTCATAAAATGATGGTTTTATCAAGGCCAGACTGTCATCACGTCAGATGATGCCTTTTTATAATACTAAACGCGTATTTTCTACTTAATTGGCTATTTTGTAACATTTTTCTCATAAATGTTTCATAAATATGAGTCGCAGATTTATTGTAAAATTTTTGATTTATTTTTGTTTTAAGAGGTTTTGGTGCACCATAAATTCCAAACTTTTATATATATTTTTATTATTACATAAAAATATAGGTTTTAAACAACATGAACAATACTATTCCGATACATTATTAAGGTTTATATACATCTGAATGAGGCTGTCATAAATGAATGAAATTATACCTTTTTTAACAATTCTTTCGTTTTGGGGCACCTCAAACCATTATAATACATCAATGATATTTAACATACTTCATTTGCTCTTCCATAGGCAGCTTTTTACCACTATGCTATTACAAAATAACAAAAAAAATAATTTTCCATACATTTTCACTCCACCCTAATGTACATACATACAATACATATATAAAACAAAATATGTGCAAATTCTCCCTTAAAAACGAAGATCTAACTCCGAGAAACTTTTAAGCAAATAAAAATGTTTCAAAGAAAAATATTTGTCTAAAAATAAACTCCATAGCAGAGCGTGGTTTCGATCCACGGACCTCTGGGTTATGGGCCCAGCACGCTTCCACTGCGCCACTCTGCTCTATGAATGTCATGGTCTTGAACCAAATCACATGCATGAACGGCTTCCTCTGTAAACATAATCCCCAAATTATTTATGTGACTAAAATTTTAACTGCGAAAGCACGTATTTTCTGGACAAGTATATTCAAAATATATATTTTTCTTCAAACTCAGAGAGTTTATTTTTTTACTTGTCTATTT
Source organism: Eutolmus rufibarbis (assembly GCA_963920795.1). Classification (NCBI taxonomy): domain Eukaryota; kingdom Metazoa; phylum Arthropoda; class Insecta; order Diptera; family Asilidae; genus Eutolmus; species Eutolmus rufibarbis. Next base: position 28,785,692 of record OY987205.1, read on the forward strand.
AAGAAAAAATAAATTTTCATAAGTTGGAAACAATTTTTGGTTTAAGAGAGCTTCAGATACAAATATCTTCAAATTATGTTGAAGTTTTCCTTTTATAAAATCAGTAGCCGACATTTCTTTATATCTTTTTAATTATATTTGAAATTATGTCTACTTAATGTCTAGTTTACAGAAGAAAATTGTATGGTAAAAAAAAAATATATTGTTTAAATCAAACAAATTCTTTCCCTTTCTACAGGCAATAAAAAATTTATATTGCTTTCAAATAATAACAGGATAAATGTATGGACACTAAGTAAACGAAGTTTTTCTGAGGAACATTTTTAATTCAGAATTGATCATTGGCCCATATGCTCAAAAACTGAGAAATATCTCAATCTTAATATTTACATAGAGGAACTAAATTTGAATGAGGTAAAACCATGTTTTTCTACATAAAATATGAGCCACTAGACGGCATTTTTTCGTAGTTAAATTCTGACCAACTTATTGTTTATTGTTGATGCGAACCAAACTAAGTTAGGTATACTTATTAATATTCAATAGTTAACCCTCTATAGGCCCATGTAGCTTTCTACCACGTATTAATATATTAACATTTTTTTAAATAATTTATGGTGATGTACCATATACGTCTTATTATTTACATAATATTTCCTTCTTAAACAGTAACATTCTAGATAGCAGTTATCAGTTTTTATTTAAAACATAAAAGTTGCTGCAGATACAAGTCAAAGGAACCATCTTATGCAATTATCATTATTTATTCTTCTATCAGTAATTGTGAAGCAAAATAATAATATACTATATTAAATTTATTGTTAGCCATTGAAGAGTTTCTGTGACCACCTCCAACCTCTATCATCATACAAGCTCGATAGTAGCATATTATTGTAGTGTCAACAGAATTGCATATGATAAGACAATTAGAAGTGGTGGGTGAAATATGAGTTGTAAAATTTATTTTCAATGTTAAGTAGTTACAGATCAAGCTAAAGTGTGCTAATGCTAAATTAGGAATCGATATTAGATATACAATTTTTAATACCGCCTAATTCATTGCTTACGAATTTATAGGGTCAAACTTGTCGATTTTATGTTACATAAATTTTTTTATAGGTAAGACAAATATTCGGGTTTAATTATGTAACAGTTTAATGATAACCAAACTGGTTTATAAAGAATATAAGATAAATTCGTGTTAAAAATTTTTAACTGACTAAAAAGTAATGGAACCTACTCAAACCATTTACAAAATTAAGCCAGACAAAATTTCACATTAAAAATTATGAATCTGGCTATAACTTTCGGATTATGCATATTTCCATATTGTCTTTTTTCCAACAATATATAATTTGGGATGAGGAAAATTTTGCTTTTTCCTGTTATAATTAGTTCGATCATACGTTATTTTTACAAGCTATTATTTACCTTCACGTGATGTGAGGTCTTGCAATTTAATTTTAACACACTTGATGATCGATTAAGCATACTTTTAATTCCGATATATATCATACATACACGCTTCACATATTAAAATAAAATAGGGACAAGTCTTGCTCTCTCCCGGCGGTTCTTGGGATATTTTACTTAAATACGATAATTCTTTCTTCGGATTTATAATATTAATTAGGACATTTGAGAACTAACATATTTAAGCCCGGCAACACTTAGAGCGAGCAAGCGAGTGTTTCAATAAATCGATTACAAAATGCAATTCTTTATTTTTGGGAACTTACAATCTTACAACAGGGGTTCACAGAGAACATATAACAAATAAATCTGGAGAAGAACTATAAAACCATTCAAAAAATCACGCATCTGTGAACCACGTGAAAAGTAAATGATTGCAATTTGATCTTTAGCCAACATCCTATATCTGCCGAAATCGCTATTTTTTATAAATCTAAAGAGGTCAACAATTTATAAAATCGAAAGTCCATCGTATCAGTCATTTAAAAATACAACTTATCATCTTTCCACAATTAAATTGGGAAAATCAAAGTACTTTAGAAATCTTTTCAATGGAAGCAATTGTGACGATTCAACTCGTGATAAACATATCTTTCCATGAGTTATGATAACATAGTAATTCCTGGCAATTTAATATCTGTTGTGAGAATTAGTTGCGAAATTGATAAAGTTATGTTGTCAACGTACGGAATGCACTGACTAAATTCAATTAAACGGAACAACTGCGCGGTGGATTTATTTAATTCTACATTATTTGTTTAGTTCAACGTCGAGGTACTTGCGCAGGCATTGACGAAATCATTTGAACAGGTGATTAGTCACCGACTGCGAAGTGACGTCGCGTATGTTTCAAATTCAAGCTTCAAATTTCATTTACGTTTAATTTTTTGCTTCATTGAGTTTTAGAGTACAATTTATATTACCTCCGCATCGGGTGTTTGCAGGCAGCTCAAATAGACAGTTCCTCTGCGAATGGCTCGCATCGAGCTCTTAGAAAAACTTCTAACTCTAAGCGACTTTAGCGATTTGGCCCTCCTTAATTCCATCTTAGGGTTTTATGAGAAAGGCGCGAGCTCAATTCACATGGCACTTATTAATTATTTCGAATAATTATCCTTGCGGGAAGAAGGCTCGGACTAGCAGCTCGTGGCAATAAAACTCAGGGTGAATTGCGCCTCGATTAATCACCGCTCATAATTAGTCAACTATGGAAGACTTAATTGCGGCTAGGCGACACTTCTCACGACTATTCCACACTATTTACAGCTCGATCGGATTGATTTATCACTTGCACATTTGTGGCGAAATAGGGAGGCGAATAGAATGATTAAAATTCCCCGCGCATAATTAGACGCCGTAAAATCGAAGTCAACAACTGCCTGACACTGAATGATCTCGGAATGGAAATGGAATTTCGGTATTCACAAGGTGGACACAGGTAGACGCGCCGGTGGCCAATAATAATCAGCTTTTCACATTTCGAAACACATATTTTCGCAGGAGGGACTAGCTAAAGCAAATAATGTAGTGCTTATATGGAAATCTTTCGTCTGGCACTGAAATTGACTTATATAACGAACTATGGACGGCGGCGCACGGTAGCACTTTAACACTTTGACCACCTTTTGTTCGCGAATCGCCTTAATCTTGTTTGTTAGGCCAGACCGCACGCCGTCTGCCACCACCATGAAATCTACGACGACCGCACGCCGAGTAAAAATCGAACTGAATGCGGAAAAAGATGAATCGAATGAAAATTCCCAAAGCGCTCCACCGAACCTCGTCGTCGACGTCGACGTCGTCGCCACTGCCGACGTGTATCTTATCGAAAAAACAATTCCTCCGATACGAAAAAAATGATAACAGGTCTACCCTCGGGGCGTACACTGGAGCCCGCGAGGTGTGGGACAATCGCCGGAAAAATCTCCTCAGGTGAAAGCTTTTTATCGCGCGAGTTTAGCTGCGATTGGCGCTGTGTTTGTACACAACGTCAGATCACCTGGAGATAGATCAGCCGCGGTACAAATTACGTAAACCGAGACGCTCAAATGTCCCATTGTGGGGCTTGTAATTGTCGGGTAACCCAAATTTCATGTGAACAGTCGCGGACTGATGAGCTCATGGTTTCGAAATAGTCGAAAAGAACATTACTGAGCAAGTAACCAAATCAAGCTCTATCTTTTCTTTCGAACTGAATTTTCTTTTGATAGGTGTACAACGGCTGTGGATGTACCAGAAAAAGCAACAATTTATGTAAACATTTTACATTTTTCGGGTTCCACTCCATGAACCCTTATGAAATTGACCGTTTGTCTCCACCGTTTTTCTTTAGCATAGAAAGAAAGTAATAAATGTTACCGATCCGAATTTTTCCACATAGTTCGAATTTATCATATTTTTGTTTTTTAAGTTAGTAACTGAAAAATAGTACATTGTGTATACCCTATGCATACCTCAACCGAGCATTGTTGAAAAGGAAAGAAAATCACGCGCTAAAAAATTGCTTTTTTCTTCAATAGGTGTGCGTAACATTCTCGCCCTTTCAACGATGCTAAGAAATCTACTAGGGGAAAGATGGCGCTAGTGTAAATGGTTTCCACTCACTAGCGCCAATGAAATCAATTTCTTTCCCTTAGCGGGAATTTTTCAAACAATCAGCGCGCCTATTGAATATTCGTTTGTAAACAACAAATCGTGTTCGTGCGTGTTGTAATCTACAATACTTAAAATAACAATAGTGAAAAGTGCAAGCAACAATAAAAATTATTGAAATGACCGTCAGATTCATCAGATAGTGAAATTTGCATCGATTTCGAAGAGGAAGCCAAAATGATAGGCAATAAACTGTTGCCAAATTCAAGCAGTTATCATACAGACCTTTCAAAATCTCTTTATATGTATTATATTTTTAATACAAACTATTTAAATAGCAAAATAGCAAATAACATGCCAATTTTATTTTCAATTATTAACTTTGCACACCCTCAATTTTCATCCGATGTCGATCTAGTTTAGTAACTTTGTTTTTAGTAGAAGTTTATAGTTTCTATTATAAATTTCGTTTAAATTGTGCTACTAGTATAAGGGGAATTATGTTCCTTATTTTAAAGTAATATTGAATAATAAATATTGTACAATGCGTGTTTGTTAGCTTGCAAAAAGAGATGGAATAATAGGTAATTTATTTTAAAGATTAAAATTCTAAATTGAAAGTTTTAATTGAAGTTAGTGACATCAAGAATCATATTTCATTTCTTATTTTAAAATGTGAAATTCTTTTTTAATAGTAAAATTTGAAAAATGTTTGAATGTTTTAAGAACAGAATTTTCACCTTTTAAGATAACATGACACTAGAAATCTAAGGAATAGAGGATAATATATTGTTTTTTAAGTTTCACTTAGTGAGTAAAATGTTTTAATAATAATTGTGAGCAATTTATGACTGAAAAACCAAGTTTTTACTATTATAATTTTCGTAAATAATTTTTTTTTAATTTGAGCAGTTTTTGAAAAATACTGGACACCGATTTCGAAAATGAAAAATTTTCATCAAATTGATTTTAAAGTTTCAGGGAATATGTATCTAAGTATTTGTTTATGCAATGTTAGTGATGTAAACAGAAATTTTTCTGTTCGCCTCATAATATTATAACCCAAACAAAGTTGTTGACAAAATTCACGCACAAAAACAGATTTTTTGAAATCTAAACAAAAATCATCTCCTATTTAGAAAATAAAGGTTGAGTCGATCACAAAAAAGGTAAAAAATGGCAAATGGACGCCAATAAAACCCATAATTGACTAATATTGTCTGTTTCAAGCATATACCCAGAGTGGTTCTGAAATTTTGGCATTGTCCTGTTGAAATACACACTGTTTTTGAGAATTGACTGCCAGAATTGGAATCAAGTTATTCTGGAGTACTTAGATGCAGTCAGTACTCTTTACTTTATTTTTGAAGACATAAATTGAATATTTAAGTAGCTCGTAACAGAAAACGCTCACCAACGTATCACAGAATCATTACCGAAATTTCTTTTAGAGAATTAAAGACATTCCTTTCTCAAAACTCGTCAGTAGGTATTCCATTTTTTTTTTTGTCAGAAAATATGATCCTAAATTATTACACCGTATATTGATATTGATGTAATATTGAAGTTAAATTGTTTTTTTTACAAATCTACGACAAATTTTTCTTTCCTAAAATTCAGTTTTTGTAATAGAAGAACTGACCATGTGGGTTACAAATGTGAAATACTTAAGAATAATTAATATCCGAAAATGCATTTTATGCACGTTTAGAAATGGTAGGATAAATTCATTAAAAGTGTAAGTAACTCAAAATTTGTATGTGGGTTATAAATATGAAGCGGAATGTAATTGTCTTAAAAGCTTCTAATCTTTTGCTTCTATCAAAGCAATGATCCGCCATATGGCAAAGTCGTACACGCGCGTGCTAGTTGCTTTAATATTTATTATTATTATTATTCCCGAACTAAGCGATAGTATTTGAAAACAAAAGCATTGGCGATAAGCGCAGCACACTTAATTATGCTAAAATGAATTATGACACTATTGATAGTTCACGTGCCACCAACGGAGTCAGTTGAAAAGTGGTTGTAAATAATAAAAATCAAAATTATCGGAACGCACCGCATTTCATAACAGAAACCGAGGAGAAGCAACAAACTGCCCGCGATAAGACGCAAGTTCACGGGCGCCACTGCTCACATAACACTTCCGCCGAGGCCTATCAAGCCGCGCTTGAATTCCCAGCCTCTAGAGTCTAGAGTATCTAGATTCAGAGCATGTGTGAGTCTGCTGCATAGAAGAGGTGCAATTTTTTATTGCATATCTCAAACGCTGGACCGGAAGTAGTGAAGAGTGTGAGATTGATTTTTTCGCGAGGCCTTGCACCTCGACGCGGAATGCGCGTCATGCAAGAATGCCATTTGCTAGCTGCGAAAAAAGCGCAAGAACAGAACGACTCGGGTGCGCCCCAAGTTTAATGGGCGATTAACTTTCTCCGGTTAGTTTTTGACGTGCGCATAATTGGATTTTCTCTCGTTGTTACTCGAGCCCGTATTTTAACAGGCAGTTTTGTAATTTGCGGGCAATTTCCAGCTCGTTACTGTCAATCCGCTTACGCGCGAATGTAACGAGCTCCATCTATCCACTGATCATTGTTTCTGAATTGTCGGTGCACCGCTCTCGGGGGCAAACTCTTTTGATACGAACTTGCCTCGAAGTGACTGATTTGCGTCTTATTGTTGTTCTTGGATTAATGGTTCCAAAGTCATGGATAATGGCCGCTGGAAGGATGCAGCGATTTCTAATTTTGCCGTTCTTGAAAGACATTCATTCGTCTTCATTTGCTATTCTTAGAAATGACCTGATTTTGCAGCCACTGTTCCGCTGAAGATGGCCTCGGATTTCCTGTTGCGATTGCAGTAAGGTCTCTCCAATTGCGGTTTATCAATTTTTACAACGCCATCTACCGTTAACAAACAGATTGTGCATTATCCCCACATATGACCACTAGTGCGGAAAAATGTTGAAACATGAAACATGTCTTTTCTGAACTTTCAGAAACTATTAGTCTCTAAATTGATAGAATACTCGCGTTAGAAGATTTCAATTAACTATTTTATTGTCACAACTGCAAAAAAATAAAGGCATTGTTTTCAAGGCACACATCCAGAAATCTCAGTAGCCTAGAACCTAGGTATAGTCCAGTCATTTCAGACTGAAAATAGCCCAATCTGTGAAAAAATTTGCACATATTGAACTGGATATTTGTATTGCTCTCATTAGAGCGTTATTTATTTATTTATCACAGCTTCATCAAAATACTAATTAGTGATTATTAATAACAATATTAACTATATACAAAAATGATAATAAAATACAAAACCTTTCAGCTGGAACATATTTAAATTAAAATCAGTAACAGAGGAATAAGCGTTATAACTGCGAGACAATGACGATATGGACTCATTCAGGCCTTAATTAGTCCGATAACTTATGGTAGGTACCTATATAAAAAAAAAGTTCTTATGCCTAAGAGAAAGTGTCGGAACAGAATTATTAAAGAAGCACAGCAACTAGGCAGAATTAACAGCTCGTTGCAAGCAATCAAAACCTAAAACACTTTTGGAGGTTTGACGTCTATACTCCAATGATTCAATGGAAATCAGTTTTAGCCTATCTCTGTATGGAGGCAAGTGAAGATCATTGATCTAAGGACAGCCGAAGAGCGAAGCGTAGAAACCGTCTTTGAATATCCTCAATTCACTAAATGTTGTGTTAATAAAACGGGGGATCAAACTGGACTGACATATTGGAGGATGGGTCAAACAAAGGTACAATATAGAAGCCGAGAAATATAAGGGACATGAAACACCTTAGACCTTTTAATGGAATCTATATTTGTAAAAGACATATCAAAAATCGGAGGTCGATTGAATATGAACATTGAAAATTAAGCACTCGTTTTCGTTGCAGAGCGCGGAAAAAGTATAGCTATGCATTTGAATACAACGTGAAAATCTAACATGTATTTAAGGTATATAAGTATATGTATGTAGATAAAAAGAAGCTACTAGTGTTATAATAGCTCAATGTTCGAATTCCCCAAACCATTCAGACAACGTTGAGTGGTAAATGTTTAACTATTACAACACCCTTCCTTTTACACCTGCGACAACGTCTAGTCCATGTTGTATTGTTTAGTTAAGAAATACTTCTGAATACTTGAAACATATCTCAACAATGTTCAGTCAAATTAATTTTGTTACATAAAATTTCTAGTAAAGGACCCCGCTATAATTATATGGGATTTGGGTTTCAGCGGATTTGGCTGAATTTTTGATATTTTGTAGGTCTCATCATGCCAAACAAAAGTCTCCATGGGCACAAAGCTCGTTATTGAGTATTTTAAGAGATATCGGCCGTGAACGGTTTCGATTTTGAATAGAATTGCGAAAAAGCCATATTTTTTGATTAATATTCAAAATATATCATCAAATATGTTTTTGCCAAATTGCTAACTAAACTCCGTTCCGTGTAAATGCAGTCTATGTTGCTCAAACCAATAGATTATTAGATCTGACTAAGAAACCGAAAGGCGCGCTCAGGGCCCTCGCGCCCATAAGTGCGATGTGTGCCACGCACACGGGCGGCATATCCAAGGGGCGGCAAATGGTCCCGATGTTTTATGTTTATATATCTCTTAAAATACTCAATAACGAGCTTTGTGCCCATGGAGACTTTTGTTTGGCATGATGAGACCTACAAAATATCAAAAATTCAGCCAAATCCGCTGAAACCCAAATCCCATATAATTATAGCGGGGTCCTTTGTCAAATAAACAAATTTTAAAAGCTTTTTAAAGCGGACAAATTTGCTTTTCGCTACTATAAAGAGACTAAGGGCCCTATTGCGAATGCCATCATTTCTGCGACGAAAAGAGCTTACGAAGCCCTTTTTGGGAAAAAAATTTCCTTAATAAAGTTCCTAAAATTCTCACAAATTAATTTCAGTAACCTTTGACTTCAATTAATTTTTTCGTTTAAAGTGGTTAAAATAAGTCGATGAGAAAAATCCAATCGAATTCTTTTGACGTTCAATCGAATTACTTTAACCACTTTGAACGAAAAAATTATTTGAATTAATCGAATACTGATTGGGTTATCGTAACCATTCCAAAATTGCACCAACTATACGAACTTCTCATTTAGTTTATTTCTTGGATTTGGCAATTAATATCTTCTCTTCTGTTTTGCCGCACCACACCGCTTCGCACCGCACCTCTTTTTTCATAATTTACCAAAAATGTAAATAATTTCATCTTCATTAGCTCCTTTGTTATTTTTAATGAAAAATTCTTTGAAATTAAAACATTGATCCTTTAATTAATTTTCTTGTATTATATATATACTTCCACTTTCGCCTCTCATGTCGAACACTAAAAAGAAGAAATTTTTTGAGAAAAAAATATTATAAGAAAACATATTAAGGCACATGATAAATTTTTCTTTTACTAAAACCACAAAAATATAAAAATTGCTACACTTTCAACGAATGCAAGCGGTCACCGATTTTAACGCAAACTTGGCGCCGCAAAATATGTCGAATATTTTTGGTATATCGGTTTTTTACGGCATCGAAACAGCATTATTATCATAATCAGAACCACTGAAACGATTCTGATATCGCATATAACTTCTTTCAACTGGAAAGCTCTGGATTATAAAAATTATTTCAGACCTGGGAACTGCTTGGCACTTTTTTATAGCTCTCATTAATTACCAGATTTTGCGGCCAAAGTAATATGTTAATTAGGGCGGTCTGGTGTCTGTCTCTACATATGTGGACGCATGAACTTAACCAGGTTGCCATGAAATTTTGCGGAGATATGCTCAGCCCATATTTCTTGGTTTGTTAATTTTTGAATTGATTATATGTATTTTATATGAACTCGTTAAATATGATTTCTTATTTTGCACTTTAGAATAAAACGATTCTTGAAACTCTAAATTTTTAATTAACACGTTCGTGGACAGTAAAACCTTTTCGTAATATAGCTTCAATTTGAAAATGAATGCTATACAATTTACGTCTGCGCACGTATTAACTAGAGCTGCACTCTTAAAACAATCAAAAGGTGCAGGGTTATAAACGATTTTATGAGTGCCCTTACGGCAAATAGAAAATGAAATGCCAATTATTTTAATATTTTAAAAACTTTTTCTTAACAAAACGTAAATATTTTACGAGCTAACTACATATAAATTATCTTAAAAGGACTAATTAAAGGGAATTGGTTTTAAAATGAAATATTTCGTTTGATTTATTTTTCGAAATGGTATCATCAAAATTTCAAGTACCTACATTAGTCAGATCAAAATTTTGTTGATACCATTCGAAAATATTAGTTTTCCTTTGTTATAATATGCCATCTGAGTAAACCGGTTTCACCCGGTGTATCATAAGTAGGTACTATTTAGTTAAAGATTTCTCAAATGTTCAAGTTTGGTAGGTTTTTCAGTCAGTTTAGGAATGTTACTAAAGTGGAAGCGATATGTAAAATCATTGTCCATATTAAATCATTTGGTGCCATGGTCCACACTGGTGTTTTTTTTACCTCTTCTTATGAATTTTTGTAAGCGGACTTGCATTCGGCATTTCCAGAAACCCCCAAATATCAATTTTCATGGAAATCTCTTGAAATATACAATTGTTGGTCACCACCTTGAGTCTGCCATTTTGAAACCCTTACACTGAGAACAATTTTTATCGATTTGAGGGAAATAAAATGATCATGATATGAATAGTTTTTGCAATATAGTAAAAGACTCTAGTTCTGGCATCTCTAAGATAGATGAGGGAATACAGTTTTATAATTCTTGCATCCGTAAAATAGTACGAGAATATATTCCATTGAACTATGTATCATATACATATGAATGGTTCTCCCAGAATATAGTTCAAAATTTCTTTCTGTGTACAATATATATTTTATGCACAATATGTTAAGTTGGAATATGTAAAATACCTTCAGCCAAAATATTAAAAATATTGAACCAAGCGTTCAGGCGTGATTGAGCAACAAACATCCAAAAAGCAAACAAACTTTCTATTTAGTATATAATTGCACTATGAGCTCTATTCCGAAAATTTGATAGTTCGTTACGTTATTTTAGTTTTATTAAAAGGCATCACTTAAATATTATTTATGGACGCTAAATAAACCCAAAAGGCATTATCTTCATTTTGGTCGAAAGCTATTGTACAAGAAAGTCCATTTAGGGATTTGTTTGCCCTTTTTCCCCCCATCATGGTAATGAATGAAAAATGTCATCGAGCTTTTAAGCTATACTCTCAAAGGGCCATTATTGAAACATTGAAGAATATGCGCCATTAGAGTGAAATATTAAATTACCGAACTGCTCTGGTTAAATGTAGAGCGAATGAAAAATTCAACAATTGGGTAAAATTACAGGGCGCATAACTTCAATTATGTAATCAAAGTGTCGCTGTGCTCAGCTAAGAACAACGAACTCTATTTCCCTTGCGTGCCATAAATTATTTCATTAATCAGCAGCAGTTTTGCAGAAACACTGCACATAAAATTAAAGCGGATGACTCGAGGCGGTGCGAATTCGGCACAAATCTCAAAGGAAGATTTTTCCTATATATTTTTTTCCGTTCGTATAAAGCCGCGGTCTCAATCGTCAGACGTCTGAAATCGATACTTGATCCACACTTTGGTCGTCTGCAGCTGATTCTTTCAAGCATACCTTGAAGACGCGCGGGGCAGACGAAAAATGGTGAAATGACTGCGAACACTGAAATGTGTCTAAATGCTGTTTTGCTGCTTTTTTTATAGTACGCAATTTGCGGCTTTGGTGGTTTGCTGTGTCATTTAATTTCTACGTTTGATGACTCGATGGTCTCGAGAGTCGCTCTCATGCTTGATGCCTTTGTTTTAGCGCACAAAGTGTATGCAATATCGTTACCACTGCGAAAACGTGAAATTATAATTCCATTTAAAAGAGTTTATCAATTGCGCGCGACTTGTTTTCATAATTTTAATATTTATGATGTGGGCAGTGGCAACAACTGCAGCAAACATTTCTGCATTTATAAAGCAATTGCGGTGGAATTTTGCTTAGAACGTGGGTATTAGATAACACTTCCGTTCACTGTCGCCGGAAATAGGTTATTATTTCTTGCCTTTTGCATAGTTGCTTCGATTCAAGGCTATTGATCTATCTTATATTCAAATCCAAACTTTTTGAGTTTATTCTTAATTCAACATTATGGATGTATAATGTTTCATCTGACTTCAATGCAAGATGTCTTTGGTTAAATTTTTTATATTAATTATTATATAAGATTTGAAGAAAAAAAATTGCTCTGATATTATTTCTTTTATGTAGGGTTATGAACGGATAAAAATTAGGTGGACGTTAGTCACAAATAATTTTTTTCCTAATTAATTAATTTTGAAAATGTTTTACGTTCTGTCCCCATTGTAAGTGGGAAAAAAATAATAATATTTAGGTTTTACTTAGAGTTTTATACTTCAAAAGTGTTAAGTTCAAATTTTAAAATAAAAAATTTAACAATTTTAAGTAAAATTAATAATTTTTCGAATTCTTAATGTTCTACTTTTATTTATTTTTTTTAAAACCTATTAAAGAACTTCAAGTTTTTGAAGAAAAACACTGGGTAAAAATGCAAAAAAATGCATAAAATCCAAAACATCTTGAACTTGAATAGTTTTCTGATCCTAAGCTGGATTTTTTTCTTTACTTTCTAATAGTTAAAGCTTCAAATTGCAATACGTTATAACTAAACTTTCCATGATGTTCTTAAATTTTTATAGAAATTTAAAAATTTACCCAAACGCATATTGACTGAAAAATGGGGAAAGATTAATGTACAAAAATTGAAAAATTACACTGGTCAAAAACAAAGAATTGACAAAACGTTTTTATAGGATTTTTTCGTGGATTACGTATTCGTAAATGAAAATGCTCAATCAGTTCCAATTTAAAAAAAAAAAAAAAAAAAAAAAATTGTTTAAATGTATTATACAAAAAACAACATTTTAACCATTTACGAAAAAAACGTATTAATCAAATGATAGCTGAAATCTTAAGCTATTATATAAAAATACAAAAAGCTTTAAAACATCTCGAAAAAATCCATGAATTTTCTTCATTTTTTTCCATAAACTGATTATTTAAAACTACAAGATGGCAAATAAAGAGCATGACATGCGCACATTCATGAAAAACTTGTTTGCCGAGATGTGTAAAAGGGCTTTAGATATAAATTGTAATCGCTATTCCTAGATAAGGACTTTGACTTTCATTTAAGCCACGCTACTAACTTCTATGATGTACCTATATTTTTTAATGATTTTTCAAAAATGACAAAAATACAATCTTTTATACTTTTTCTCGAAAACGGGAGCTAATTGAGCTTTTTTACTTACGAATTCAAAACCTAAGGAAGAAATCCTTTAGAAATTATCGGCCACTTTGGAATGAAATAAAAAATATAATTTGTTGGCGAGTATTGTCAGTTATAAAGTTAAATAATAAAACTTAACATTTTTAATCGACTGTTTGTTTATTCCATATTTTTTTCAGTCATATTGGTTTTCTAAATTTCAGAACATGCTTGAAAAAGTGCGGCTAAAGTTTATAATGCAGCTCCTAGTTAATTTTAATTTTTTTATTTAACCTACCCTAGTCTGAAATGAATCTCGCAAAAAAGAATCGTTGAAAGATACCTACTTGGAAGATATATCCTTTAATTTTCGACGTTAGATCCTTGAAGAAAACCATGTTCACCGAAATCGGGGTCATTTGCATTTCCTTGGGGTTGGACTCTGTCTCTCAAACTTTCGTTAGTCGTAACACTTTTTCGCGCTCGTAGCACTCGCCGCCGTTGTGGCAGAAGCCATAACCGTCGCCAACCAGTTTCACATTTTTCTTATTTATATTGAATTTGTACACAAATTGACCGAGGCGGCTCCGGAGTGAACTCGCGAGCAGGTTGCTATCTTTACAAAAAAATAAAAAATCACTTGGCCTCGCGCCGACTGGCTCAACAAGGCATTTTTTTTTCTTTTCCAAGAAACGACGTTCGCACTACAAAAGCAAGTTCATTGTTAAGGTTATTGCGGGCATAAAAATGAAAATTAAAAACTAAAAATTTCGCTTCATATTTTCCGCGCAATGTGAGCGAGATTAAGCCGCCCCGCTGCAAGCACTGCATTCCTTGGGTCTCCCCGGCCTTTTTGGGATTTGTTCCGCACCTCTGTACGCAAAAACTGAATATTTTTTTTCCTTTTGCGACCAGTTTATTGTACCCGTCGCCGTGAATTTTTCCTTTTTCGGACTGTTTGAGAAAACCAACAAGAAAAAGGTGAGTCGATGCAACAAAAAGTCGATTCGCGCGGCCAGGGTTCACTAAACTAGAGATCCACGAAATTTAAATGCTCCTCAAATGGAATTGCGGCTTGGGGCTGAGCGGTACGCTCTTTGGTTGTAGTCTTGGAAGTTGGAAGACTGTCTTCGAAGTAACCAAACCACGCTCTTGACCGGCGTTGACTCGAAAGTATAACAAATTGCCGGGGTTCCCGCAAAAGTAGTAACAAATCGGACGGAGTTGGTCAGATCTGCCCAAGGTTATGGGTGCACGTGCCCGCCAGAGGAGCGTTAACATTGAGGCTGGTGAAGGTAAACAATGAATTAACTTCGGTTTTTATTTTCTTATTTTAAAATGACCAGCGATTAACGCCGAAGCCACTGACACCGATGTTGGCTGAGATTGGCACGCAGAAAAGATAATTATTTCCTTCGGGAGAACAAAGAGCTTCCGGTGGTGCCTATTAGCAAAGTCAAATAATTATAAGATGGGTTTCTCTTTGCAGAGACACGTCCAATTTGTGGCTACACCCCTGACCCCTTCTCAGCCCCTTCCAGGCTTCGAAACGTCCCAGCGACACGTTTTCTTTTAAATTATGGAAACCTTTCTAAATTGTGCACGTGAGAATTGAACTTTTACGCATATTGTCGTAAGAATTCCAATTTAACAAAAAAATTCGTTCTTGATAAATTTAATCTTAATTCAACTATTTGCGGAGAACGTACTATAGCTTCGAAACAAAGGAGATTTTCGAACCCGACTACCCTAAAGTGGGTCTGTATAGGTTTTTTTAGAAAAAAAAAAAAAAATTGTATGCCTATTATTTTTTTCGCATATAAAATACTTAAATACATAACATTGATTACTTTTAATCTAGAAATATAAACTCTATACCTATATTTTTTTAAATAACTGCCCAACTGTATCGAATTGTGTGGTCGCGATGTTTGGGACACTTCTTGATTACGTTCCAAAACTTACAAAACTACTTTTCATTTCGAGTGCATATAATTTTAATTTTTTGATTTAATTCTAAATTAGAGAATTAATAACTTGTTTTTTTTTTTTTAATTATGCTGAAAATTGTGAGACAAAGCCTTTGCAAAGATATGTAAATATTTCAAATAATGTGATTCTTTAAAAATCATATATAAATTATTTCTTAACTTTTTTTTTTTAATGAAAATCATCTACTAATGTATTTAATTACTCGATGATATGTGTGCTATCGTGAAGGTAAAGTTCTCTAGACAAAATGCAACTTTGTTGTCGACTCGATCGTATTGCTGAATTGTGAATTTGGTGAAAATCGACAAGGCCATGGTGCGATGAATAAAGTCGAGATACAAAATACGCCCGCAGTAAGCTATTGAAACAATTTGTTTACACATGTTGTATGTGTATTTAGGTAGGTAGGTACTTAAAAAAATATTTTTTTAAATATTTAAAAATAAGCGTAGCAGCTCTCGCAAGAAACTCCTCTGCATGTCACAATTTTGTATCTAAACCAAAACACCAAAAAAATCCTTGAAATACATATTATTCAATATCTAGTGAAGGATTTTTTTGAAAATATTGACTAGAAAAAAAAATGTCGTTGATTTTTTTTTAATTGTTCGAAAAAATCTGTTGAAAATCGGCTATAAAATCAGTTAAGTTACAATTGAAATTTGAATGTCAATCGGTTGAGAATTGGAGCCCTAGGGGAACGGCCAGCTAGAAAAGTATTAGTTTCGAGAAAAACATTATTCAAGTTTTAAGTAGTGAATTCGGCGAGAAACTTCACTCGAAAAATCGAATTTTTGAGCCACGTAAAAAATTTCTCCCACATAAAACCATTTGGATATGATCCTTGAATAGTTAAGGAAACTTTTAAGACGATAAATAAATATGGTAAACAAAAAGTTTACAAGATAGCATTACCTCTTAAAAGAGTACGTCAATGTATTTTGGATAGAAATATTAATTTTTTATTATAGTAATTTATTTATACAATTATAATATTATGTGTTTACTTAATAATTTTACACTATTCCGAAATTAAAAACAAAACAAGTAAAGAAGTATTTTTGGAAGAGAAGGAAGCATCTGATCGTAATTTTATCTTTTAAATTTAATCTTTTAAATTCAGAATTGTAATTAAATAACTCGGACCTAAATAAATGGGAAAAAAGTTACATTTTGTTATAGAAAATGTTAAACTTTAACAAAATCTACAATCTTTAGTACTTTCATAAGACTTGTAATAAGAAAATTAAAAGTTGTGTTTGTTTTCACTAGACAACTCATTTTTCGAAGCTAATGATCTTTAACGAGATAGAGTTCGATAAATAGCACGAAATTCAAATTTTATATAATAATAAGGTTACTGGCCTTGTTTAAATTATAAAACCCAATGTTGCATAACATTCAAAATAAAAATAGAAAACTACAACCATAATGCATACGTCACTAGTTTATAAACTGGCTTTGAGTTTTTAAATAATTTCAAGTTTTTGAATTAGTTTGTAAAAAGCAAAACTCATAGAGCGATGATTAAGTCATACATATTATATATAGTGGCTTGATAAACTACGTATTTTTTTCTTAAAATTTCTCAAAACAATTATGCTTTGCTTTGCACGGTATTTCAACGCGTCTATTTTTATACCTTCTAAAATAGCTGCTTTTTCGTAAATTCTCTCAAAGTTTTCAGTGTCAAATCGTTGAGTTTAGACAACTTCCAAATTTAACGTTCCGAACTTCCGGTCGAGTGTGGTAAAAAACTGGTGGCCCAAAACATGTTTCGTTTAGGTCGTCTCTCCAAAGCGGTTTGGTCAGAGTCCAAAAACGTTGGCTAAAATTGACAAAACGCAAATAGCCAGGAGTCTTTTTGATCTTTTCCTCCTCTCCCGCAAAAATAATAATAATAATAAATATTTCAAATGAAGCGGCTGCTCGCTGGGAATTTGCGGCTAAAGCAGAGGAGACCGCGAAAATATGAATGAGTAAATTCCCCGGCGGTTTTTTTCATAAAAATGCCATTTCGTTACTCCTGTCCCCGCCTGTTTGGAAAGTAATTTTATTTCGCGGTTGACCGACTAATTGATTTGTTCAGTGGTCGGGCAAAATTAAGTGACAGGGTAGGTAAATATGCGATGGATATATGTTAGTTTAAATTTTAAAAACTGCGTAGGGCCAGATACAGTTAAATGGCTTGCTTCTTAGCATAAAAACGATGGTTAAAAAAGAACATAAATCTTTCGATGAAAGCGTGTTAAGACGCAGCACAAAATAAGGCTTTGGAAAGCGCGTCATACATTAAATCTGTCATCTTTTCTTTGATTCATTACCCATCTGGCAGCTTTTAGATGCGCCATATTTATCAATTACGCAAGAAATATGACTAACTACGGGGAAGAGGTCTCTGAGATCCCCAGGAATAGACTGGACCGTAAAAACGCACAAAATAACAATTATCAGTCAACAAATGAGCACGTGACACACGGGCACCAAATGGCAATTACGCGCGACATTCGCGCCTCTTGTTGCGGTTTTTGTCTTAATGAGACAGGTCTCGTTAGTACCGCCAGTTAAAGGGCTTTGTAGTTTTGTGTCATCAGATAAGAGGAATTGTTTCGCGCAGGCACAGTTAAATAGCAGTAATGTTTTGTCACACTCGAAAGCGACCCGTTCGAGTTTTGTCTTGAGCCACAAAAAAAAAGTGCTCAAAAAGATATGTAGGTAAACTTCTGAGAAATTATGGAATCAGGTCGAAAACAAGGCGAGACACTCAATAGGCTGGCAAAATATTTACGTCTTTTCTTGCTGTAAAGCACTTTTTCTTATGAGAAACTCAACATTGTTCGCTTAACGATTTTTCCCCACAACCGGAGGCAAAGATTTATTAAAGCGGCGCAAGCGGAATTCTTTTCTTTGGGGAAATTTGCATATGAATTGATGCCACTCAGTTATAATTCCGCCGATTAAGAATGATTCTCGCTTTTTCTGGCCCAGTCCGGAAAAAAGACACACGACTTAGTGGACCAATGTAAGTAGGCGAAATGGGTCATGAAGAGGCTTAATCAGTTAATTGACAAGATCGATATGCTCCAGCTGATGAGCGAACACCTTTACCTTAATCTTAAATTTTTAAAGATTGCTACTTCTATTAGCATTAATCTTTATCAAAAAAATATATTTTATTATTCAATTCAAATTAAAAATGTAATTTCTACCTCAACTCATTTGACCCTATATTAGTCACAAATGAGCATTTTTGTTGTCGAATTGTCTTAGAAGTTTCGTGTTATAAAATTTATAATAAAAAGTTTAATATGTAGATATCGTTCGGAAAAACACATGACTTGTAAAAGGTTTCTACTTGAAGTAACTTAGGGTCAACTTTACCCGTACGCGCTTTAGACTTAGGAGACAATGTAAGAATTATTTCCCACTTTTACGATAATGAAATGAGTTTACTACCTAAAACATTATTGTTTTACTTAATGTTTGTGGTAAGAGTTTACTTTTATGTTATTAAACTTAAGTATTTTAAATTCTTCAAAAAACAGATAAATCTTCTATGAAAGATGAATATAACAAAATACTGTGTCTTTCCTAAAAGCACTAGTTTTTGCCAATTGTTTCGAATGCTTGCTTAAGGCAGTCAAACATGTAAACATGTTCATTTAATAATTAAAATATATTGTAAAAAATTGTAATTTTGTAATAAAACATTTCACTTTGCCAAATATAAGAAGTGGGAACATGCAATATATGTATGTACACATCATATAACAGATTATATTTCATAATTGTTGTAAATGTTAATTTTAAGGTTGATTTTTGAGAACATTATTTTAACGTTGTTTTGCAGATTCTCTGTTTTATTAAAACAACGAGGTATGAACAATTTTTATTTTTTTATTTTTTGATAAAATATGTATAAAGTCGTTTCTTCCCCAACTAAGTTATTTCACTGTATATGTGCAAACAAAGTAAAAAATATTTTGATTTTTAATTATATAATAGTAGTAGTAAATACATACATGCGTAAAATTGACGACATTCAAAATCTGTTAGCATGTGTTGTTGGCTCACCGGCAAGTACAATTTTTTACAATTTGTAAAGCATACAACCGATGTTTAGCAACTTCTGTCACAATTTGATTTTTCTGCCGCCTGCTTAACTTTGTATTTTCCTTTAGTCAAACATGCCTTCCAAATTTTACATGCATTTTTCATTTACGAAATTCCTTACTACTCTAACGGATCGTCCAATCTCCAGTAATGCTAGCAATATTAAGTAGTAATGCTAGCAATATTAAGTAATGTTCATGCGATTACAGTAATGGTGTAGAACCAATAACTGTAATGGTAATTTAATTATTTTAATTACCATTACTAGTAATGGTACTGGCAATCCATTTTAAATTGCATTACTTGTAATAGTAATGGCTATATAAATGTATTCCAAAGTAATGCATTATTTTAGAGCTCTGTATCAAGCAAATAATAACATTTTTTCTATAATTCGTGCATAAAAATACCTAATAATCCTAATCATCATTAGTAAAATACATATTGCATCTCTTGACTTTTTAAGCCAAAAAGAAGGAAACACTCCAACACTCTGATAGTTTCAGTTTTTATATAATAAATATCCTACATTTCTAATAAACATGAATTCCGTCGGTTTAAAAAATAGGATTGTAAATTATCCGCACTCCGCAAATTTTGCTCATCAATATGAATAGTTTTACAAACATTGATTGAATTCGTTTGCAAAACCATAGCAGTATGTAATTTTACGTATTGAGTATTAAAATTATAATCAATTTGTAATTTTTTTCAATTGGTTAAAATTACTACTATATGAGTAGGTAGTTTGTTGTAGTAAAAATTGTTTACTGTGTACATTTGAAAAATCCAACATAAACTAAAGACTGATGGCTTAGTGAGCCAACGTAAGAAAGTGAAATGGGTCACACCCTTGTCAGCGTTGAAGCGTCTTAATCGAGCAATTAATAAAGACAAGAGCGATATGCTCCAGATGAAGAGCCACCTTTACCTAAACGGTTTTCGGGACACCACCATAATATCAAAGGTATGAGCAGCTAATGGGATTGGACGTGTACGTCTAATTTGCGTTTCGTTGCGAATTCTTGCAATCATTTTCACATGTTTTCTAACAGCCAAGCAGCGAAAGTGTAGAAGACATTTTCGGAATGTTTCTGATGCCGGTAGGTAACCCACTTGCCTCGATTGCTAAGCCGTTTTGTGCTTGCGGGAGCTTTCAGCGGAAATTACTTTTGCTCGGGTGAGTTCCGAATCAGAATGTGCTCAATAGAAAAGACCTTAAGCGTATTTACGGAATTTTAAGCAGAGCCGTAAAACTGACCCGAACTCCTACGGAATGCGAACTATAGCGAAGAATTCAATCAATCTAAAGTGAATAAAGTGAATAAATCTGGCACAATTAATTATATGACATAAATCATAAATTTAGTTGCCCTACTTTAATGATTATTCATCAGTTATTCCAGCGAACAGATATTAAATTCTTATTGCCGCTAAACTGTGACTCACTTCACGGACGAAAATACTGCTGAAAAAAATCGACGTCTTCCCAAAATAAAATAATTAGTTTCATCGAATTTTATAAAAGCTCTAATCATATTATTGGTTATTGCCGCAAATTCATCTGTGTGTAAAATTTAATATTAAATTCAATACGTAGTCCTCTTAAAATTGTTTTCTTTCTTTTTCACTTCTTTGCGTTCAGGTTCTAAATATGGGATAATCATTAGATCAATTTATTATCTTCATTATTTTTGTCATCTAATTTACGGCAAAATAATATTAATAATTGCCAAGAGCTAATTGAATTCCATGAAAAGACAATTTCTAATATATTATTATTACTGGGAATTCTTTATTCAACGCAAGCATATGAAGATAATATATTATTTTATCTTATAAAAGGAATCACGTCTTAAAGATATTCTGAATTTACCATTTTAAATAGTTAATTAATTATTGTAATTGCTAGTAGATTACACTCCATCGATATTTATTGCCTTTGCTAAGTAAAATGGGATCTTTCCTTCGAAATGTGATACTCGTATTCATGTGAATTCCTAACAATTATGTTATTAATTTTCATAACTATTTGCATTGCAAAAATGCTCTATTTTTTGTTAAGAATCGAACTAATTTTCAAATTTCTTCACTTACATATAACTACCACAACAATTCAAGATACAGAATTGCACACATTTTGATTTTGTTATTTTGATCTGGGCCTTTGAAAACTAAAAAAATATTAATAACTCTCACATGCAGTGGAATCATTTTTAAAATGAGATTTTAAAAGTAAGTTGTTTTGGCGCACGTTATCTGGGGAGCGGATGATGCACATTCAGATTGTTAACGAAAAAAATGCATTAGCTCATTAACTCATTTATTTCATTATCTTATTATAACATATTCTGATTAAGGTTTACAATTTTTTTGTTTTAAGTGTTTAGAACGTTCGGCTAATTATTTACGCCTTAAGAATTGTATTTTGAGGAAAAGTTTCAGTGGATCAAAAAACCTCCTTATATATTGCATAATATAACTATCCTTCTACCCTATCTTATTATCTACCTTATTTAACGAAAATAAGTTCTAAGTCAACCGTTGTTTACATTAAGAGCATTAAAAAATTGTTCTTTGTGGTTTAATGACGTAATCTTAAAGTATAATAAGTTATTCAAATATGACGTTGACGGTTTGTGCGTCAAAGTGCATTTATTTGACTAGCAAAACTAGAAGGAAAAGGTTTTCATTCAAGTTTGTATCGTGCGCCAAAATGTATTGGGTTGACAAAGTTATACTAACAACAAATTACTCTATAAATTGAGGTACAAGGCATTCTAGACGCATTTGACATGTAAAGTGTTAGCGTTGAAATAATTATCATTTTACTAAAAAAAACAAAAAGAAGACGACTTAGATGACACCGATTTTGATATTAATTATTTTGCCGACGAAGACGATGGAATAAATAGGTACGACAAAATTTTGAAATTTCATAACCCACATTTTTAAAGATATGTTCAAAAGACTTGAATTCGTTTCCAAGTGTCAAGGGATGTTACTAAGTTACTCTATTCAATTACAGGTATTAAAATATGGTCACAATCGTCTTCAAATTCCGTCAAAATTACGACCACAAAATATATATGGAAACTGATGAGAACGAAACGCTTTATATCAAAACAAAAATTGATGATTTAACTTATGAAGCATCGGACTTTAACCACCAAATATATAAAACAGTCGGCGGTATTCAGCTTTTAGCCATAGTAGCAAAGAATAAAACTGTTAGTTATCTCAGACCATAAATCCCTGTTTATCAAGTTTTACGGAACACTATCAAAAGATTATACCCTGCAGATGTTTTATTATTTCGCGATAAATACAAAGCACCAATCGGAAAGTACTACTCTGTTCCAAACGAATGAGCTAAGGTCTAGGGGTCTCGATTTCTAGTAAAGACTTGTATTGTTCAATATTTCAAATAAACGCCTCATTTAAAGTAAAAATGTACATCTGATTTTTATACCAGTTGCCAGTTTATATTCTAAAGTATTGTATATTTGAAATTAAAGTAAATTTGAGGATAAATATGTTAATCACCAAATAAAAGACCAACTATTTTAGACCCGAATTCCAAAATTTCTAGTGCGACCACAGAAACAGCAAGAGCGTGCGAGTCTCCATAGAAAATCCATAATATTGTAAACTTTTAGAATTTACATATGTAGTTGAAAATGGCTGTAAAAGGATTTTCGTTGCTCATTTTAAATAATGAAACCTTAAAATTCAATAGCAAAATCTGCCACGCAATAATCATAAGGGCATAAAATCGG
The DNA here is from genome assembly GCA_963920795.1 of Eutolmus rufibarbis. NCBI lineage: Eukaryota > Metazoa > Arthropoda > Insecta > Diptera > Asilidae > Eutolmus > Eutolmus rufibarbis. The sequence continues at coordinate 28,809,014 of OY987205.1, forward strand.
TGTGACAGAATTAACTACTTTCGAAAGATTAAACCTTTGGAGTTACTTTAAAATAACAGAAGAATGAAAGAAAAGTAGAGCAAATAGTGTACAATATATAGGTAATAGTATCGAAAATTATATAAAAAACATATTCCAATTTTGTTGAAGTATATTTTCTACTTAAATAAACTAAGGAGTTCTACTTCAATCCACTCGATAGTGAAGTCACTCGTTTTTGTAACAAGAAAATATAAAATCCATCCATCTTTTATCCCACTTCGAACAAAATTCATTCATTTTAATATAATTTAATTGCTTGCTGCTTTACGAATTTCGAAAAATAAATATTTAAAATTTGTTAGATTAATTACCAAATTAATTTTTCAAAATACACTATGGCATATCGATATAAGTAGGATGAGAATATTTTAACAAAATTAAAACCAGCATTAAATTTTAATTTAATTTAGTTAACTTTAGTTTTATAATTCGCAATGGCTATTTTGAATAATCCGTATGTTGCCGGGTGCTACTAAAATGAATGGTGCACAAAAGCGGGTCATAAAACACGTCCCTAGATAAATCCTAATCCTAAGCTGCATTCAATTTCCATCCGAGTGTGATTGTAACCGAATTAATTAGAGCCTTATTTGCATTTTATTTATATCCCAGAGAAAACCAAACTTAACAGATAATGCCATATTTATGTCAATCTCAACCGTTGAAATTCAAAATCGAATCAAAAGGCGGCGCCCGTTGGCATTCGACAAAGGTGCGAATCCGTTCGAAACCCGATCAAAATCATAGGGTCCATCGAACCAGGTAGTTATTTTGATTACATCATCCGTCGATGGTTAAAGTTTACGTAAAACCCGCTCAAATTTTTATGCAAATTAACGACCTCTTTCCACCACTTCTGGGAATAATTAAGCAGAGCTCTAGTCGAAACACAAAAAGTGCACAAGCGGAAGTTACAATTTTGCATGTAATTAATTTATGCATAAATTTTCGTCCAAAGGACCCGGATAATGTGCCCATTACCTAATTTCCAGCGGAACGGCATGTCGTTGCGCTGCACTCCGCAGCGCGCGCTTAAATTGATTAAGCATTTAATGGAAAAGCCTGACAAGAATTTCCCATAGAGCAGGGCTCCCAGCGCCACAATGGGCCTGGACTTCCGCGGAACCGCCGTGGGACGGACGTCGGAGACGCCAGTCTCCAGCCAAAGTGCCCCGGACCAACAATGAAAAATTTTCCGACCAAGTTCTCAAGGAGAAACAATATCCAGCGGCAGCAGCTAGTTAATTCATCAAAGCGTTCCTTGAGCCAACAAAAGCCCCGCTGCCCTCGGTCTCGGTGCAATTGGCGCGCAATGGGCTCATATGCAAATCGCGCGAATTATGCAAGGAACTGCAGTCGCTTCAAATTGAGCCAACGCCGCGCGCTTCGCACGACACCCAAAACACAAAAGAGGAAAAACAGAGGGAAGTTGAAGGTGGGGTTGCCACCTTTTCGCAGAGCATCACTTGCATCTACGAGTTAAGTAAAAACGTCGTTATCTTGTTACTTTACTTTTTCGAAAAGTTCATCTCCTTCTATTTGTTCTGTCTTAGCCCTCAAGGAGGTACGATTTAGACTATAACATTAACAAGAACCTTTTATAATTTTTCAGATCCATTTATACTTTTGATAGAGTTATAAAGCTAGACGAAGGTAAACAAATGTTGCCATCAACCTAAAAAAAATATATTACATATAAAAAAAAAATTATTTCTTTTTAAATCCTCAAGATCCAATAAACAATGTCCAATCGATCAATTTAAGGTAGTAGTCTGGTATCTCGCACCGTTTTTCACACTTTTTTTCAGGAACGTTTTTTTTTTTTGAGAAAATAAAAATTAATCGTTTTGATTTTTTAATGTTATTATTTACATCTAAAGGATATATAAAAAAAAATTATTTTTAATCAATTTAACATTTTCTTATTGTTATTATAATTAATGGAAATAGGCGCCCCCACTTGTCAACCGTATGGGAGTTACAGGGTGATTCATAAATCTCAGTTTTTCATGGTGTAATGAACATCATTATTTTATTCTTATCTTTTGATCTACTCAACGCAGCGGCATCGACCTCACGCCAAAAATCATACTATCCTAAAATGTTAACAATGTTAACCTACCACTGTACACTAACTTTCGAAACAGGAAAAAAATGGTTTCATTTTCCTAGAATTTAGGATTTCCCCAAATTTTCTCCGAAATTCATGTAATTAATACACTTATTTTTTTTTTTTTATTGAATTGTCTATCCTATTACTTTTCCAAAAACGTATAATATGTGCAAGTCGAGAAAAAATATGCAATTTTATTTAAGAATTTCTTAACTTTACAAGAGTCCACTAAAATGTTGGCATGCTTTGGCATAATTTTTTTTTTTTTTGAGAACTATTATAGGAGAAATTTGTGACCTTCAAATTGGCGGTACGCTGCTCTTATCAATTGTAAGTTCTGTTAAGAAGCGCAACATAAACCGCATTTTCTTCTTAAGGGCCGAAATTATGCCACCTAAAGGTTACCATCCCAATCGAGGTGTGTTTCATTATATCAATCCTGATTATATTTAAAAACAGTAATCGCTTGAAATGGAATAAATCAATCAAGTTGATTTTCCAATCTAAATTGAACTATCGAGCTAAAATTGAAATATTTTCATGTCTTTTCAAAAAGTAAATAACTGTTAATGGGTAAAATTTACCATCCATATCTATTTGTCATCATAATGTCTCTTTTAAAATTCTTACGGATTTTACTTCCACAAACAAATATTGGATGAAAGTACTTAATTATTAATAGTTACTTAACGTAATGTAGTACTTTTTTATGGAAATTTAAGTAATATTTTGCCGAGAATTAGAGTAAAATATAAACGAAAGAAGTATGGATGGTAACTCTAAAACCAACACTTCGCTTCGTCCGACACTCAGAACATAAAAGAGGAAAATTAGAGGGAAGTTGAAGGTGCAGTGCTACAGCGGAGGACCATCCGGAAATTTGCATCTTCCGCGGTCTCATTGCAGCGCAGATTCAATCTACGCCGTGTCTTATTATGTCGCAAATCGGAATCACTTCGCTGACCGCAGACAAATTGGTCCATCGGTCGCGGCGAGATCTCATCGTCCACTTGATGCTTTCTTCACCTGAAGACGAGGCACAAAGTCGCGCACTGCACAGCTCTCACAGCACAATCACTTATGATTTATGTAAATCAGCGAGGACCTGGGAAGGTTCTTAACCCGCGGCGAGTTGGTAAAACCCAAACCCAAATCGGTTCAGTGGTAACCCGAGATCCAAGAAATTCGCGACCGCCCTGTGCAGCGGAAATGTCTCAAGCGATTGACCTTAACGTCTTAAAGACGACGCGATGCGTCAGCAGCGTTCGACAGGTGCCGATCTTGACTGACTCGTCGCCGTTATGAAAGATGAAACAAAATTCGCAAGATGGTTTTGGAGAAATGAAAAATACCTCGCAAAATGCGAACGGAACTTGGCGTGCCACTAAAGATGAAATTCTTGAGAAAAGTTGCGACGAAAGCGCCGCGAATGTCGAAGTTGAGCATAGACCGCGCGCCGCTCGACTGTTTGTACCGTCGCCGGGGAACTGCGGCGCGTCGTTTAGTGCTGCCCGGTGGTTGCCGCCGCAGTCGTCCCCCGCGCCGCTTTCGACGTGGTCGTGGGCATGACGTCGACGTTCCCGCGCTACCCGCGGAAGAGACGTCAGCGGCCGCCGCACTGTTTCTTTTCTTCGCATTTTCCTTTTGTTATTGTTTACTGCGGCAGCGGCTCCTGGGGCCGCCATCTGGTGCTCCGCTGACTGGATCTAGTCGCGTGTCGCCGTAGTTTCCTTTTAGCACCTTGGGGCCCCCCATCTGTATCTTAAAATCTCGTACCTGCAGTTCGGAGTTACCTGCCGACGTCGTCGTCTTACCTTTAATTTCCTGGCCGCACTCACCGTTGCAGAAATGCGAAAACCTGGCGAGGCGACGACGACGACGACTAACTACTACTTTCTTCAGGAAATTGTAATAACCGTCGTCGTTGCTGAATTTGGCCAATTATTTGATTTTCCGCGTTGATTAACAAAATCATGCAATCGAAGAAAGTAGAAAATGACAATTATATGACCCGATCAACATTCGAGATAAATTCGACACACTCGGGAGAAAGAAAACTCCTTTGAAGCGGTAAACAAACAACTTTTAATTTGCTTTTTTTAATTTCGCAGAATCGCCTATAAATGCGAAAAATTGAGATTGATACCCCTTCAAAACTAGAATACCTCAAGGATCTCCCTTCAAGCGAACTGTTCAACATCTTTAGTAGCGACACTAAATCTCAGAGAATGCAAAATTGCTCTAGTTATTTGCTGTTCATTCAACCTTAGCAGATCCAAATAATATATTAAATAATTTAAAAACAATTTTTTCTATTGTAGTTTAAACCTTTTTCCTAGTTTAAAGCCAACAAAAACACCCAGATCAAACAAAATAAAATTCTTAAATTAATATTCCCATATTTTTCTACGGAAATATTCCACATCCTTTGATAAATAGGTCAAATCTGTTATCTGCTATTAAACTCGACTATGTTAAAAATATAAAATCCACGAAACAATTAAGAGCAAATTGAATAGAATTGAACTGAGATGATACGTTCGATTTAGCACAACATTGCATCTCGGCGATTTCTGGTTCTAGATCGCATCACAAAGAATGCAAATAAAATCAATTTTGACTCTTGCTAATAAAACTTGGACTTTATATTATAGTATAGCCTGTAGTGCAATAAATAACAAAGCAGGATATACATTACTTTTCAAGTCAAAAGCAATCAAACATATAAATGAGAAAATGCAATATGTATTTCTATATATTTATAATTACTACTAGCTGGCCCGGCAGACCTTGTTCTGCCTTTTCCGGTGGGTGCCGCGATGAGTTTGATTTGGTAAAAGTCCTTCTATAAGGAAGTCTAGACAGAAGAGGTCCACTAAGCCACTAAGCACCAAGTTTGGTGGAAATCGCATAAACTTTCAATTTTGGATGCCCATATCGACGAAAAATTCTTATATGCATGTTTTATCTATACATTATTTGTCCGCGGGGAAATGTCAATATCAAACCTACCAATACCCTGTCCAAATTAGCTGTTCTTTTAATAATCATTTTTTATATTCCCTTTTCGATGTAATATTTCCATTCTTCGCAGCTTCTTGAAAGAAAGTATTAATTGGGTGATTTGATTTCTCTGACTACCATCAAGAGAACTAAAATTCATGAGATCTTAAAATTAAGCACACAATTTTGCGTATTATTCTTTGTATCACAGCACAATGAAAATAAAATCAAAATTATGACACAAAAAACTAAATTTCAATGCCTGACAATAATACTTACAGTAGGCCTTGATCCTGAAGCAAATTGTGAAGGAAAAGAAAATTACTCTTGAAATAAATTTATATAAAATAAAGGTTTTTAAGTTTCCGCTTAGCAATCGCGGTTTTCATCCGTTCTACGAGTTAAGTGGCAAAACAACGTTAATGCTACTATTGTCAGTGCCTGTTACTGCCCTAACAATAAGTGCAATCTACCCTCCACTACAATCGCGTTCATTCCTATCGCGCGTGCGTGTGTGTGTGTCCTAAGAATAGCTCTCTGACTACAGGGAGTTATATAAATCTCTGAGTGAATTATAGTATCATGTCCACCAAAATGAATTATGCTCAAGTCTTGCAATCTGAAGCAATTCCTACTAAGGACCAGGCAGTCATCCTCGATGCAATAGATGGAGTGCAGATTCAAACATATGCCAACGCTATCGGAGAAAAAATCAATCCCGAAAATATCCGCTTCATCTCTAGAATCTCAAACAACCGCATATGCATATACGTTGCAACTAAAGTAATAGCGGACACTCTTGTTGACACCCATAAGCAAATTGTAATAAACGAACGAGAGGTTCCTATTCGACCCTTAATTTCACGCAATAAAAGACTGATTCTCTCCAATGTACCACCAATCATACCGAATTCTATTATCGAGCAGAAACTGAAGGAGTCGAATATAAACCTCGCTTCGCACATAACTACGCTCCGCGCCGGCTTGAATATGCCAGGATATCAACACATCCTGAGTTTCCGCCGTCAAGTGTACATCCATCCAGATGATGTCAACAAATTACCTACTTCTTGGAAGATCGACCTCGAAGACACCTCTTACTGGATCTATCCATCACTAGATAATTTGACTTGTTTTATCTGCAAAGAAGAGGGCCACATTGCTAGGTCATGCCCAACAATCAGTGAAACAACCACAACCCAGCGCACAGAGTCAAATGATCCAACAGCTGCAGCACCTAATGTCATCGCAAATCAACAAAAAAACACGGCTACCACAGATGCACAAGCAGTGCCTACCGTAACATGCGCTCTCGACATCACACAATCTGTGCATTCTACGCCTACGGTATTTCCAAATTTAAGCCATGCAGTAACTTCCAAGCGATTACTATCTGACTCTTCCACCGATTCCTCTTCATCCCGCTGTGTCGCTAATCCTGACATCGAATTCGCTAAGCCCTCGACCAATGATCGAATCCCTAAAAAAAGGAGAATCTCGCCCATTCCTCCCATAAAGGAAAACGAAACCATTACATTACCTGAGATCGAATATGAAATGAAAAAAAATCCAAGCGAATATCATTGTAGCTACCCTCAGTTAATTGAGTTCTTAGGAAAAACCTTTGGCAAAGAGAATATCCACGATACTCTATCAGACCTCAATTTGAATGCCAACGCATTAGCACTTACGATGAGGAAATTGTATCCGACACTCGCATTAAGAAAACAGAAAAATCGCTTTACTAGAATTGTTAAAAAACTAGAATCTGGAACATCTACAGCAAGCGATTCCGGAGATGGCAACTCAACAGATACAAGCACTGAAATTGAGGACGACCTTAGTGACACCAACTCAAAAAAATCATACCATGCGAATATTACAATGGAATATTAATGGTTTTTACGCCAGACGCGAATTTCTTCAAGTCTTAAATTCCAACACACCTCTCGACTGTATTTGCCTCCAAGAAACAAACTTCAAAGACACACATCATGCTAACATAAATGGTTACAAAGCTTCTTTTAAAAATAGGACCAATAGTATTCGAGCCAGTGGCGGAGTTGCGACCTATATCGCAAACCATCTCAACTTCGAGGTAATCACAATCGAATCCGAACTTGAGGTCACGGCGATAAGAATTATAAGCAACACTCCAATTACTATATGTAATATTTACCTGCCAAATAGCGTAAGCTTCGACACTGTGGACCTACAACAAATCCTAAATCAACTGCCAACTCCCGTAATATTACTAGGGGACTTCAACAGCCATAACCAGATGTGGGGATCACACTACACCGACACCCGTGGACGCACTATTGAAGAATTTATTGAGGCCAACAACAACTTAATCTTATTGAATAATGGCTCATACACTCACTTTAACAGCTATACAGGTAATCATAGTATTATTGATCTCTCACTTATTTCCAGCAACATAGCTCACCACTTCGAATGGATGGCCATGGAAGATCCTCACAACAGTGATCACCATCCAATCATCATTGAAGATGCTCGGCAAAACACTAGCTACAGTCCTGCGGGGCATCCTAAGTGGTTGATAGATAAAGCAGACTGGAACTTATTCCAGTGGACGCTAGTACATAATTTCCGAGAACTCCTTGATCCCAGCGTATTCCACACCTTATCTATCAATTCCATCCTGCAAAATCTCACTGAACTCATCACTAATGCAGCTAACAATTCAATCCCAATAAAAGCCTCAACGAAAAATACGAAAAATGTACCGTGGTGGAATAAAGAATGTGAGCATAAAATCAAAGAATACAAGAGAGCCTATCGAGAGTACATTAAAGAAACAAATGAAGAGAAAAAAAGAGAAACCAAAATTTCTTATCAAATTAAGAGCGCTGCTGCCAGAAGAGTTGTCAAACAAGCTAGGAGTGACCATTGGCGCCAATTTTCATCATCTTTAAATTATCAAACCCCTCTAACATTAGTCTGGAATAAAATACGCCGTGTCTCTGGTAATTACAAACCTGCGGTAATCCCCAGGCTTAATATCAACGGAGCATCGATAACAGATCGCTATGACATTTCTAACACGTTCGCTGAACGTTTCGCCGCCAACTCGTCAGGCAGCAACTACTCGGAGCGATTCAAGAAATACAGAGCCGAATATAAGGAATGCAACAGCACCCCAGACGAAAAATTGAACTCGATGAATAAGCCCTTCACTTATAAAGAACTGCACCATGCTATTGCAAGTTGTAAAAATAGCAGCCCTGGACCAGATGACATCCCCAATGCCTTCATTAAGAACTTACCAGAACTCTACCTGAACCACGTCTTATCCCTATTCAACTACATCTGGACTTATAAATGCTTTCCAGACCTGTGGAAGGAAGCTGTTGTAATTCCCATTCCAAAGCCCAACAAGGACCACACAGTAGCAACCAATTACAGACCCATTTCTTTAACATGCAATTTATGCAAACTACTGGAAAAGATGATCTCCAAACGTCTCCGATGGATGCTCGAAAACAACAATCTAATCTCTACATTTCAATTTGGCTCCCGAAATATGAGATCCACTACAGACCTACTGGTAAACCTTGAAGCGGACATATGTGACACCCTTGTATCAAACCTACATCTCCTAATCGTATCCCTAGACATTGAGAAGGCATACGAAATGGTATGGACTAAAGGAGTAATAGAGCAACTCAAAATTCTGGGATTTTCAGGTAATTTCGTAGCCTTTATCTCTAATTTCCTGACAGACCGAAAGATAAGAGTACGAATAGGAAATATTCTATCTGATAAAATTTTGCTAGAAAATGGTCTACCTCAAGGATCCGTCCTTAGTGGAATTTTATTCCTTCTAACTATAGATCCTGTGCTCTCTTGCGTTAAAGCCCCGCTCAAAAGCTATATCTTCGTTGATGATCTAACATTTTCATGCAGTGGCAGTAATATTGAAACAACGCTCAATGTAGTACAAGAAACCTTAAACACAATCCAAAACTGGGCTGATACTAAGGGATTCCGGTTCTCTGCATCCAAATCCGAAACTATGCTAATTAAGCGAGGCCACAAGCGAAATAACGATCGAATTAACGTAACGCTAAATCACCAACCAATAAACCAAGTTCATAAAATTAAAATCCTGGGACTCACATTCGACGATAAGATATCATGGGCTCCGCACATAAAAAACCTAAAAAGTGAATGCAACAATAGGCTACGAATATTGAAGGTACTATCATCTATCCACTGGGGGGCGGAAATGAGCGTACTCCTTACTATTTATAAAGCTCTAATAAGATCAAAACTGGACTATGGAGCAATAATCTACGACTCGGCCAAACCATCAACCCTTAAAGGCTTAGAAAGTATCCAGAACACTGCTTTCCGGCTATCCTTAGGTGCCTTTAGAACCAGTCCATCCACAAGCCTGGCAGCGGAAGTAGGTGAAACTCCTCTTGACATCAGAAGAAAAGAACTTTGTCTAAAGTATGCTGCTACAATTTCCTCGACTCCTAAGAACCCTGCATACTTGAATACTTTCAAGGATTATAAGTCCTCACAGTTCACTGCATCTCCATCGCTGCCAAAACCACTTCGCATGCGCATCAGTCCTTACAGTAATAGCTTAAACTTCAACTTACCCCCTATAGCTACCAGATCTCTGAACCACTGCCCGCCCTGGGCGAGACTAGCTATACCTGTTGATTGGACATTGGCAAAATTCAACCGACAACAAACTACACCTAAAATGTATCAACAACTATTCCAGGAACTAAGACGTAAATACAAAAACCACGACCAATACTACACGGATGGATCTAAGATAAATGAAGGTACCGGATATGCGATCGCCTCATCGGAGCAAATACTCGAAAGCTACCGTTTGCTAGACTACAGCTCTATTTTTACATGCGAGACTTTTGCTCTTCTTAATACCATAAAACACATTAAGGGTAAAGACAGGGTTAGCAAATTTGTAATTTTTACGGACTCTATGTCATGCCTGCAGGCTATTAACAATCAATTCAGTCTTCAACCCTTAATTCAGCAAGCACAGATAATTCTGAACCAATTAATTACTTTGGACTACGACATCACGCTCTGTTGGATCCCAGCGCACCAAGGAATACCTGGAAACGAAAAAGCTGATGAGGCCGCCAAGGCAGCAATAAATTTAGAGATTCACCACCAATCTAAGCTCACACACCGAGAAGCAGCTAAACTCATACACACTAAAATTATAGAATTTTGGAACCAGCAATGGCAACAGCTTATACCTACATCTCTTCACCAAGTACGCAGCAACATTTTCGACAGGGGTCCAAAACTTTCCCGAGCAAATCAATGCATAATTACAAGACTACGTATCGGTCACGCCAACTTTAGCCACATTCACCTCATCACAAAAACAAACCCCAGCACCTGCCCCCGATGCAACTGTAGACTCACCGTCCACCACCTGCTTCTAGAATGTAACCAATTCCACCGAGAGAGATCCACAGCCAACCTGCCTAATGACCTAAGTACCATGTTGACTAACATCGATTGCTGCAACCGAACTATAAAGTTTCTTAAAACTGTAAGGATGTACCATAGAATCTAAACCTTGTAACTGCCACAGTGGTCGCTAATAACCATTGTAGTTCTACAGCGACCTTAAATAAATAAATTAAAAAAAAAAAAAAAAAAAAAAAAAAAAAAAAAAAAAAAAAAAAAAAAAAAAAAAATAATACTTATGGATACTTATGGAATTTAAAAATTAATTACAACCCTTTTTCTACAAAAAATCTTTAAATTTGCAATAAAAAATATTGACAGTCACTTATCAAGATAAAAACTATCCTATCTTTTAAGTTGGACCAAACAATACACATTTACAAAATTTCATCGAAATCAGTTCAGCGGTTTCGGAGATTAGCGTAAACGCACATCGTGACACGAGATTTTTATATATAAATATTTATAACCCATAAAAGTTAAAAATTATTTTCTAGAGAGCTACATATTCAGCTCTTCAAAAATTAGTCTGTTATCTACTTTCCAGTGAGAATTTAAAGTTTCATTGTGAATTCTGATTCTGAATTTTAAAATAAGAAAATATTGCTATAAAATTTTTTTTGAACCAGTCATTTATCGAAAGTTGTACTTTACTGTCTTTATAACACAAATTCATTATTATTCCTATAATTGTTGTCATTTAATTTACAAAATATTTTCAACGCAAAATTAAAACATCTTTAAAACAAATCAGCACAAAAGAAATATCTTTAAAACAAATCAACACAAAATTTTAAGAGATTACTCTTGCATGTACTGTGTTATGGGACAAAACATGAGTGAGTTAAAACCATGCTTTTGATTTACCTCTTCCTCAAAATCATCTTTGAAATCCTGCAAAACGAACAATCTGTTTCAGAACGATTTTTTATAAAAGAATTGAGAAAAAATTAACGTTTTTGAACGGCATTCAAAGCAGGTTTTATCTTTTTGTTAGGCATACAGAACTTGTAATTTTAAAACTGAAAATTTTAAAAATAAAAATAATTTTAGTTTTATACCCTTGGTTATGCTATATACATACGTCTGGTACTTGTTTAATTCAACTCTTTTACTTTTAACCCAATAATTTTTCTAAAAATGGGCAGTTCCGAGAAAACAATGATTACCTGAAAGAAAGAAGAAAAATTATTAAAATATAATTCAATTAAATCATAGGTATCGTCAAACAAATATAATAACAATAAAGCTTACGTACGATAGTGATTTGAAAACTAAATATAAAATTTTGATTAAAAAATTAGCTCTCGTGTAATTTTTTCAGAACTCAATTTTACTTAAGGGGGGAGATACCTGTAAAATTTTGAAATTTTTTTTTTTTTTTTTTTCAAAAAATTTTAGTATGATCCTTTAAGAATATGTCACAAAAATTTTGGAAAGTTATTTCAAGTATTTCTTATATTATAGCGTATTAACCGTGACGCCTCTATTGTTTGCGTTCGAGCGCAATATGAATATTGTAATTGTATTTAAACTTTAAACGCGTTTTTCTCAAAACCATATTTTTAGAAATTGCTGACACGATAACTCAAAAAGTTATTGATCGATCTTCCTGAAATTTTGCACATATCTTCTTAACAGCATTATTTTCGATATCAACCTACATGTTTTTGAAAATTTGTTTAAAAAATAATTTTTTCGAAGCAAAAAAAGTCGAAAAATTCGATAAAAAATTCATTTTTTTTTTCGAGTGTTTTATTTCACGAAAAAATTGTTTTTTTCACTCATTTTTAGGTTGGTATGGAAATTATGACATTAATAAATAAAACAAATTTTGGTTTTTCATTTTCGGATCAATAGAACTGAAGCTACAATGTCAGCAGATTGAGACGTCTCACCGCGACCTTCCCGGAAGAAGTTAGTGTACATCCGCCATTTTTAACAATTAGAATAAAAAAAAAATTTGTTGTATTACTTTAAAGTATAAATAAATCACATGCTAATTTTCAAAAATATATAAGAACTCCTTCATTTAAAAAAAAATTAATGAAAATCAAGCAAAACTTGAGTATTTACAGGTATCTCCCCCCTTAAGGGGGTATTCTAAAAAAATCGATTTTTTTTTTTTTTTATATTTTCAAAGCTTAACTATTCAAGGATATGTCTACAAGAGGATTTTTCAAAATTCAAATTATTTTCGGAGATATAGGTATTTTGCTGACCCGGCATTTCATGATTTAGACTGCGAAAAACTTTACGCGAAACTTTAAACGCGTTTTTCTCGAAACTATCTTTTTCAATACCATACCCACGATTTCTCAGGTTCTACTGGACCGATTTACCTTAAATTTTTAGAGAGTTTTCTTTATAGACTTGTCTATGGCCGGAACTATCCTCATCCCCAAATTTCAATTTTTACTATTTTTAAAAAAATTCGAAACAGTCAAAAAAAGGGGTAAACAAATTGTTTTTTTTTCAGGCAGTCGCCATTTTGTGAAAAAATGTTTGTCCAACTTTTCCGTAGTTCCAGCCATTGCGACATTATTCTAGATTAATAATCTTTTTTTTTTTTTAGTTTCAGATTGCTAGGAGGGTTGAAATCGTGGGTATGGTCACGCGCCAATTTTTGGCGACCCCCCACTTCATCACCTGCTAATTTGTGAAATTTTCAACTTTTTTTATTTTTTGATTTTTTTCTGCATTCTTCTAATGTTAATAAATGACTAATAAAAAAATGGATACTAAAAATATTAATAGCCTTTTTTTTTATGACACTTCAAAAATTACATGCAATTCATGCCTCTAGACTAGAATACCCCATTAACTTTTGTTTGTTATCCCATATGCCAGGATTGCAAATTTAGTAAAATCAGAATCCATATACCATGAAACCCGAATAGGAATTTACTCTATCAAACCTTAAAACTACATACATATGTCAAATTCCGACTTTCTATATTACAGAATTTAAATTTAAGAAGGCAGTAATAAACAAACAGACAGCTAGATCGGGTGGTGAGAGCAGAAGTAGCAACAAAAATAAACCTCTGAGAAATTCAGATAACATCAAAGAGTTGCATCCAACCGTATGTAACATTTTGTGGTTTAAATACAACAGTGTAACATTGTAATTTAAAGATTAGTGCGCCACTTTCTAACTAAACGTCTTACTATCCTGTAGGAATTCCCATGTTCCTAATAACAAGATAATAAAAACAAGACACAGAGCTGTGTTTTATAAATAATTTATTTTATATTCCTCGCAAGAAACCGGGTGTGACAGGGTTCAAGTAAAATTTATTGTAAGTACATTTAGAATATCAACCTCTCGTCTATATGACGCAGAACATGCACTTAAATCTACATTGTAAACTCTGTCGCAAAATAAAGCGTTTATGGCGATTTCGAAAGGTCAAAATTTCCTGACCTGAACAACCATCAAATGACCATAACTTTGAGAATATAATATCCTCATAATAATCCGCGTTCTATCTTATAACTAGTAGGAAGTGTTTTAACTAAGTTCACCAAGTTACACTTCACCGCGCCAAAGAAATATTTAAGATGAAGATTGCAGTCTCGCCAGTACAATAAAACGTTTTATTGCTAGCACGTTTTATGTGTCCCCGGACGATAAAAATTCAGAGGAAAATAATTTGGATAAATTAAAGCTTGTTCTTCGCTGCAAATTAAAGTATTAGTCCGATAAAGTTTACGTGGAATATTATTTTTCAATACTTTTTTTAACAATCTGGTTAAATGCAGAATCAAAAATTGCTTCAAAAAAGTTGAAAAATTAGGTGGTTTAGTAAATGATTTATTCTGAGATTTGATCATGGAGTGCCACAGGGTTCATTAATCAGTTTTTTTTTTGTTACTATTATATATATTTATATTTATAGAAGTGAGTATACAGGTCCAACCCTATAATCTTAGATCTGCACGAGATTTCCGTTTAACCTTATAATGAATAAATATAAAATTGTTTCAAATTTAAATTAATTTAAAAGTGCTTTAATCCACAATGTAAGGAGTAATTTTATTAAATAATATCTTGAATTTTGTGATGAAATATTACGTAACAAAGCAATTTAGTGTCTGAATTCATTATCTACGTAAAAGCTGTTACCAAAACGTCTTGTTACAAAAAGTGAATTTTAAGAAGTTATCAATCTTACTCATTGGCGGGTCCGGATGCATTATTAAAAATTCCTCCGGAAGTGAATCAAACAATTTTTTATCAAAATGAATACGCGCTGAAATTTCATTTTCCAATTGGGGCCTCCGAACAGGTCGTGGCGAATTTCTCTTTCTTCCTATTTAAATGCGGTTGAATTGCGGAGTACCCCGCCAGCAGGCAGTTCCGCCAAACTTTCGGTTGTCTTACAACCCAAAGACAGTCCAAGACTTTGGCGAAGACACGACCGTGGGCCTGCTGAGCAACGCCGTTTCCCATATTACTCCCAACTCCACTCGAAGATGAACAAAGATACGTAATAAAATTTTCGAGTATTTTTGAATATGGGAAAACTTTTTCTGGCGGCAGGTGAATTTCATTACGACGATTATGTAACCTTTCTCCGGGGCGAGGAGCGCGGGGTTCAGGGAGTCGATGTAGCCGCGATTTTGTGGCGCTCAGGAAGGTCACGGCGGGGACTCCAAGACAAAATTGCCTCTTTTATTGGAGCTAAGGCGTCTAAAGACGTTGGATTCTCGGTCGCAGAAGGCTCTTTGATTTTTTGCATGTTAATCGAGACGCGCATCGCCAAGCGGACTAGACCCAGATTAGATAATAAAACCTGGCAACGAACGAATTCCGTCAAGTTGGACGAGTTTTCATTCGGTTTTGCGGTGCAGCAAAATGGCCAGAAGACGGTCAAGCGCCGGAATGTGAGCTGAATTCGAACGCGGCCAGTTACTTTTAATAGTTGATGTTGTTATGGCTGCCAGGTTGGAATTACCTGAAATTGGACAGCCAGGTCATTTGGACCTGGTCGTGTGAACCGAAGGTCTAATTGGGCAATTGCTTAACGGGCGCGTCACGCTCCCAGCTGAAGACCTCTATTGCTGCAATTGAGCGATGTCGCCGGTTGCATTCGGACAGCTTTTTAATTATGTTGTTTTGCATGTCATTAAGTAATATCTGATAATTTTGGCTTCTGGAAAGGTGATAAATCAAGTTTTAAAATTCTTGTTTTTTTTCTTCTTTTTTTCTATAGCACTGCCAGTCGCAAGAATTATTAAACATACAACAAAATGCAAAAGTACAATTTGTAACAAAGAGAAAGCACAGAAATAAGTGTTTTCTCGTCGCTTCGTTCAATGCTTTCTCTTTGTTACATATTATTTCATTAATCCGGCATTTTACTTTTCCAATTTAAAAGAAAACCGGTCAAAGTGAGTCGTGCCCACATAATCCGGGTTCGATACCAAAACTTTATATAAAAAAAAAATAATAATAATAATAATAGATCAACCGAATTTAACCACAAGGTAAATAAAGAATATTCTAAATTAACGTAATATATTATGTTAAAACGAAGGAAATATATTCACACAGGCGAAATTGAGGATACGAATTGAACGAACTTTGGTTTCAGCAGGATGGTGCGACATACCACACAGCAACAAACAATCGATCTTTGCGCACTAAGTTCGGTAGTCGTGTAATTAGTCGTTTTGGTTATATCAATTGGCTCCACGGAGCTGTGATTTGACGCCATTGGACTATTTTTTGTGGGGTGCCATTAAAGATTGATGTTATGGTAATAATCCACAAACGATTCAGGCGCGTGATAGGCTTCATCAACGAAATTGTATTCCATCATTAATGGGAAGAATTGCTCTTGTCAACAAAATTTGCAAAAAATGGATCCGTGTTTATTTTATAGTATTTTTAGAAGAAACTCAATAATATTTTTTAAATTTCAAAATTTTTTAGTTTAATATCTAGTTAATAAAAATATAATTAACAAATGGAATTTTTTTTATACGTTTAATTTTAATGTTTTAAGAATTCTATTATAAGTGATAAACTAACAGCATTAAATGAACTTAAAATGTTAATACAAATCAAAAATCGTGAGCAAAGCCTTTCCTAAAAATCCATAATTGCCGATTTTTGGTACGAGCTTTACCATACTAAAAAGCACCCAAAATGTTAGGCTCAAAGAATTGCTTAGGGAAAACTAAGATTAGGTGTCGTGCAGCAACCTCCCAAGTAGAATTTTCTTAGGGCTAGCCCTATAGTATGATCCGAACCAGATCAGGGTGTGTTCCAGTATGCCATAGTAGCATACTCAATATCCGGACCTAATTAGAAACATTTTCAAGTGGGCCCTATTTTACCTGATCTGATCCGGATAGGTGTTTCTTTATTTTAGATGCCTAAAGGATTGTCTGTTTTAACTTATCCGGGCCTGAACTCAATACCTTATCCGAACCCTCATATAGAATACCTTATTTGAGCTTATCCGGCCCTGATATCGAGGATTTATCTTAGCCCTATTTTAGAATGATTTATTTGAACTTATCAGGCGCTGAAGTCAAATCGTTTTTATAATTTTAATACAGAATGCAGTGCTTTACACCTATCCGGCCCTGAGATCAATACTTGAATTTTCTCGCAATATGCTTCATTAATTTTTGAATTTACATACATAGGTTGATTGGCATTTTTTATGAGTCTGCCACTCCTACATGAAAACTATGGTTAAAAATAAGTTGTAAAGAAGATTTGACATAAAAATCTGTAGTATGTACATACATAGGTTCTATTCGTGTGAAAAATAACTTGGGATATAGCGATAAGTGGGATAACTATTGAAGTAAAAATAACCACTAAGGATTAATTTGTTAATTATCCTTTGAACAAGAGAAAATGATAGGTTTCCTGGTGCACTTTATTTGAATATGTCCATAGAGGACCAATACAAACAAATTTTCATATACATAAATAGATGCTTTTACGTTAAAATTGAAAGATTTAAGTTAACAAATCGCTAAAATCCTTTCTTGGAGGAACATAAAATTGCTTTTTTCAGAAGGACATGGACCCGAAGTGCAGGAAGGAACCTTTTGATGTAGAACCGTAATACCTTTTAAGCTATAATTATTGTAAGTTCGAACTCCTTCCTTTTTATGTTTGGAAAGAAAAAAACTCAATCTCCTTGGAGCCGTTCATTCAAGAATCGAAATTATGCTATTAATAAGAAAAATGCAGGCCTTTGGAGCCGCTCAACCGTGACGCGGACATCAACGAAAAACCGATAAACCCGGAGCGTCGCGCGTGTTAGTGTCGACCAAAAACCCGGTCCCACGGAGGCGCAGCGCCACTCTTGCGATTTTGTCTGTCTGTCCGGCGAGGCGGCTGGGACCGGTACATGAACTTCTTATCGCGGTGTCATTGGCCACGGAATTGACGCATGATAAATTAAAATGCAATCAGCATCTGCCGGGCCGGGGCCGCGCAATTTATCGATTTTGCACGGGGGACTAGCGGCGGGTCCGCTCGAATAATAGCAGAGCCGTCTCCAAGCAGAGTTATCATTTATTACCTGGACGAACAGGTAAATTGCGAGTTTCCTCCCGGTAATCTCAACAGACCCGTTTCAGTCCATCCGACATGCAGAAACAGGCTCCAGTGAAAGTGAAATTTTCCTCGCTCGGATTGCGTGCTATGCACGAGTTTTCCACTGTTCCGCAACACTGCCGGACGGGCGGGCGATCGGTCGGCCAGCGGAGCGCTAGATCAAGACGGGCCCCAAGTGAATTTGTCCCCGGACCGTCACCAAAGATTGTCGCCTTTGACACGGCCCAGCCTTAGCGCCTCGCCGCGACAGGTGCCAAGAGCGGGAATGTGGTGAAATCTAATTTTCTGGTGTTCGATTTCTGTCTGCTGCGACCGGGGCCCCGAACGAATGGTCTTCGAAAGGCGACCGGAGGTGCTCCGGCGGGCACTTCGCCGGCTTCAGGATTAAATCGGTGTGGAAGCGGTCAGGGGGGGGCGCAGAAAAGAATTCTTTGGCTTTCCGTTTTGGGTGACTGGCACTCAGGTGAAATTCAAAGGAAATGCACCTTCCTTCCCGCGCCCTTCCTTTCCACCCCGCGGCGTGGCCAGCCAATGCACGCGGAAACGTAATTTGTATTCATTATATCGAGGGCCGTGGCTAACTAGCGCTCAGAATTAATCAGCCAAGTCCACGCCTTCAATGCACCACGAATCCTTAGAAAATCAAGGCGATTATCGCCGGACCATAGGCCGCTAGCCCTCGCAGCCGAGGAGACCACTTCCTACTTGTCCGTGCAGCCTGACTGCAATTTCGAAACGGCTTAGCATCGATTACGATCTTCAGGGCAATTTCTCAAAACAACCGCCCCCACTATGACCTCAAATCTGTGGCCACTTCTTAACATTTTTATAATGAGTAAAATTCGCCTTAGAAGCACAATCTTATCCGCTTTCGAATATTCAAAAATGTTCTACTTGAAATTTTATACATTGTCTATCGGACTAAATTTTATATACATATAGTAAAATTAAGAGAAAATAGTTATAGCAAAGCGTTCCTAAAAAATGCTAAAACTACTCTCTTTAAATTCATATAATGGATTTAAGAAGAAAACTATAACACAACGAAATATTTTAGTTCTGATCGAAAAGGTTCTTATCATTTCGTTATTTTCCCTTTAGGTAAATAGGATTGAGTTTATTATGTCATTTAACGATTAAATCATAGTGCACTGTAATGTTACTTTAATGTAATTTAATCGGTTTTAAATGAATTTCGAATTTAAATAAACTGACGAACCCACAGACGGACATGCCGAAACTATAAAGGCCCAACCATAATCGACATGACTTGATATAAGAAACTTAACGAATTTCAAACGTTAACATAAGCAAATCATAATGACATTGACATAAACAAATTTTAAAACGGAGCAAAATGAGTGCCGAAAAGTTGTTTTATTTGCTAAATTTACTAAAAGAATTGAAAGACTTTTGAGGGATGAACTGTATGCAAGAAGAAAACAACGCTCTTGTGCTGTGCGTATGATAAATCGGGATAGGAAAAAAAAGTTCCATTTTTAAAAATTAAAGAGCTTGATGCCCAGATGCTTTTTATTCATAAACGGATGAAAAATGAAATTTTCAGTGTTCTCCTTTATTTATTAGAAATCATTTTCCTTTTTTGCTCTGTCATGACATGAGCTATTGAATTTGTCGTATAAACACCTATAATTCTGAACTTTATTTATCACCAATACCTCGAATTATTCCAATTTTAAAATTTTTTAGCTAAAGCAATATGATAAAGGAAATTTGCAAGTCCTTATGTTAGGTACGGTTTCAATCGTAGGAGATATGTTTAACGAAAAATTGCATGTTATGTCAAGTCAATTATGGGTATTTTCATTAGCTAAGTTAAAATCGCATCACTTAAGTGACGTCACTTATATTAAGTTATGTCGATTATGGTTGGGACTTAGGAGTTCCTTATTTTTCCACGGAACCGTAAGTTTTCTAAATGACTAAAATTACTGTTTTGATTTAAATGTTTTTACTCCCACCGTGTTTATAAAGTTTTTGTTTTATACTTTAATTTTTATTCTCACTTGATTGAATGATATACTGAATTTGGACGTATTTATTTAATTTAGCTTGCGGAATACAATAATTTGACAAATGGTTGTAACGAAAAATAGTTTATATATGTATTTGTATACAATAAACTCAAAACTCAAAACTCGATGCGCTACCGCGAACAACAAGTTTAAAATCTAACCTAATTTTGCAATTTTGAAACTTCAAACAAGCGAAACCTTTATTAACCCGTTGTAGTCACTGGGGGTTCAGAAGACCCCAGGGAAAGTTTACGGGTCCATAGCTCAAAACGTATATTTTAAATTTGAATTTTTGCTGCCATCTGTTGTTGCCAAGTGACACCACTACAGAGATTTAACGGTCACGAGGCTCGACATAATTTCAGTTAGCCTCTTGATTTGAGCAAATATTTTATTTTTCTGGCGTCCAAAATACCCCGTTTGACTTGTACGTCTAAAAAGTAAGTAATAATTTGATTTGTTAAGTGAAATAATCGTGATAAAAGTGTGCAGTGGAAGGTAGTGAATACTAAAAAAGCTGGAAGTATTTTTCTTTTCAGTATAAACTTTCATACGTGCTAATATCAGAATGTCAATACAGATGATTTTGAGAGACAATGCTCAGAGAACATGTGATGAAGACAAGTCCTTAGTTACCTTAAAAAAAAAAATAAAAAAAAAAACTATTTGCAAAAGGGTTAAGGATAGAAAAACTAACATTTAGTGCCCATCATGTCTCCGCCCAATGTGTGATGAACATCGTGTGTCTGGCGGATAAGAATAATTTTTTATAATTTTTTTTTTTGTTTCATTGTAGGTACTTCTCATATTTTTCAGCGATTACTAATAAAATTGTAATTTTTAAAGTGATCAAGTGTTTTTTTTTTTATCTTAATTCAATATAAATCCTATGTTAACTTTCTCGATTTTTCAAAAATGAGTCACTTCAATCTGCAGAATAAATATACTTTTGCCAGTATTGACAATAACACTTATTTTTATATGAAAGTATACATTATCTGAAGAACATGTTTCTAACTTTTTAATTTAAAATATTGAAAATTGTAAATTTTATAACAAAGTTTGTTTTCAAACAATTTTTTATTTAATTTTTTTCGTACAGTTAAAATTAAAAAAAAGGGTTATATGTAAAAGAGACTTTTAAATATGTTCAGTTAAATGTTTGAAAAATTAGTGAATCACAACTGTTTCTTCGACCTGCGGTCCAAAAGACCCCGTGTGACTCTTACATACGTATTTAAAGATGGGAATACAACAGGTTAAAACCTGAAATTTTCAACTTCAAGAGATTTCCTTGAAAATGTCTGTATAAGGAGTCGTTGTTTATAATCTAAGTATTTATACTTTACCGTCCTTCGTAGGAAATTCAAAAAATTTTAAATATGTGTCATTCCGTAGGTAAAGAGAGCGCAATGTAGTAGACTATAAGGAATCGAATAGAAGTGGTCCGAGCTCAAAAGATGTAAAATTCGCGAAAAAAAATCATTTTGAAGTTAAAAAACTAAAAATTTAAAAATTTTCAAAATTGCTGAAAAAATTGATTTAAAAAAATTTATCAAAAACTTTGGATGCATTTTTAGCCGCTCAGAGTGCTCTGCAATTTTATCACGTGATAGTAGACTATATATACTATGTAAAAAACTGCGAAAAAAAATGTTTTGATAATTTTTTGATTTTTCACTTAAGGGGGGAGTAAGGTTAATTCGATACAAAAAGAGCGTATTTTCGATACTTTTTTTTGACGACACAGTTAATATATATATATTTCTATAATTATTGTATAATAAAGTAACATTTGAGGAATATTCTTTGAAATTTTCATTAATTTTTATGAAGAAATGAGTCATTGACAGCGAATCTCCGCGGACGTTTAAAAAAAAGTATTATTGCGGTGCCCTTCATAACTCATCATTGGATCATTTGAAATCAAAAACCCAAAATGATTTTATTAGTTGATAAGTTTCTGGAGGTAATAGCGTCGAGTTTTTTTTTTATTGATTTTTCAATTTTTTACAGCACTTAGAAGTCAATATGCCGATTTTTCATCAAAAAAATTGAAATTTTTTTATTTTAAAATACGTTAAAATTAAAAAAAAAAAAAAATCGACGTCATTATCTCTCGTCATTTATGTAAAGAAAGAGTGTGCAAAAATTCAAAAAGATCGGTGCAGTAGATTTTGAGCTACAGTGGGCACCGACTCTGAAAGTGCTAAGTGTGAGAAAAACGCGCTTAACAGTTTCAAAGATTTTTACACCACAAAAGAAATCTCCGTTTGTTAGCGCTGTCAGGTGACTATCCCCTGAAGCCCGAAATCGGACCGGAAAGGCAGAAACTTACAACCCCATATCTCCGTTAGTTTTACTCCAATCGACTTCAAATTTTGACACAATAATCTTATTATGTTGTACATTAATATATATCAAAAAAAAATAAAAAATTAAACCAGAAAAATAACTTACCCCCCCCCCCAAAAACGCGTTTTTAGAGAAAACTGCGATCGACCAAATGGGGCCTTTACCTACGGAATGACACATATTAATTTTCGACATACCTATGTATGCGGGAAATCTCGAAAATAAAGGCGGGAATCGAATCCAAAACTTCCTTGGTGGCCACTTTAAGTAACCCATTTTTCATGAGAAGTACGAGCAGCAGATCCTGAATTTTTGAGGATTTTTAACTGGAAATCATTCACAATTCAAAAAATACAGATCTCTAAAGTTAGAATTGATGCTTTCAGGGTTCAATGATTTATTTTCAGAATCCAAGCTTTTATTTGATTCTAGGAAAGTCCGTGGTTTTTCTCCTTAGACTAAAATTATTTAGCGCAACATTCTTTCTATTTATAATTTTTTTTAATACCTTTTATACCTTAATTAGTGAATCTTTTAATTTATGAATGACTAAAGTGTAAATGTTGAGATGTCTGGATAGAAAACAAGAGTGTAAGCTACCGAGTCCTACCCCTCGGAAATGCTTCTTATTCTTAATCTTGTCAAATATTTCCAGTGAGTTGGTTCCGCTTTCAAAGTGCACTCCAAGCAAATAATTTAGCAGGAAGACAGACGAAAAATAAAATTGCGAGGAACAGCGAAATTTACTCGTGCTTGCTAATAAATGGGATGAATGGCGGTGGGTTGAACTCCCGGAGAAAATTAATAAGTCTCCGACGGCGCGACTTTTCATAATCTCCACCATTGATACTTTCGCGATTATCGACAACTGCGGCCGCGATAACGAAAGACGGTTTCTTCTATGGCCGTATAAACACTTTTTATGTAATTGCAGCTGTCAGCGAAAGTCTTATCTAGTTTTGTGCCACTTTGCCACGCTATCGGCTAGAGGAGGGATTACAATTCAGTTCGATAAACCGTGCGCTTTTATTACTAGGAGAAAATTCAAAATTAAAAAGTTGTCTGATTCTCCTCAATTATGTATTTTTTTTTCACCATAAACAAAGGGATTTGCATATTAAATAACATAATAACACGAGCAACCTTGCTTATTAATCTTTGATTTTATAACAAAAGAAAAAAAATAACTATACCGGATTAAACAAAACAGCTTTTTTCTTCTGAAATTCCTCAAGTTTCAGAAATTAAACCTTTTTATTATTGCATTTATACTGGTGAAGGTAAACAAACGATTTTAAGTTCAATTACAGGAACTCAGGTTCTAGTGAAATTTATATACATATATATATTTGCGATTCAATTAAAAATAAAATTGCTACGATTGACTATGGATTTTCGTGATCGCAATTTTCAACCAATATCTAGAAGTTTTTGGAAACGCTGAACATCTGTTCAAAGTTTAAAAATTTATGGTTACAGATCCAAAGTGACAGACAAATTTCTAAATTCAAAATCCTATTCAATTTTAAATCGATATCTAGAAATAGTGTCGCTGATTACATTAACTTTAAAATTTTGGAATACATACCTACTATTAATAAAAACACATCTTGGAGCCTGTGAGTTGTAATATTTGCAGCATAAGGTTTAAACCTTTAATAATTCCTTAACTTCCTTAAATTTTAATAGCTAAAAAAATTAAAATGATGTTCCCAACTAACAATAAATAAATAGTATCGTGAAAGGCGATCTGGCATTTTATCAATTTAATAAAGAAACAGAGATCATCAACTGAAAAAACACAATATTAACATAGAATACCATACTACATAAAAAAAATATACTTATTTAATGTTTTTAGTGAAATGTAATTTGAATGATGGACAAAATGAGTGAATCAAATGAAAGGAATTCTTTTTTGAAGACAGATTGAAGGTTTTATTTTTATTATTCAGAGCAGATAAAAAATCCATTATAAAGAGAAATTTTTGGAAGTAATGATAATTTTATAGCCATTAAATTTGACGTGAGCCATCCACATAAATCTTCAAATTGTTTACGATTGAGCGGCAGCCTCTGAAAATTTCTTCATTAGTAAAAATATTTAAAGCTTTGAAGATATTAATTATAGGATGTTGTCTTGAGCATAAAAACAAATCATTTAGCTCTTATTTGTATTTTTTTATGGAGAAAATCTTAGCCAAATTCCAATTTGAGTTTAATTCCGACCATATTTGGATGTACAAATATCCGAAATATTTTTTGCAAAAACCTCAATGGCAAACAACTGTCCTTTACAAGTCTTTTGTTTGCATAATCAATGTGAAAAAAAAATCAATGCTCAAGCAAGCAGAGTCAATTTGTAGCCGCTGCTCGTCCACTCCGAACATCAACAGGTGAGGGTCAAAAAGTGTTTTCGTGAGATATTTTTGGCAACAAACTCCATCCGTTTGTGTGGGATAAATTTAGATCAGAGATTTCAACGAGATGAACCGTGATGCTGTACGCAGGATGTCACTTTCTCTGGCTTACGTTATTCATAGGAGACAACGTCCAATGAAACAGGGGATTAAAGGGGATTTACGAATAATTACCGAAAGCCTTTCTCGAATTTAATTGCGCTGTTGACAGGCTCTTCTAAATATCTCCGCAGTTAAAGGAAAACTTTAATAGATTTTTTCCCCAAAAGCAACCTCGTAAATGCGGAAATAGAAAAGAAACTTTCCCTATTCAGTGTTTTAACGTAATTTTACTAATAAATGCCATCCCCAAAGAAAATCCAAGGATACAGCCAACTTCCTAGACAATACTTCTTCTCTTCGCACCCCACCTTGGCCTCTTAATGGGATCTACATACTTTTCTTCATTCCTCCTAGAAATCCTCCAGACTAGCTTAATTACAAATTACTAGTTTTTACTGCATTTCATGTTCTTTTGTATTTCCAAAGAATGAAGCCTTTCAAATGAAGACATATTCAAGAAAATGGTTTCTAGAACAGACAGAAAAGAAAATGAAACAGAGAAAAAGAAATGCGAAGAAAATCGCCTTAAGACAACTTCAATTAGATTCACTTTTAGTTTTCTTTGCTGTGATTCTTTCCCTTTTCACAATTTGGAATTTTCACTTCTTAATCCATTGAAGCCTGGCGGAGTAGCGTGCTGGTTTGCATGTGCATTTAACTGGAAGAACACTGACCATGGGAAGAAAGTTTTTAAATTTTTTCAACCATTTATAAAGTCATAACGTTCCAGTCGACGAACAGAAGAAATTTTTTAATTTTTGGGAATCAAAGAAGTTGAGTTGTAGTTTGCAAGAGAATGGGAAATTTTTTATATAATTGCCTTTACGCACATTAAGCAACTAAAAGGAGGTGTTTTTCGATAGATGCTCCTTGTATCACAATTCGTTAATCCATGCCTTTACTTTTGTAATTATATAATACTGAAATATTTTGAAAAGGCACAAAAGAGTCTAATTAGCCATATAAATTTAGCCCACTTTTTAGAAAGTGTCTAGAAGCATAACATAACCTAATAATTTTTAGTCCAACTTTTGTCTAAATCTATCGCCAGAATTAGTGTTTTATCGTTTTTTAAGGATAAATCCTAAAAGTGATTTTATAAAATTAAGAGTATCAGCCTTTATTTCCTTGGATAGTGCAGAAATAGCAAATAATTCTTTTGATGTTTTATTATGTATAAAAAAAAACAAATATTCTCAAATGCTTGCTTAAAAAGGCAAGACATAAATTTATAAATTTAAACAAGATATTCTTAATTTAATGCTCTTAATTCCAGCAAAGTACATATTCCAAAATATTCTAAATTTAAGAAAAAATGCTCAAAAATATAAAAGTTAACTTATAAAAGCAGTCAAAAGCATGTCAGGCCATGCTTAGTGTAGGGCTCCGTAGCGACTACAAACGATAAAATACGAATAATACAGTGCTAAATAAAATAAAAATGTATATATATGTACATACATACACGCATACATACATGCACATATACATAAACTATTTGACTCTATAGTAAGTCGTGTTATATTTAAAAGTAGTAGTATTCTAGATTTTTTCTGATTTTTTCCGAAATTGCGTTCAGGGTGATATTTTGGCCGACACAAACCGAATCAAAAATGGCCACTTTGGAATCGAATATTTCAAAAACGGAGCATAATTTTGAAAAACGGTTTAATGATTTTAAATTACCTTTTCAACGAAGCTCCAATCGATAGGTTAATTAAAATGGACGGACATGGCGAAACCATAAGGGTTTCTTGTTTTGCTACGGAACCCTAAAAACTGAACATAACGAATCTGCGAGTAAAGAGCATGTGGGATTTAAGATTCAAAAGAACCAATTTCGATCCCAGTTAAGATAAAAAGTAAAATTTCATTAAATGTGAGATCATTTTCAGTATGTTTTTCAAAGATTTGTTTTCTTAAATTAAAAACTTTTTGCCGTATTTTGTATATTTATATTATTTCTCAGACCATATGAAAAACAGTCATTTTAATTGAAGTTTACAGTCCAATAGTAAATTTTATTACAAAGTTTTCAAACTGCTGTGATCAATAAAAAACGGACAATAAATTTAAGACTTCTTTTTAACTTAGAAGGAAACCTAAAAAAATCAAAAGCCTGCTAAATATCCGTGGCGAACTTGGCGTTCCAGGAATAGCTAAAGGTTTGTTGGTCATTGCGAAGTGATGATTTGTTTCACACCGAAGCGACAGCACAATCGCAATCCGACAATTTCCATAATTTTCTTTAAGTGGACAAAGTTCGACTGTTTCGCGGTATTGTTTTTGCGGGCAGAATACCTGTTCAAACAGACGCAGCAGCGGCTCAGCCGAAGAATAAATAATTCGAGTACTATCGCGGCCGAGCAGCACTCCGTCCGGAGTTCATTAAAACTGATACGCGTCCATAAATCTCCGGCATGATGGAATTCAGAACTCCGATTGACGAATGAAATATCTCTTTGGCATTTGTGAGCCACTTTAGCGCAAACCATGAAATGCATGGCCCGCTGCTGCAGGCATTTCGCGGCGAATTTGCAATTTTTTGGAATAATTAATATTTATGGAGGCCCTCGGTGTCACGCTGTTCCGTCGCAAATTCCATTAGTTTTGCGGCCTCTGAATCAAACAGTGTTGTTCTGGCCGGGCGCACTCTGCGCTTTATTGCAAATATTCAGACACATAGAAACAACGGCTGTACGGTTCGGCCGCTGTTTGGATTAATCATTTCCAAGTCAAAAATTATTTGCCCAGCACAACAGGGGTGGCGCCAATTATTCTACCAAAACTAATTCGCACTGCCTTCGTGCAAGCTCTAAATTTGGCTAAAATTGGAACGTTGCAAAATAAATTTATGAACCGTGAAATAATCTACTTTCCCTGCCAAAAGCCTCCTGTGGGTGTTTATACATCAGTTAAATGGGCTCACGGACTGATTTCAAACAACCCATTCGTTATAAATATAATTGCTATTTTTGAATTCGTAGATAATGTGGAACTTCCACCAGAAATGCCCTGATAAAGATGTTTGCTATTCCTCACAAAATAAATACCATTCATTCAGCTGGAAATTTTTATTGAGTTTATTTAGTAGGACAGGGCACGTTTAGTTTATTTGATCAAAGAAAACGTAAATACTGATACTAAAAGTTAAATTTATTATATTTTTATTTTTTTATTGCATTCAAACAATGAAACAAATTTACTATACGGGATTATATGCATACATGACATCTTTTCAAAGATGTTTTACTAGAAATGCAATTAAGATAAGGTGTGCAGTATGTGCGACATCTAAAAAATACAGGTCACATCTAAGAAATGGAGGTGACATTGTTCAGCTATTTATTTTTCATTAAAAAAAAAAAATCAAGTTTCAGTTGTTAATGCATAAAAGTTGAGTGATGTGTGTTGCGTCTTAAACATACAATATATAGTTAAGTCTTAAAAAATAAAATAAATAAAAAATATATAAAATAAAAAACAATTGAAAAACATATCAAAACATCTTCCTACGTCGAAAAATTTGAGAAGTATATAGAATTTGTTACCGTCATGTGTTTGTTTTTAGAATGCTCTCATTTAGCTTTTAGGGACTAATGTTTTTATTTTTTTTTTCGACTTTTTTAGCTAGGTATGCCATTTCTTATTTAAGTACATTTTCCCAATTGAGCAAAACCATAATCCAATTCAACAGACATTGTTGTTCCCAACTGAATTAAACTTATCCCAATTAAATTGACATTTTTTCCAAATAAATTAAACTATAACTTATAACAAAAGAATTTATTCTCATTTTTTCCCAAATTAAAATAAACTTGTTAAATGCTTTACAGAACCAAATTCTTGCTTCCTATATAAAAATATAATGATGCTATATGAATATGAGTATTGCCAGAAAAAAACGGTTATTACAGGAAGAAAGAATCTGGTTCTATAAAGCATTTTAAAAATTTTAATTTGATTTGGAAAAATTTTTATTTAAATGATTTCAGTTTTTTTTTTTATTTAAGTTAAAGTTCTAATAGAATAAAGTTATTTTGTTTGAAAATAAAGTTTAATTGTAATGGAATAAGTTTAAGTAGTTTAATTTATTTGGAAGTAGGTAATGTAAATTTAATTGGGATAAGTTGGGTTATGGTTTTGCTTAATTGAGAAAATGTTGTACTTAAATGGGAAATGGTATAGTTATAATTATAGTTCGGGCTAGATCTACAGACGTACTAAATATACCATACAAATTTTAGCAAATTCGGTTGAGTCGTTTTGCAGGTATCATATTAGCCAATTTAAAAACTGCAATTTTGAGACAAACGCTTATAAGATTCTAAAACTGCACCCGATATAACTTTCTAATGACTTCGAAAATGCAAAAAGCTCTTTTAATCACATATTCCAGATATGTTATAGATTCAATTTAGTTATAAAAAGAAAAAAGAAATTCCGATTTTTTTTTACCAAGTCTAATAAATCAACACTAAAGGTTTTGTTGCAAAACTTTATTAATACATATATGTAAGTAGTTTCGAAAAACATAACCCTTCTTTTGAAATGGGTAAAAAAATAATTTCTTTAATTCTGCAAAAACAGCAACATCCTAAAAAAAAACAATTTAAAAATTCAATTTTATGTAACATCTAAACTAAATTCTAAAAGTCTTAAATTTTAGTGTTATTTATAATTTAAACTATTGACAAAAAGTTTCGATTACTTAGGTGCCATATGCGACAAACGTTTTGCTTGTATACCGACTCCAGATCGAAACAGGCCAGACGCTATCCAGAACAGATATCAGTAAAAAAAACTTTGTTTGGTCTGATTTTGCCTGATTTTCTGGAGCAATGCACCCATCACCGTAAAACACAACAGAGCAGCAGAATGTTGACATTAACCTGATCTGTTTAGATTTGAGGTAATGTAGTCTAAGATAAGCATTTATTGCCATTTACAGCATATTTTATATTTTAGACTTATGTCTGATTTAATATATACAAATACAATTGTACTTAAATTCTGTATCTCTATACAGTGTTGCCAGACACAATTTGTGTAAACAAACGTATATGTAGGTTGGGACAAGAAAAAAATATCAACACTTTTCGGTATCGAGTACTTAGTATTCGATACTGATACTTTTTTACTCGATACTTTGCTGCCGATATTTTTACACATAAATTTTTTTGATACCTTGATTGATGGTACTATCATCCTGTGGAAGAATTTCTTTGCAGTCTCCTGAAGTTGAATATATTTTCCAGCAAGACAGTGCATCCTACCATACTGCTAAAACAAAAAAGGCGTATAATAAACTGCAAAAATATTTTTCCGCCAGCAAACTTTTGCTTTATTCGTGTCTTTGGTTTTTATTAAGATGTATTGGAACAAAATCGTGTAATTTGCACCCATTGAACACGTTCAAATAAAATTACTTAGGACATATTAACTATAATATATAATGTCATTTATAATTGAGATATAAGCGAATTCAATTATTTTGCATCTATTATACTTTCTGGTGAACTCTTCGGAAACCTACTTTTACGTGTTGATTTTCTTGATTCGATTTGTTCTTTTTTATAAACACTTTTATTTATATCATTTCCTTTTAACAATTTATTCAGTCACAGGCATTATATGCATCAATATTCAGTTTGATTTAATTGAACTATATTTTAGGACATTTTATCATAGGTAACCAATATGCATGTTTAAAAAAAACGATTCTTTCGATACTTTATTGGTGTATCTATGTACATATGTACGCAAACAGATAAAAAACGAAATCTATGTAAATAACGCACTAAAAAAATCTCACAGACTATGCTTTTTCCTTTTTATATGTGGAATACTTAGTCGATAAAATTAGTTGTTCTAAAGTTATATGAAATTATGGAGTAAGAGTTTGTAGCAACATGAAAGGAATTTTTTGCTATGAAATGTTCTACAAAGTATTCAAATATTCAGGGTAAAGTAAAAATGACTGAAACAACTTACTTGCAGCCTTCTGAATATGCTGACTTTTTAAAAGTTCAGAGAAATTTCAAATCGTCCCAAAATAGACCTGGTTTACGATAGGAATTAGGGGTGAAACGTTGTATGAACATTTATCTCATATTCTAATCAACTCAAAACCTTTTAAAATCCAATTTTATTTGAGGTAGACGCAAGGTTGACTTTGTCAGATTATTTGAGAAACATCTCACGGCGCGAGCGCTTTCTGAAGTGAGATAGTGCGCCTGCCATTCATTATTTGCGAAACTAAACTATAAACAAAATATTTGGTTAAATACTAAATAAAAAAAAATCTACGTTCTTTTGGCTTGCCAACAGACAAATTTTTTCGAAGAATTCATTACATCCGACCATTTTGGCGATTTGCTTTTTATGAAAGGAAACGATCAAAGCACGCCTCTGAAATTGTAAACAAGTGTGGAAAAATAAACATCCAGACAGCGCGAACGTGGCAAACAACTCACCCTTTAGACCAGGGAGCTCTCGGCTTGTTGACCAATTTCAGACCGTCTTCCTGAAAACTCTACTGGCTTTTTTAGAGCAGAGTAGTGTTTGACTGTTTAGGGATAAACAACTTTACAAGTTCGATTACTAAAAATAGATCCGGATGGGGAGGGACTCAGCTGGAACGACGCAATTTAGCTGGCTGTTTTGACTTAAGTTGAGAGGAGTCTGCTTTTATTTCGGCTACACCTGAACTGGTTTTGTGGATGCATTCCCTGGTAAACCATGAACTTGAAATTGTAAACCAAAATTTGGTTTTAGGGCAAACGATGCACTCCCGAGAACGAATATAGATTGCGTTTAAATACATGCAGTTCAGCTGTGGGAATCAATCAAGAATTGAAAGCAGTTTCTTCTTACCAAAACAATCATATAAAAATAGTCCGTACAAAATTGAGTTTATACATATCTTTACTGCCTCGATCCGCTCACTCAATTTTTAATAAATGATCTTTTTTAGGACGACGGTAACCATGAATAGAGCGATTTTTAAAAAATTGCTGTTCATTAATCCCTAAAATTCAGATTTAGAATTTGTTAAGTTATTGTGTAATATTTCCGAGAAGAAAAATTTTGCAATTTTAAGGATTTTGGTCACCAAATGGTTTTTTATTCTCAAAAGTTGGCTATCAAATCAAAGCTGTTAAATGGATCTTCCAAAAATATAGATAACATTTATTTATAATAGGGGAGGTAGGGGATGGATGGGCACTTTTTCACAATTTAATGCATAAAAAATCAGATTTTATAGATAATCAACATTTATTGCCAATTCTTATTGCACCACACATTTGGCTAGATATCTTAAAGAGAACTTTCTTCAAATTATAATCAGTCTCAACATTACGAGATAATTCAGAAATTAAGTCAAAAGTGCCCAATGCTCCCTATGGCAGGGAGGTTTGGACACACCCTGTGGGAGGCTTGGGCATGGCCTCTAAAACACTTTATATCTATAATAGAATCCCAAAATAAAAGTTAAAAACGAATAAAAAACATCTTAACTTATCTAAGATTAGTTATACCCCATAAAGGCTTATCAAATGTGTACTTGGAGTTACCACGTTTGGTTTTATTGCATGTCTTTGGTCTTGGTAATTTAGTTTTGATGCCCTCTAGTGGGACACTAGCTATGTCATCTACTTCAGGATAAAAAAAGATGTTTCTTATCTTACTGAGCCTCATAAATTTTATTGTAGCCATGGTATGACTTATGTCTTCGATTCGACCGACATAGTGCACAACAGTCTTTTTTGTATTAAATTTAATGGATGCCCAAACCTCCCTCACATCAAATGCCCATTGCTCCCTCTGTATACATTTTCAACATAAGTTACCGGTATTTTTTTTTGTTTAGGTATTTAAGAGTGAATTTCAGTTGAACTTACAAGTTATTAAATATACAATAGATATATAATAAAAAATAGACATACCTTTCGTTAGTTTTCTCTTTATTGTGATCCAAATCCACAACATAATATTTACTTTTACGAGCGCATAACCTTCAAATGTGTCTGTGTTTGACAACTGACAGAAATGACAGATAGTCTATGGGTGAACAGTGTTCCCAGTCGGTAAAGTAAACTACCAAATTAAGAATTAAAAAAAATCTGTGACCGGATCAGAATAAAAGGGGGGTGCCCATGTCTCCCGACTGCCCGTCCCTCCCCTACCTCCCCTACATATGCACATACATATATCAACTTTCTTCAATAAAATTTTCAATAAAGCACTAAAAAAATAAGTTATTTATAATTTTGTAGAAAAGATTAAGGACTACTTGAAATTTCATTGGTTCGATGAATTTCACACCCCTATAAGTTCGTCCTCCAAATTTAAGTCATACGAAATTTTGTTTATTACGATATATTTCATTTCAATAAAAGTGATATACTTAATACCAAAACTATAAAAAAAGCTTCACTTAAACGCTGTAGAAAAGTTCAAGACCAAATTCAATTTTATTACGACAAAGTTATAATTTTTTTAAAGACTATGCCTTGTGCATATTCCACTTTGAGGTACTCGGTCCCTAGTAATATATTATAATATAATAATTTTTAAGTCAGGACTTCTTGGAAGCCAAATAATAACTTTGAAATTGCGTTGTGCAAGCCATATTTTGGTAAAATTGACCGTATGAGGTCTCGCATTATTTTGTTGAAAGGAACAACGTATAGGCATTTGCTTTTCGACATACGGTGACAGAAATTCGTTTAATATTTCGACATACTTTTCTTTATTTACAGTGCCTTTGACTACGCCAAAACATTACTCGCCAAACTGTAACCTTGCCTTCCTTATTAAAATTTTAATTATTTAGGGGTTTGTTTTAACAAAGAGAAGCCTTTGTTTGCGAGCCCAGTGGTACAGAACCTACCAATAGGTGGCACCTCTCTTCAGGAAAACCTGACCATGCATATAATACCGCCAGCTACACTTCTTCAACTGTTTAGGTTCTGCTTTATTTTCGCAGGCGTTGCGAAACGATCATTACGCACTAATCGCACAATGTGTCGTGCCTGCAATTTTTCCTACACCCCATTTAGATTAGTAAAATTAAGACAATTCTAATTATTTATCATTTTAAAAACTCAATCTAAATCGACCAAAAATAAAATATCTTAAAAAAAAGACATTTTCTTTCTCTTTGCGTCCGTTTGTTTAAAGTAACAGAGCTGCTATTACTCTGCACAACCCAAAAATTTTGACTTTTTAGACAATTTAAGTGAGACTTTAGTTTGGATTTTGGAATGCTATCACTTTCATTGAAATTAAATATATCGTTTCGTTAACCTTTCAGAGTTTCAATGTACACAATTTGGTGGTAACGAAATCATGGGGTGTGAAGTTCATCGAACGTTTGAAACTTCAAGTGGTCTTAAACTTTTATGTGGAATAAAACGATGATTATGAAGCAAAAAGTAACAAAACTTAACATTTGAATTCCATATTGAATTTTGTCCTAAAAAAACCGCTTTTTAATTCACTTTCACTTTGCTGTGTGTAAAATCATCTTGTATAATATTTGGCCACGATGAAATGAATGAATTCCTGCTAACATGCTGATTTGTATGATGGTAAAGCCACTTTGTTACGCAAAATATTTGTTCCAAAACCTTTAAATGATAAACTTTTGAAATTCCTAAATTACAATTTGTTGGATTTCTAAAATAAAATCAAGATAGTGAAAAGGAATTTTATTGATAAATATTCCCAATGAAATTCTTCAGAAATTGTTTACAAATCGCCACGGAAATGATAGACATGCCCGCAATTTTTTGTTTGGTGTGGTAAAGCACGCCCAGTCAATTTTTTTATTATTAAAACAGAAAATCTGTGGGAATAATTCTTCTTAATATTCCCATTACTTTTGTAATTTTTGAAAAACTGCTGAGGACCGAGATCATCATAAGTACTTTAATTTTAATAGTACCTCTGAATGCGGATGAATTTCAATGGAGCCCCGAAGTCAACTAGATAAATTGCTAGCTTAAAACTGGTAGAGAGGATTTTGACTGCATCTGAGAAGATAAAGTAATTAATGATTTTCCGGACATTTCCCGATTATCTCGGCAGATAAGCGCCCTCCAGAGAAGAATGCGACGTGAGTGGGGCTCTCAGACGATCCGAAGAAGGAACCGCAGAGCCCCAAAGTTCTTTCTGGTTGACGCTGTGGAATGCCCCGACGAGCGGAGCGACAAGACAAAGTGAAGCAGCCGCTCGTCCGTCCGGTCCGCTTGGAGAAGCGGCCAATTGGCGGGGCAATTAGCAGATAGAATCGCCCGATATCTAATTGAATAATTAGAAAGCAATTCGGAACGATAAAAATTTCTGGGATCACGAGATGTCGCAGGAACGCCAGCGGTGTGTGTCACCGCGAAGTAGCTCGGGCGGCTCCGGACACCGGAGCGGAGTCCCGCCCCAAACCGCGCTGGAACGGTCAGCGAATTTCAATGCCTAAAAACCAGATCTGGCCGCAGAGCAGCACCGCCAACGCTCCGTGGGGCCCATTAGACAACGCAGCCCGACAGTCGGCGGCGTTTCTGTGGATTTCCTCCACTTCATTTGAATGCTCTTGACAGCTCGATGCGCGGTCTATTGGCACGGCTCGGCAGGAGGGGGGAGCGGCCAGGGGGATGCAGCGGATTTTGTGAATTATCGCCGTCAATTGTGGCGCATGCGCACGTCGAAGGCGGGTAATTTGACACAAGGTCATGTGGCAATTTTAGCAATTGCCCTCGTCGTGTAAACAAAAACACGACGGAAGCGGAGCCGTGCTGACAAACAGGTGCACGGCTGGCGCTGGAGCCCCTCTTGCGCTTACCTGGTAGTATGAATCCGCCATTTTGCAGTCCTTCTCTGGTACGGCCTAAAAATTTTTACGCTTCTCGCGGATGTCTGCAGGAACGTCCGGTCGCGACCACTGCACCACCGATCCAACGCCAACGGAGGCCGACTCGGCACTTTTTTCCCCCGCACTCGAATTATTTATTTTTAATTGATCGCGACCCCGCGCTCGCTCCAAAATTCCTAGAGTGTCGCTGTCGGTGCCGTCCAATTGCAAAAAACTTATTTATAGACACATTGCGGGCCGTTCGCCGTTTTGCCAGTTGCGGCCGCACTTGAATTTCGCACGGGAAGCGGAGGACGGGGTCTGCTGCAGGACACGCACTGGAAGACGAGGAGACGTTTGCAAATTTCACAATTTGGCCACTTCGTCCGTTTTTTTGGTCACTTTTGCGGCGGCTCGCCGTTTCCCACTGGACGTGGATCGGAAGAGGCTCAATCGGGTCGGGGAACTCGGGCTAAGAGGCGCTCACCTTCAGCATTATCGAGGGTGCTCGCGGTCGGAAACAAATTTCGGTGCCTTTCGAATGCGGATCTAATTAACTGAACGAATATTTTAAACAAAATCGTGCAGAATAACGAAAACAAAAAATTGTCTACGGCCGTACAACAAAACCCCAAGTACACATCACGCACACGGCGAAATTCCGCTCTTACTTCCCTTCCCACCAACCTGACGGACTAAAAGTCACACCAGCGGCTGCAGCACTCAGTTCTGACCTGACTTTTCGTTCGACCAGCGCGAAGTTGGCTGCGAATCTCGGCCAGGGGCTCTCTTGAGGACAGAATAAATTCACTTAACGAATTTTAATCGCTGATTGAATAAAATTAAATAAACACTACAAGTAAAAATAAGAAATGAAAGCATGTATTTGAAGCAACTACTAAGCGTTTATAAACATTTACTTTCAGTGTTTAAATCTATTCATGTATATTCAAAGGTTTGAGTACATAATAGCAAAGCAAAAATTGATTGATTACTTAACCGTTTTTTAATTAGTTTTCTGGTTAAAATTGTTAAAACATACGACAAAACATTGAAAAATAGGCATGTCAAATAAATAAAAGAGTTTAGGTTATTAATAAACATCGAAATAATAATAGGGTATTAAATATGGAATTAGTTATTTTCCTTTTTAGTAAACGTTACCACAGATAAATAATTATTTTTTATACATAAAAGTGGTTGAATTCAACTAACTAAAGATTTGATTATTTTTAGGGTTGTAGGTTCATTTTACTGCAACAGTACAAATTATCCTACTAGTCTCGAATACAAATCCATCTTCAGCTTGTGATGTTTCTTTTTTTTTTCGAAAAAACCATCTTTTTAAGAGCTGGTTTAACACCACTAACTAACACCCTCAAAATTGTGAGGAAAGAAAATGCAGACTACTTAAAAAGTAAGGAACATTTCTGGAGGTCTCTTTTCATTTTAATTGGTCTTTTGAATAGAGAGACTTTTTATAGCCAGATTAATTTGCAAATATAACATTAGCAAAGTTAAAGAGTCTTAATAAAGGGGTTTTACTAACATTTAATACTTAAAGAGTTCTCTGTTACTCATAAACCTCAAAGTGGGACTCTCCTGTTCAGTAAATTTTTGTATAATAAATAAACTGAATTGGAGAAATCAAACGGAAAATTAAAGTTAAAAGATGCAAAACTACAGATACAGCATACCGATTTTTCTACGACATATTTTAAAATGTCTGCATTTTAAAAGAAACACACAAGAAATAGAGGGAAATACTGAAACGCTCAAAAAAGGATTAAGAATTACCACATAATCACGTAAAAGAAATTAACTTACCTTACAATAACAATTATATAATAAAATTAAAAATATACTTCGTATACAGGGGGATTTAGGAACCCGAAATAGATTTAATATAGATGTTTTACTTGCTGACTTACTAAACGATAGATATGAAATATGAGGCAGACTTAAAAAATCTAATAAAACTATCTAAAAATCTTTTCGGAATAACGAGCAATACAATCTGTAGGTTATAAAAGACTCCCGTTGAGTAGAAAGAGTTAATATGTATAAGTTAATTAGTTATTATTCAATAAATTTTCATCTGAATCGGAAGTTTTCGTTGGAAAAAATAGCCGTGTCTTTTTTCATCGATATTAAAAGAGAATCCTGCAATTTATAGAATAATTGAATATTGTGGACGAGTCGTGAAAATAGAATGAGGTGCACCATGCAGCGGCGTTCTAAAAAATTTCTCGTCTCGGACAATCGTCCTACATGCTGTACCCTAATAATTTGACGCACCTCAGCCCTACTAACTTTGATTCTGTAAACCTGTCCGTCTTTTTTACTCTTTGTGCAGTTCTCAAACATATCTATGAACTCCCCAGGGACTTCACATATAAAAGATTTTTTGCGCCGGCTTAAGCTTGCTTTATGCGTGGCGTAACTTGGTCTAAGCTAGGCTTAAGCTAAGCCTAAATTTGCGCAGTTTGACTTGAAAATGTATACTCTTTTAAATATACGTTTTAATGTTTGTACGAAATTGTTGAAGCTTTAAAAATTAGACATTTGGGAGATTGTAAAAAGACAATTTACAGTACAAAAGAATGTTGCAGTGGAAAATTTCAGATTTTAAAATTATACGAGATATTTGGATGTGTATTTCATTAGCTTAGTTTTAACTTTTTATTTTGATTTTGCATGATAATTATGGTTAAGGCCAAATAAAAAGAATTATATAAATGAAGTCCTTAAATAGCATCGAAGGATAATTTTACTTTTGTTGGAGATTAGATAAATGTTTATTAATTTACTTACATTAACATCACTACAGGTTGGATTAAAATGTATAGGACAATTTAATTATAAAAATAAGACTATGTACCAAAGAAATTTAATTTCTGATTCTGAAATCTTAAACAATTTCAGCTACACCGACAACATTTCCGTAACCTGCTCTGGAGTTTTAGCCAGAAGTGAGGCAGGATTTTCCAAACCATTCGCAGGATCGTGGATCCTCTCGTAGATTTGCTTGTAGATAGCCACGATCACGTTAAACGACCGTTTTATCACCGTACTGCGATGGGTGCTGCTCATCAGGAGGTTTATTTGGGGCAACAGTAGAATGTCGGGGACATCGAGAAAAGTATCGAGCTTATTCACGAAGACCTTAAGTAGGTTAGCATCAATTTTGCCCTGATTCTGGTTCTGAAGGATGGTGTAAATGGGGCCTAGATTCAAATTAGCCACCAGCGAGGAGGCCTGCTCCGAAGTGAGGGTGTCAATTTGGGCGTCTGACTGCGCTTGGAGACGTTCCACCCGCTCGTCCATGTACTCGTAGACGGCGAGGGTGCTCTGCATGTGGTAGAGGCAGTTTAGCATGTAAACGGCCATGTCCACCGTCGGGAGATGGGAGGCCGATTCGGTCACAGACTGGAGGAGCGGGTCAATGACGCAGGAGACGATTTTTGTAATATCTGACTGGCGCCCCTCGACCATGCTGGCGACAGACAAGATTTCTTTCAGAATGTTAAGAAGTTTCCCCACGCTAGGAGGAGGTACCAAATCTCGCTGGGGTGGTTCCAGGCCCATTGACTGCGATGTGGGGCGCTGCAGGATTGTCTTCACCTGGGCTGTTAAAGAGTTCAGGTAGACCTGTTCACTGTATTTTTGCAGATCCCACATACACTGCTCCAGGGAACCGCCCTTGACCACCTAGAGGAAAGATTTGGTAACAAAATGTTTGATTTTCTATTCGTAGCTAGTTACCTGGTTGATGATGTTCTGGTAAAATCGGAGTAAGTTGGAAAGCGCGAAGAGGATAATCGTATCCTTTTCTGAGTTGAGCATCGTTTCGACCCTGACTTTAAGTGGGTGACACACCCCATCAACGATGTGCGCCAAAGCAGTCTGCATTTGATCCGACAAATCTAAAACAGAAGAAAGACGTTGAAGTACTTTTTTCATGATTGGTGCTTTCCTTGTATTTAAAAAGCATTTTTAAAAGACTGATTTTTTTTTTATGCGGAACTGTCAGCTAAATCACTAAATAAAGAAAGGTAAGTAGATCTTGTTCTAAAGTATATGTGTTTTTTTTTATACAAAACTAAGAGTAGTATAAAACAAAATTGTTTCTTTTGCCGAAAAGAGTTAAAGACAAATTTTACTTAATAGGGTAATCAAATAAGATTTGTTTTATATTTCTCTAAAGAGCATATTGCAAAGGTATATGTAAAAACTTATATGAGTTATATTTAAAAAATTAATAATAAGATTGTAGGTGAATTTTCCGAAGTAGGATAATTAGTTGTTTTTTCTATTAATCATTTGTGCATATGTGCTACTGTTTTAATTATTTATTTATATAAGGATTTTTGCCGATTAAGTATGTGCTACTGTGTTAAAAGATTGATTGATCGGTCATAGTACGTTTAGTATTCCGGATTACAAACAAGAAAGATTGTTACCATTTTTATCGCAGAGTTTCACCAAAATCATCAAATTCTCCTTTTCACTGGGGATCGCTTGATGCAGCCAAGCAAACATATCCCCAATGTAGCGTTTTGCGTCGTGCGCGTGCATTTCAATCGGTTT
Source organism: Eutolmus rufibarbis (assembly GCA_963920795.1). Lineage (NCBI taxonomy): Eukaryota > Metazoa > Arthropoda > Insecta > Diptera > Asilidae > Eutolmus > Eutolmus rufibarbis. The sequence goes on from OY987205.1 coordinate 28,849,608, forward strand.
TGGATTGCCATTGGGGCCACCAACAGTCAGGGCGTCTATGAAGCTCCGAACGAAAACAGACCTCCTTGCTGTTGCGTATTCATCGATTACATACCTGAAAAAAATCTGCACATGAATTCAAGTGTATCATAAATAATTTAATAATAAATTTACTTGAAGAGCACTGGCCGGTCCTGGAGCCGGCTCATTGCCTGGACCACAAGACCGCCAATCTCGTTCGAATCCAAATTTCTACAGTGGTTCTGAGTCCACCTGTAGAGCCGTTCCAGGGCCCCTTCCTGGTGCAGGGTCATCTCCTCCATTATGTCGAGTCCAGCCGTTTGGTAGCCACTCTGCATGAGGATCCGGCACTCGGAGTGAATCGCCTGCACTCTGTCTAGGACGTCGAAGAACTCGGGAGTGATCGGAGCGTCCCTCGTCGCCCCGTACAACGTCTGGTGCTCTGCAACGCTGAGCTGGAACCTTTTCAAGAAGGCCCCTGCAATTTGCTGGTCGATCTGGAGTTTGTTACTCTCCGATTGCAGAGAGTTTGTTTGCTGGATCAAATCGTGCGTAAGCGCCTGGGAGCTCCGCAAATTCGTCTTCATTTTGTCGACAGATTTGGCCATCTCATCGACCTCTTCGCAGACGGACTCGAGGGATAATTTTACCTCCCTGAAGGCGTTGAGGAAGCTCTCATTTATGCCAACACTTCGTTTTTCTATTTGACTCCGCAGATTCCTACGGGACTGGAGGGTGTTTTCGGTGAAGAATGTCGATAAATCGCCGAGGGCTTCCAGGGCTTCCTGTAGCGCACGGATTATTCGTGAATTCGGTGAATTTATTGATGATACTCACCTTGTCCGTGTCTAAACGGGTCTCCAAGATTTTATTCAACCGTTTTTGGACGACATCGTCCTTATTTTCCGCTGTTTCTGTCATTTTACGGTCGTATTTTCCAGCTTGGCACTAAATTTTCGACGTGACAGATTTAGTCAACAAACAAATGTCACATTGACCTTTAAAAAATTGACAGCTACCCCTAGACAGTGCTGCCAATGCGAAGCATTAAAGTCGGCACTTCTTAAAATTAAGAAATTTAGTTTTGCAATGCTCCCTTTATACTCGGAAAAAAATCAAATTTAAATCGAAAAAATTAGCTTAAAATCCGAACATTTTCCCTGTAACAAAACTAAGCAAACAAAACGAAAATTTTAAAATTAAAGATACTATGCACTTTAAAAATATAAACGGCATAAAAACGTTACGATTTAAAAATGATTCAGCTTCTAAATTAATTTTATTTTCGAAGTTGCTTCATTTTTGATATTAAAATGATTAGCTTTGAATTTAAATATTCTGTGTATCATATAAATACAGCTTTAGACAAAAACAAATATGTAAACAATATTTGGGGCTTTTAGGAAGGTATTTGATACCGTGGACAATGAAAGTATGAAGGAAGGTATACTAGGACACTCCTTTTATTAAGGGAATATCTGAACAAAAGGATCATTAAAACGAAATTAAACTATAAGCAAGAGAGTCATATCAAAGATCAATACTAGGCCCATTGTTTTATTTACTAAAATATTATTCAATTCTATCAGCGTAAAATACATCATATATGAACTCACCTCACTTGTTAGGGTCCGTTTCGATAAATTTTTAATTTAAACCACAATAACTCCTTTATTTGGAAAGTGTTCCTAACAAGTGAGGTATCTTTGGAAAGGTACTCGATGTTATTCCGAGGGCTTCTATAAGCACTTAAGTGAGCGCACCTCTTAAAAAATATTTACGTCGATTTTGAGGAGGAAGGAATAATTGGGGGTGAAGAACAAAAGTCTGCTCAGGACACCCCAAGGAATATATTGGTTTAGCGTTTCCTACGTAGAATCCGAACACCCTGTATAGGTCTATAAAAGTATTTTTACCTGCGTTTATTTCAACGCAGAACAGAAAACTCATTCCCCAAAAATTTACTAAATGGTCACGGATTGCTTCCATACATCCAAAAAAGTTTAAAATTTATTATTTACGTTTCATGTTTTCAGAAAAACAGGGCTATAAATTGGAAAAACCTTAACTTAGAAAATCAACAGTCTTTCGTCTCAAGCACATTCTAATATTTATTTAAGTATGGCTTTTCCTAGATAGCTTCGAAAATGTTAAAAATACGGCTATTTTTATTATTATTTATATATATATTATATTATTTTGGCTTTAAATTTCGTAGGATTTGTTCTCAAGAAATAAATAATTTCAATTTATGGACTTATGTAAACTATAGGATTTAAGCATTGGTTTAAGTTATATCTTGAATGCTAATTACATACAATTTTCGATAACTGTTTGTCTCGAAAGCGTGCGTGAAACAAAAATTATACGATATATCGGCTTTGTGATATTAAAAGGAATTTAAATGATATTTTCATAATATAAAAAAAAAAAAATTACAATACATACTTATATACCTCAGCCTTTTGTTTTGTCGTTTCCAACACTTTGAATTAGCATTTAGTCAAATCTGTCCTCAAGAATTAAAAAAATATCGATCATAAAATATGGAAAAAAATAAATTTCGATTTACTTTTTCGCAACATTTCAAACTGGTACACAAAAGTACATATTGTGTATATGAAAAAGTTTCTATTTTTCAAAAGGACGTTCAAATGAATGAATGAAGGTTTTGACATAGCTTTTCATATAATATTTTTGGCAAATAGACAAACTTTTCACTAAAGCCTATTCACAACGACTAACATACCCATTTCAATGTAATCAAGTTTTCATTTATTTACATGTCGAACAATTTCAGTTACATAAATCAACAGTGGGTCTTTTTTTATACAAATGAAATTTGTTAAAGGTCTAGAAAACAAATTTGAATTCAAAATTACAAAATACAAAAATGACAACTTTTGAGTACAATTTCGGTGAAAGCTTGAAAATGTTCGTGGCAATTGTGCTGGGAAGCAGTGTGGGTGAAACAGTAAGCCTGCCTTTTAATAGCATCAAGGTCATGCTTCAGCTTCAGGGGGAATTTTGCAAATGCCACGGTAACGAGTTGGCAGTTCGTCCGACCCACTACTTGAACACGTGGGACGCTATTCGGAAGATCGTCCAAAACCATTGCACTAAGTATTGATGAAGTTCGGCTCGCAGATTGCACAAGTTATGCCACTGACCATTTTCAGGAACCTCCTTATTAACGGCCTCGATTCTATTTACAGTCGACAGCTTTCATACAATGGCATAAGAGTTGCCGCTTATCATCCCGTAAGATGGTTGTACTACCAGCAACTGGTAGCCTTCAACTACCCGTGCACTTTTAACGACTACTGTGTGCGATTGCCTACAAATCTTACAACTTGCGCAATGGCGGTTATTTGTTGTCAGCCAACTACGGTTATTAAAGGACGCGCGCAATCTCATGAACCAGTGTCGTAAGCTCTCCTGCAGGCCCTTAGACAAATATAAATTTTAAAGCAAGAATTATTCTTTAGTCGCGCCAAGTTTAGGCAATTAGCAAGGAAAATTTATCGCGAAGAAGGGATATTTGGATTTTGGAGAGCAACTCTTCCGGTTTATTTGCGATTATCCATGTACACCGCTTTGAGTACTTATTTCTTTGAAGAATTGAGAAAGAACCTCATAGCCAAACAAGAAGTTATGTCTTGGAGTGAGTTTTGGAATGTGGTGGGCACGATAGGTTTGATGGGTAAAGCTTAATTTCTAAACAATGCTCAGAAATTGCTAAAAAGGTTATATTTGTTTCAGATGTCATATACGTAGTTACTGCAAATCCTTTAGATTTAATGAGGATTCGAATAATTAATTCCACGCCGAAGTACCGTGGTTTACGTGACTGTATGTACTGGACCATTAAGCACGAAGGATTTTTGGCCTTTTACAAAGGGTATGTTTTAGATTTTTTCCATAAATATATTATTTATGACGGCTTCAAATAAATTATTAAAAAAATAGCACAATTAAAGTCCGCTTTCGAAGATTACATAGTTCTTTCCTCTTTGTTAGCCGCGTTTTTAATTATTTTAAATTTAAGTATTTAAGATGGTCCGAGATAACAAGGCTTTAAAGCTTTAATCAAGATAAATTCAAATTAAAAAAATATATGCTTAGGGCGTGTGCCAAACCGGCTAATGCTGGCTAAATGGTGGCTAAATTCCAGTTTACCTTGAAAATTTAGCCGGCTAATTCCAGTGCTGTGCCAAACTGGGATTGGAATTAGCCAAATTATACAACTGTCATTTTCATTTGGCTTGTCATAACAAAAGCGAGTTTTCAGAAATTTGTTATAACTAACTATAAAGCTCAAAATGAACACAAATGAAAACGTAGAAAATATGCCCTTGGTGGCCATATTGTTTTCACGAATAATGTTTATGCACGGGGAAGTGTTACAAATAAGAAAAAAAAGAGCGACGGCTGAGAGAAGATTACGATCATTGTTATCAAGAGTAAGTTTAAAATGCATTCCTTAAAAAGTGTGAAATAGAAGTTATTATTTTATTAAATTACAGCCTACACAATATTGCTTAAGAACCTACGATTGTTCTGTGTTCAAGGCAATTTATTCAAGGAATGATGGTCTTCTGAAAAAGCATTTGAGAGTGACTTGTAATGTTTTAGGAAAGTTAGCAGAATTAATTTCAAGAAAACGACATGGATGGAGTCCGGTGCTAGATGTTGCAGTATTTTTATTTTGGTTGGCTTGTGGCACAAGTTATAGAGTAACAGCCGAATCGTTCAACATTTCTAGGTACACGGTACGAAACATTGTGCATAAGATGTTAGACGAATTTGTTGCGCTCGTCCCCAAAGTTATAAAATATCCACCGCCGGAAACATACGGTGAAATTGGACAAGGCTTCAATGAACGTGGAAGAACACATATCTTCATTAATGCAGTTGGAGCAATTGATGGGACTCATGTAAAACTAACAGTCCCAACAAGGTTACGAGAGCAGTATATGAACAGAAAATTATGCACTACGATCCAACTGCAGGCAGTTTGTGGGAGCGACGGTCAGTTGTACAGTATTTGCACTGGATGGCCAGGATCTGTGCATGATCAAAGAGTACTTCGCAACAGCCAATTATACAAAGACCACACTTTTCCTCCTCAAGGAAAATACCTGTTAGGCGATAGCGGTTATGCATGCACATTACATCCTATTGCCATCATGACACCAATAAAACGTTCACGTCCTCTTACAAGTGCTGAAAGGAAATTCAATAATGTCCACAGCAAGGCACGCAGCATTGTTGAATGCACGTTTGGAAAATTAAAACAGCGCTGGAGGTCAATTTTTAAACGCACATTGGAACTTAAGATAAGAAACTCCATTAAAGTTGTTGCAGCTGCTTGTGTCATGCATAACATTTGCTTAAACGACGGCCTCGAATTTGTGACTGATGAAGCGGAATCCCAGGACGAAGAAGACGACACACTTGGTGCTGAGCAAAGTGACCTATATCGTGATGACAGTGAAGCCGTTGCTTTTCGCGACTCATTGGTTCAGCAGCTTCAGCAATGAATCTTTTTTAGATATATTTATTATTAATGTCAATTCAGATTGCAATTACAAGAGAAGGCTTAAAATTGTATAAATAAAATTCTGATTGAAAAATTATATCTATAGGCTTTATTTCTAATCGCTATCAGATTCGGAGTCGATTACAATATTAAATTGTTGCAACATAAATTTCTCAAAGAGAGTTGCTGCTCTTCTTATTTTTTTATTAGTTTTTATTTCGTCCTTTTCAATGTCGGTCAGCTGCCTCCTTTTCAGATTCACTTCGCGTGATCTTGCCGAACTTGGACGAGACCTTGCTGACGCAGAACTATTTCTACCGGAGGAAGTTGAAGGCGTTTCCGCGATTATGTTTTCTGCAGGAGGAGATGAAAAATGCGGGGATGGGGATAGAATTTCGCATTCTAGGGTTGATGGTTCACATTCTCCCTCTTCTGAATCCCCCAATTCATCAATTGGATTTGTGCAAATATTCAAATCCTCACTGTTTATTAAATAGGGTGGAGCGATGTTGTGTTTTGATTTTAAATGTTCATCCAGCACTTCATAGAACGGCCAAGTTGTCGTCAATTCGCAACCATCTTCAGTGCCTGTGCCGGTTGGCGGTTCTCTAATTTGCTGTAATAAACGTATTTTTTAGAATCACAGACTTTATTTGTTTAAAATAGGCAAGTACTTTGTATTTTGCTAAAAGATTGTTCCACTTTTTACGCAGTTTTTCGTGGGATTTGTTTAATCCTGCTTCCTTGGCAACATTACTAGAATTTGAAAGGTGCGGTAATTAGATATTATAATAAGCATAAATTTAAAAGAGTAACTTACTCCCATGCTTCTCTGATATCCACAACTTTTTTAATAAATTGCTCATCTAATTTAATGCGAGCTTTTATTAATTTCATGGATTCTTCGTTCGTCCCTGAAATGATTCCAAAATTAGGAATACATATATAATAAAATAATATAATGCAAACTTACATCTATCGTAGCCTTTTTCCCGTATTTTTCTTGAACTCATTGTGGGTTTAACTTTTCACTTGTGTTTGTTTCTTTGATATAAAAAAATCCGCCAAAATTACAAAATTAAGACTCTTACGTCTTCAACGGCCAATCGAACAGTGACCGAAATTTTTAGTTTTTAAAAGAATCTCAGGCCCCAGCAAACCGCGACTCAACGCGAAGAAACCTTTTTATATGACTCTCCCGAAATCCTTTATTACGGGAAAGTCCCATCCAGGTACCTTATCCTCGTCGCCGTCTGCGGCCTTTGCAGCCTGGTGAAAACGCGTATGTTTCCTAATCCAGGCTGGCAGTTTATAATTACTTATTGGCTCCAACATTCTGTTGTTGCCGTTTTTAGGTTTTTTAAAAAAGGCGCCAGTCGAATTTCAGAATTTAGCCAAAGAAGAAGAAGCATTAGCATGCTCGAAAATTTACTAAATGAAAATGTACTAGATTTAGCCGGCTAATTCCAGTATTTAGCCGGTTTGGCACACGCCCTTAATTTTTCCAGATCCGGAGCATCTCTCTGCTGTACTTTAATACACGACATGATTTATTTTTTTCTGTTTGTCAGAATAAAATCGCAGCTGGATAAAATGTATTGAAATAAATTATAGAAATTGTCAGGTTGTCTAGAGTCTAATGTTTTAACCTAAAATAATAAAATTCTATTATAATTTAAGATGGTACCTTTAACATACATAAATTCCGAAATTGTAAAAATTATGTTGTGTTTTTGATTTTATTTAAATCCCAAGAGTTATGCCCAAAAGAGCAAATTTGCAGTAATTATTCAAAAGCGTAAAAATTTACATATTTTTCTGAAGTATTATTATTATTATTTGAACGATTTTTCTAATAGCGGCTTAGCCGTAAAATAGCAAAAAAATCGTACAAAAAAGCGATTTTTTCGGGTTTTTTGTATTTGTCTAATTTCTGCAATTAAAACCGAGTATCTAACGCCAAAAAAGTAGTCCTAACAACGAAATTTACGAATTTGGTTTTTTTACCTATTGATTTGTAATAGTTGCTGAGCCGTAAAATAGTAAAAAATCGTACAAATAAGTGATTTTTATCGGCTTTTTGTTTTTTTCTAATTTCTGGAATTAAAGCCGAGTATTAAACGCCAAAAAACTAGCCCTAGCAGCGATATTTACGAATTTCGTTTTTTTACCTATTGATTTTTACTAGTTGCTGACCCGTACAATAGTAAAAAATCGTACAAATAAGTGATTTTTATAGGGTTTTTTGCTTTTTCCTAATTTCTGGAATTAAAGCCGAGTATTTCATGCCAAGAAACTAGCCCTAGCAGCGATATTTACGAATTTCGTTTTTTTACCTATTGATTTTTACTAGTTGCTGAGCCGCAAAATAGTAAAAAATCGTACAAATAAGTGATTTTTATAGGGTTTTTTGCTTTTTTCTAATTTGTGGAATTAAAGCCGAGTATTTCACGCCAAGAAACTAGCCCTAGCAGCGATATTTACAAATTTCGTTTTTTAACGTATTGATTTTTAATAGCTGCTTAGCCGTTAAATAGTAAAAACTCGTAGAAATAAGCGGTTTTTATCGGGTTTTTTGTATTTGTCTAATTTCTGTAATTAAACCCGAGTATTTAACGCCAAAAGACTAGCTTTAGCAGTGATATTTACGATTTTCATTTTTTTACATATTGATTTTTAAAAGCTGCTTGGCCGTAAAATAGTAAAGAATCGTACAAATAAGCTATTTTGACCGAATTTTTTGTATTTGTCTAATTTCCGTAATTAAAGCCGAGTATTTAACGGCGAAAAACTAGCTCCAGATGCAATATTTACGAATTTCGCTATTTTACCTATTGATTTTTAAGAGCTGCTTGGCCGTAAAATATTAAAAAATCGTACAAATAGGCGATTTTTATCGGCTTTTTTGTATTTATCTAATTTCTGCAATTAAAAGCGAGTATTTATCGGTGCTAGGTCTATCTTTTGGCGTTAAATACTCTGCTTTAATTGCAGAAATTAGACAAATACAAAAAACCCGATAAAAATCGCCTATTTATATGATTTTTTACTATTTTACGGCTAAGCAACTACTAAAAGAAACTTATAAAGGGATAAATATTTCCAAATTATATCGTTCAGAATATTTTAATAGTGGTCAGTTGGAATAAATCAAGAGTTTATCGGAGCTCAGTATTAGTCCGCGATGTAGTTTAAATGTTCTTTTTTTTCATTTGTAGTGGACATCTTCCCAAAAGCGTCTGCATATGTACTATTAGCCATACTTTAAAAAATATGAATACAAAAAGAAACAAGTTACTCTTAGAAATTATTAGCAATTAAAACATTTTTTTTTGCTTCAGGTGTCTTAACAATGTTTTATGGTCATTTCAACCAACCACATTTTTTTTAAACGCCGTCAAAGTAAGTGTTAGCTTTCGAAAGGTTTAAATATATTATATTTATGATTAAAAAGACACTATTTTGGATCCAGCACATTGGATTTTTAAAATATAACGCCAAATAACAAAAAGTGAAATGTAGTATTAAAAGTTACCTACTAAATATTTTAGACCTGCTATAGTAATTTTTCAAAATTTGCCATTTATTGAATTAACGCGATTCTAGAATTAAACAAGAACAGCGAAAAAAAGTTTTTTTAGCAAACGCTTTTAATAGCGTGGGTGGATAGCGGGGTATGCTTGGGAGGAACCCACCTAAAAACACAACCAGATTGTATTGTCATCGAAGTTAAACATATACATATGCAAAGTTTCATAATTTTTGGTAAGATGCAAGGTTTGATCTATACAACCCAAGTTAAATAAAATCGTTTAAAAAAGGCGAGAAGCAGATTGCGGGCAGGTACTTTTTATACGTTAAGGGCTTCCTTATTACTGTCTTAGTTTATGGTATTTTAATTATATCTCGTACTGTACTGCCCGAACTTTCTGATTATCCAAAACCACTTCATAGTTTAATTTTCCGATACCAGGAGTCGATTCATTTTATTCCTTCCAGATTTAACAGCTGTTTATTCGTCAGTGTATTTTTCCAAGAAGGGGAATCAACATTCTTCCCCTGTTTTATACACTTCTGCGCAAATTCGAACCGTCCCAGCAAGCACGTGGGTCGGCTACCATCAATCTATCTTTCTATATACATATCTCTTATATATTTGTAGGTTATGTTTAGAAGCAACAATAATAACCTGAAAGGTGAAAGCAGCACTGGTAAAAGCGCACATTTGATACTTATATTTTTCATTGGCTTTGTAAATTATTACTCCAGCGGTTGGCTAAGGACCTCCTGAAGCCCTTTACTGCAGCCATCCTTCTTTTTAAGGAGGTTATCTAATAATTAATTGAATAAATTGGTGAGTGAAAATTGATATCAAAGTTCCTGGCGCGTATTCCACCAGAGTGCAGATAGTTTGGATGGATGAAGTTGAACCTATAGTACAAAGAAAGAGGGATGATAATTTGGCCTAGTACCTATTTTTGGGCAGTTGGCCACAGACATCGATTTTCACTTCATATTCAAGTTCATTTAAAGTATAATGAGCTATTTGAATAGTAGGAGTGGAAAGCAAGGGAAAATAAGTTCCATCTATGTTTTTGGTAGATATTGGGAATGGTTTCTCCAGCGGTAAGGGATGGCATACGAAGTGAGTGGGTGTATGCACGTTACGAACTATGTGTTGTAGGTGCAGCCCTTGAAGCATTCATTCGTTGGGATTTTCTGGTAGATACATTTTTACTTGGACTTTTGGGGTAGTAAACTAGTCCAAGCAGTTGTCACTTGCATTTTAATTTTATTTTCAACTCAAAATAGGTACTGCGACAAAATAAGCCTGCCTCTCTTCATTGAATCCCAGCAAGGAAAATTGTGACCTTTTGAAACCTATGACGTTCCATGCCAGTTGCGTCAGTTGGTTGGAATTGGCTCTTATAGTGGGTTGAATAGACGCGAAATTTCTTTATTTGGAATGGCTTCTAGCTCTCCAAGCTATTTCAATCCTGACGGCGAGGAGTTGGGAAAAAGTTGTGGCTTTTATTTCATATTTTACAATTACTTAAATTTTATTGCCATGGTAAAAGTCATTTGATTGCATGCATTAGTTGTTCATTCATGTTCCCTCAAAATTGTTGTTTTATACTAGAACGTATCGATTGTTTGGAAAGCCCAGGGGTTTGAGTGGCTCACTTTTTCTGTTTAAAGAATATTCGACGCCTAATTTCAAGAAGAAGGCATACGAGAGTCATGGGCGTATATGATAAATTACAAATTCAAATAGGGTAATTGCCAATTTAATTACATTTGGTGTCTCTTCTTAGAAACTGAACTAATTCAAACTGAAACGTGACACAAACATTAAAGATGTTACGATGTTTAATGTAGAATTGATACATTTTGAAACTTTTGAATTACGGAAAATATTTTTGTTCATAAATTTAATACGTATCTTCCTCATATTCCCTTAAAGGAGTAGAAATGTTTTATTGCATTCATATTCATTACAGGCATTTATAATAGTTCTTAATATTTCATCTTCGTTAAGCTCACGGACATGCTAAGGATATTTAATCGATTTCGGCACTATAAAAACACGACGACTCGTTTGTGTCGTGCCGCACGTCGTAATTGCAATTTTCTTTATTAAGAGGGAATTTCATCAAGCAAGTTATTGGGGAAGCACATTTAGTTTTATTATTACCCACAAAACGTAGGATTACAGTAAGGATGAGCAAATGTTTGTAATAGAGCTTAATATTTAAAAAAAATTGCAGTCTCTAGAGGATTAATGCCCAAATACAAAAGTGTTGTAGCATAAATCATATGTATACTATTATTTTACATAGATACTTTGACTTATTAATGAGAAATCGCATTTTGTGCACATACTACGACATAAAAATGTATGTAATGTATGGTTGCGAAGAATATATAATAGTTAAAATTTAATTCAATTCTAAGATCTAACTAGAAATCTAGGTTAAATTGGCAATTTTCTAATCGAAGCTTATTTATTTAATGAGATCTTTATTGTTAGGAAAATTACTATAAGATAATTAAGGACTTACAATAATTATACACTATCTCATAGTTATTTTTAACTATTTGAAATAACAAAATAGCTGAAATTAACTAGAAAAATTGTTGTGAATGCCTTGACATTTATCTGCTGGTTTACATTTTTTTAAATGTATACTATAAAGAGCATGTTTTCAAATAAGTCAAAATTGACTGAATATTTTGTACAAGCTTTAATTTAACTTCATATATTTTTACTGAAATTTTGGGAATCGATTGTGGCACACTTTACATTTCCAAGTAAGCTGAAATTAATTGGCATAGGTCTATTTTCGATGACAATACAACCTTATTGAGATGGAATATTTCATACCTACATAGTTGCTTTATCAATAAAATTGTCTTAGAGGTAGAAAATTTTCCATTGCACTTTCTGACTTTTGAAAGCACTTTTATTATATTGCTTGAAATAATAATATGTTTACATCGAACTTAAAATACATTGAAAATATGTATTTAAACCAAGTTTTTATAAAAAAATACATACAATCGTTGGACGCACACCTTCTTTTTCGCTTTTTTCTTCGTGTTTTCATCATTTAGATTAGCCACTCCTAAGCAATTTTCCCAACCACTGGGCGTAAGGTCGCATTATACGCCAGTAAGGCCTCAAAAATTCTGATTAACAGAAGCATTACATTTTACGATTTCATTTATTGAAGATTACTTGAGGAGAAAGAAAATGTCGAGGCTGCAATTCATTTACGTGTGCGTGGATGGCAGAGCGAAATGGAATTAAATTGCAGGATAACTCCCTTTGGAGGGAGCAGAAAATGGAAAAATTTACATTTTCTCTAGTTAAATAACAGCGAAAAGTCGTAACGCAAGAGACATTGAGAACTTAAAGGAGATTTGTATGATAAGTAAGGAAACGTGGTTGATGAGCGAAGTTCGTAAGAGTGGATATATTTTATTCAATTGATTTAATTGGATGAGTGGTATTCCTGTTCATTTATGTTTACATTCGAGGATATTTAAACATCAGAGGAGAGGACTTATATTAAATTCATAAGACCGACAAAATTGAATCCCATTCGAAAATGAAATTTTCAATTTACGCACTTCCTAAAATTTTATTCTGTTGATTAAATTTACGGGTTCGACATGCGATTTAATTGAATTAGTGATTTATTTATGAAAGAATGTCATTAATGTTATAGAAAGAATTACGTGGAGTAAACGTATATACATATAAATACTTTGTAATATCAGGAAATAGCTACCTACATATACATATCACATATTCTAAAATATGTTCATTTCCAAATTATTGAAAATAATATTGATTTAAAGAGAGGAAATTTCCATCAGTCTGTACCAATTCATCGATAAATTGTTTTAATTATGATATCTAGTTGTACGCACTTTTATAACCAACACTGATTTTCGCAACTTTTCTACTGCCAGACAAAACGTATTTATGTTCATATTCATAAAAATTTAAAACAATAGATAAGCTTTTCAGTTCAATTAAATTTTTTAATAGAATTTATAAAAATAAGTTCTTAAAAAGGCTTCTCTGCTGTTTTAAATTGTTATGAATGTAATATTGAAACGATGTGCTCCTTTAAACAGCTTTATTGTAAAAAAGGCTTAATCTAAGTTGGTTTACAATTTTATAGCTTAAGTTCTAAGTTACTTTAGAGAGAGAGAGAGACTTGTTAGTACAAATGTAAATGTATTATCACTACAATGAATATTAATGCAATTTGTGATATTTTAAAATAAAGGTTCTTAAAAGCGGAACTGCGCTATAAGTGATGATGTTAAATTTGTGCGCACATCTGTAATATCCTCGCTGAAAAATAATGTTGGATAAATTCTCCTGAAAACAAATCCTCTGCCTAACTAATAAACGGCAATAAATGAACGATTCCAATGGCACCACGTTGGCGTCACTGAACCTGGAACTTTTAGTATAAAGAATACTTTAAAAAGGAAAATATTTTATTTATAAACTTATAGTAACGTTATTTTGTGAAACATCATTAAAACAAATAATTTTAAATAAAAGTATTATATTTAGTTTTAAATTCTATTAACATATGTAAATACCTACCTTTATATTTTGGTTTGAAGAGAACCAAAACCCGATTGAAACTTTAAGGTATTTAAAAATAGGTTTGAACTACCCGAAAGTTTTAAACTTTCTACGTTGCATCGGAATCAATAAATGTTATTCAAATACTATTGGAGTTCTAAATTTAAGCTTTCCGAACTTCGATTTAGTAAGCTAGTAATTACGTTAAAATTATAGCTCAAAATTTCTTATATTGTAATATTTTCAGAATTTTTATTTATATGAATTATAATGAATTTATGTGAAATGGGTCCAAATTTTCTTTAGTACTAAAAATTACTCAGAAGTACTTCAACTGGTTGGACCCTCACGGCCTGCATTTGGTTAAATTATTGCTTTTCGAGAATTAAATATTATTTCTGCGAAAATTGTGTGCGAATGTGTGGTACCTACCCTTATTGAGTATCATAATTGTTATATGATTATGAAATGTTTAAAATGTTTCTCTTTCAGTATCGTAGACTGTGAATATTAGTTTGCAGGATTTGTATAATAAATCTGTATAGTTGTTGTAAAGTTTACCTTAATCTGTTATAGAACTTATGATTACATCCGTTCCTCGATTTTCACGGTACTCAACTTACACGGTTTTGGTTTTACACGATTTTTAAATGAAAACAAAAAAAAAATTTTTTTCTTTTGGTTTTTATTTGGATTGTTTTGATTAATGAACGGACTCTTTTAAAAGCTCGATAAAAAGTTACGTAGCAAAAGAATATGGAATGAATGAGGTAGCTGTTAGGACAATAAAGCGAATGGAAGATTCTATTCGAAAAAGTCTAGCCAGGGGCACTACTGTAAGCGCAAAATTGTCTACATATAATCGGGATGATTTAATAGAAGCAGTAGAAAAAGCTGCTGCAAAGTAATTTTAAAAAAATATCTAATAAATGTTTCTTGAGTACAATGTACTGTAATTTCAATGCTGTCAATAACACTCTCATATTGGAAGAGCAACCTGAAACACGTCCCTTTATCAGTTGTTTAGTGTTTCTAAATATGCCAGAAACAGCAAGCACATCAATTTTTAATTGTTTTTCAAAGCCGACAGAATAGAAATTTTTGTCCAATCCAAAACGAACACACATAGTGCTTCGTTTTGATTTGAACTTTATCTCCTCGGATATCCTGGATAAAGAAAAACAATTTTTGAAGAGCTAAGTCAGCCCTTGGAAATTTAATCAGTTCTGCCGTAAGCAAAGCAACCCTTAAATATATTATAATAAAGGTAAACTGCATGAAATTCATAAAAGAGGATGAAATTTTGTTCGTTGTGGTGGGACCAAGTCATGACCATGGATTTTCCGTTCCTCTCAATTATGTCGGAGATTTCAGGAAAGTTCAGAGATTTTCACATTGAAAAGCTTTGCAGTTTATGCTTAGACCCGTGCGGTGGGTTTCTTCAGAAGGTGCGCGATGAGTTGGCAACTCAGATATTTTTCGGTGGATGCAAGATAAATGTGTTCTGCTTTTTGTAAGCGTAATGCTCCTTTATTTGCTCCGCAAATTTTTATAAGGCTGCTCTTTTCGGCCTCGGGCATACGCGTGAGTAAATAACCAACGATAATCATGCATATATCAAACATAGGCCTCTTTATGGATGCCCGCACGGATTATTTGGGATAAAATACGAGAATTTGAAGCTGGAGTTTCTCAAGCACTCTGCTTCGCTTCAAGCAGGGAAAAGCCATATTGAGGGTCACCTGGGACGTTTTTCCAAATGTTAGCACGTCTGAATTATACATGTCGTTTCGAGTCCTTTAGTTTGTTTGAGGTTTGAACTTATTTATGATGGCCCGGCGACGATAAATTCATTCAGAACTTACCAAACATATGCAAGTTTTCTTAATATATAAATCACGAGTGCTGGATGTATTCTTACAGCCCAGGACATAGCCGTTTCTATGCTGTAGACGTTAGATTAGGGTTATTTTTACTTCATAAATCACTAAGAGTGATTTTGTGAAAAAAACTTTTATGATCTACAGAACCTAAATAATGTATTACTTCTATAAATTATTAAATAAAAGAAGGATAATTCTACAAAAGAAGTAAATCAGATTGGTATACTTGGGGAAACAAATGTCCGTCCAAAGTCTAGCCATAAGGCTAAAAGTAGGAAATTGGCTTCATTTCACACTTCATTAATTTCATTTGACTGAGAAAGTAGGCATTTCATTTTCTCATGTTTTTAAGTAAGTTAACTTTGAATTACTTTGTAATCTATGATTTGAATTTTACAATTTTACAATTCTGATAAATAATTTCCTTTTGAGTTGTAAGCAACTCTGCACATTTAATGAAATTATTGGTGTACAACTTTGCTCCCGCCGTTTTTTTTGTAATTTATTAAAAAAAATAGTTACATATTTATGTTTCAAAATATTGTCCATCGCTTGACACTACTTTCGCCCATCTTTCGGGTAGTATACGAATCCCGCGCCGGAAAAACTCCTCATCCTTTAATGAAATCCATTCGTTCTTAACCGTTCTTAAAACGTTGAAACCATTCGCGACACGTTCTTTCACTCATTACACCGTCACCATAAGTGTTTGTAAGCATTCGAAATGCCTCAGCAGCAGATTTTTTTGAACTAAAAAAAAAAAAAGTGACACTTCTCGCAAATGCCGAGAATTTGGCGTATAATCTGACATTTTGAAAAATAAAAATATTATGATCAACTCCGAAATTGGCTTATATTATTGTCGAGTTATGTTTACAAATGTCAAAAGTAAATGACTGACATCTGTAGTCAATTTATTTTAAGAACTACACACTACTAACGCAACCTATGTGAAAACGGCGGGAGCAAAGTTGTACACCTAATATATCTTTACGCTATAATATTAACATTAAAAGAATTTCATTTCGCATTTGGCATATGTTAATTTGTAAAATTTGGCGCCAAATATGATATCAAACATACAACTACAATATTTCCTCCAATATCTCTCCTCTAAAATAAATGACATTTACACAAATATTGCTTGCATTTCTCAACAAAAGTTGTAAGTCATTATGGTATACAGGATGTTTCGTTAATATCTGAGCAGGCGTATACCAATCGATTCTACATGGTCTTTTGATCAACGTTTGTTCGGATATTGGGCATTGAAATTGCCATTTTTGAAGTTTGTCGCGGCATCTCTCGCAATATCCTGCTATGTCTCTGAAAGATCTTATAAAGCATTTTCTGGGTTCATCTTCTCAAAATTTTCAATTAGCATACGCCTTTTCAAACCTTATCGAAACACCCTGTATAGAAAAATTACTAGTACTTTCTGTACCGTCCTTTTACTTTTTAAAAGCATTGAATTCTTTTGGGCAACGTGTTAAATATATTTTTGATATCTTCATAGCGTAGCATTCCATACCTGCAAAGTTGGTTAAAGGTGACTTTTGTTATGAGGTGACTCTTCAAAGCGTTGAAGCTACTTTTTAACTAAATTCCAAACATGTTCTATTATTTTTATGTCTACGATTGTGGAGGCCAGATGAGAATTATTATTTTATTCGAATTAAAAAACTGCATTGTTGTTTTAACGATATGTTTCGGGTCACCGTCTTGCTGAAATATAAAAATCTCCGAGTTTCCTAAATATCAGAAGAATTAAGAGATTTATCTCCCTCTGTTTTCCAATTCAAACTTCTTCCATCCGATTGATGCATATTAATTTTTAATTCGTTGCTTCAGACAGTGTTTTTCCAATCTTCAAGGGTCCAGTCAATATACGTTTAAGTGAATTCATATATTCGAATATATCTTTCCATGAAAAAAAGTTTATTTTTCTTACCGTGAGCAACAAAATCGCACGGTTTCAGGCAATCACGTACCATGACTTAAGTATTCCCTATCATAATTTCAATTGTACTGCATTTTGTATTTGTCCTTTACGCAAAAGTTGCACTAAGTTTTATTTTTTTTAAATTAAGAGTTCCTTAAAAAAATAAATTGAAAAAATTATTATTTTTAATATAAATTACGACTAAAACATTGACCCAGTGTTTTGGGTCACTGAAAGAAACTTTAGTTCGAGTAGCCATAGTTTATGTAGATTCACTCCTAGAAGCGATCTTTTGGAAGATGTACGTATTTTATAATATAGCATCCTGAGCAAGATAATATTGGCAATGGATCCATAAATTTGGCATGGAAGATAAAACATAGGAGCTTGCTGTTATTTTTGCTTACTAAATAAATGCCCATATTGTACCATTAATTGTGGTGATATACATACTGTACGTTATATTTCCTTTGCGACAAATCGTTTTATAGCTATTGCTCAATAGACTATTATGCTATACATATAAACATACGTTATTAAGTAGGTTTCAATTATTATAGTTTGTTCTCCCATAAAGCTGATGCAATGGTATATAGGCAATTTTGCAATAACGATTTTTCTCAGTGTAGGTACAAGTATTAGTATATGTATACTGCAACAACCCTTAACTTCTTTACATGCATCGAAAAATAGTTATTAGTAAAAATATTCATAAAGTGGTTCGAATTATAGTGGGGCGGTCCGAAAGACGCCGCTTTAGATTAATAAGTTTTATCGGTTTCATTTTAATACCTACATATGTATATGTACATATATAGGTAGGTACATTATATAGCGTTGACCAGTAGAATAAATTGAAAATATTTCATGTAGATTTTTAAAGTGAAACTTCTTTGGGCGCATTGAGAGTGAAATTTCAAGACCGCGTCACGTCATCGCCTTGGCAATTTTCATGACGTGATAAAAATGGAAGATCTGCACTCGAGGAGAGAGAACAAGATAGAGCTATGTCGTATTCTAGGAGTGACCAAATGAATACAATAAACCAAAAAAAAAAAATTGATCGATTTTATATTAAGAGGGACATTTTTTAATACAAGGAAATATAAAAGTAAAGTTCTTATTTATCGAAATATAAAGATAAAAATATTAGTTTATATGTAGGTATTTGGAAGAATCATTTGAGGAGTAGTAATTTGTTCGCATCAACAAATGCGAAAACTAATTTTTTCATGAGATGTTCGACAAAAATTTCGTATTTTTATTTCGTAATATATATTTTATATGCATATATACATTTTTTGTTCCAGCAATTAAGCAATTCTGAGGAAGCAATCAGGAATTAGGACTAGAGAACGAAGATTCAGTACCAACTTAATAAGTAAAAGTTTTTAAATTTTCAAAATTCCCCTTTATTTTATTTAATTGGTCATTCCAGAAAAGCTGTTCGAGAGCAATTTTGAACTCAAAAAATTTTAACAATACTTTCTGAGATATTGCGAACTAAATTTTCTGTTGTTTTGTTTGGAAATATATATGTAATTATTACATAAAAATATTTCGAATTCTGGAAACAATTTTTTTAGAAAATACTTTAAAAAATTAAATGTTCCGCCTCAAATTAATTACGATTCTTCAAATCCTTCTCACTTTCGAGTTGCAAGTTTTTCCGCTTATACCTAAAATTTATTACGAAGAAAGATATCACTTCTTTCGCGTGTACTGAGTTACACGCAGCCTTTTCTTTTTTTTGATAATACATCAAATGAAACGATTCTTTCACCTAGTTCGTTAAATTATTGCAAAAGCTTCATAAAGCTCCTCATCCTGGAAGCCCCTAAAATTTCCCCAGTCCTTCCAACGCCATCTGATAGCCGGGTTCTGGTAATCCTGGGATTCTGCCACCGGAGCCCCACTTGCAGGAGACTGTGGGGCCCCTAAAACTGTTAACAAGACCTCGCAGGAAATGTTTAGAGGCTCTATCGGTGACGCTTACTTCTTTAGTTGATTTCTGACTCGGGTCTGAGCGGCTGCTTGCGTCTGTAACCGTTGCAGAAAAATTCCCATTGAAAACGGTTTCAACGTCCACCAGCCAAAAGCAGGCTACAGTTGGAGCTGGAATTGGAGTCGGAGTTCGGCAGCAAGTGACATTGACTTGGTCGTAGGAAATGCCGATTAACGATTCAGATTCAGAAGACTCGAGTCTTGTGGAGTTGGAAGTTGCTACAAAATAGATTTAGTAGATTGCAGCTGCTAGAATTCGCGCCTATTCGGGCACTAGGCCAAGAACGTCGTAGGAAATTGATTAGTGATTTGCGCGCGATTTGAGCATTTTGAAGTCCCGCAGGGAGGTGCTCCTCAGTATTTTTAAGTGGAAGAAAAGTGGAGTGAATGCAAGGTTTTTGTAATTTTGCATGCATCTCGCAAGGGGGTCAAGTGTGCGCTGCTGCATTCGTGTGCAATGATGTGAAGTGTTATGAAATTGGGTTTTTGGTTTGAGTGGGCCGCATAATCCTAATCTCATTTTGGAAATTGTTACGACACCGATTAACGAAAGAGTTAAACCAGAGCTAGGGCAGATTACCGAAATAGTGTCAAGTGCTTTGCGGTGATTGGCATAATTTTATAGTGTAATTAGTGTGTGACTGAAATATTTTGGTTGGCGAAACGACACGGCGCAGCCACAAAGTGTGGTCAAGATTACGATCGCCACGGCCCAAGAGGGCCGGTGGCGGTTACCTTTTAGCGGAACCCACCAACACGTGTGACACCGTGGACGAGGGATCTGATGAAGTATTTATAAACATTTCTGGGCTATCGGGGAACTCCTCCACCAGGATGGCTGGCTACGCTCCAAGGTATCGATTCCGGGACCTCATTCTAGGCGATTTCGCTTTCACGGATGACGGGGAAAGGTAAGTGTCTTAGCCGCTTTCTTTACAGCCGTTGTACGTTCTGTCGGTCTAAGACAGCACAATGTCTTAGCAATCAGTGGGTTCGTTAAATATTGACACCACGCCATTTCAATGAGTCCGATCCCGCGTCCGGGCGATTTTCTATGGAAATTGTTGGCGATGGTTTGGCGCCAGATAACCGCTGTGGTGTAGAAGTCCCTGGAACCACCCCACCCCGTTCCGCAGACCAATGGTTCTCTATGGAAATAGTCGCACCCTTTGTTTGTGGATCTGATACTATATGACCACTGCGACTACTCGACCCGGGCATTGTTTATGAAGTCATTGATTAGTTCGGTTGCTCAATCTTGCTATTAGAACAAGGTTAAAAATTTTGGAACAAATTGCAATATTTGTACGTTTTATCCATATATGGGTCATTCTTTGTTATTCGATATTTGGCCGTATATTTTCAATTCCCTTCTTCAATTCCCCTCTTACAACTCGAATAACTTATTTCGTCCATGGAACTCATGATTTCATAAAATTTACTACTGAGTATAAAATGTTGCTTCAGTTACAGATAAATAACGATATTTAGTTATCTGGAATTCAGTTCAGTCAACATTTTTTTCGGCTATTTCGGTGACTGGACAGGAACGTAACGTGACCCGATAACGACCATCCCTTTAATCCGAAAACTTAGCAGTTCTATGAATAGCTTTTTATGCGTACGGTTTTTCAAACTAAAACATGGTTTAAAATATACAAAGGTTTGTTACACATTATGTACGGAAAAATAAGCCGACAAATAATTTCTATAGTTTTCATCATCGAAGTGTATCTAAACGTTTTCCATTTTCAAGCCCGCAACAGGCACAGTTGTCGAACAATCACGCCTATATTACGCCTGCATCGTGCCTGCAACAAGCCCGCATTTCCTAAAATACGCCCGCAACAAGCTCGAAACGCGCATGCAACAAGCCCAAATTTTTATAAACTACGCCTGTAACTGGCCTAATTTGTTACAAAATACACCCGCAACAGGCTCACAAACGCAATTCAATTATTTATTTATGTTTTATTGTAAAAATAAGTGAAAATATAAATGTATATCGTAGAACCAGATAAAATATAGGTAATATTGTGAATAAAAATTGAAAATGAATAAATAAATTATTTTACAAAAATATAATTTGAGTATTAATTCTTCATATTCATAAAGAAAGGCAGATATTAAAGAGTCTACATCTATTGCTTTGAAAACATCCGAATTTTAAATTTTTATTTTTATTTTAAATGTCGTGTTACGGGCGTGTTGCAGGCGTCTCTATGATCTTATTTCTCTTCAAAACTGCTACGGGCCCGATTGGGGCGTATATTAGGCACTTCTTCTATTCCAGGCGTGTTGTGGGCTCGTTTTGGGCCTATCTATTTTTACTCAAAATATAATCTTTGTCCTATGTATATGAAATAAATATGCATAGATAATGAGAGTCCATGGTAAGTATTTTACACTTTTTATATATTTATTCCTTATACGTACAAGAATATGTGCGAAATATTCTGATTCATTATTATTTATTGATCTCTGATTAATTACACATGTACATACATACATATAAATAAGTACCTGTATATCAAAACCTAATTACAATCTATCAAAATCTAAATAATCATGTCGAAAATTTTATTCAAAATATAGCAATGATTTAAATCGAGTTTATCCACAGTATTTTATTTATGTATAATTTAAGGTTTTTGGGCGTCACATGCTTGTTTTAGTAATAATTTTCATCGAACACAAAAATTTAATTTTTTGTTTGCAATTAATTGTTGTAAAGTAGGTAAGTTAGTTTTCATTTTTAATCTGGAACCACTTTTTAATTAGGTCGGTAATCAGAACGAACATTTTAATTGGAAATTTAGGTAACAACGAACATCATATCGGTGATATGTATCTCTTGAATTCGTAAAATCTAATTTTCGTTCTGTTCGACTCTTCTTGTAGTTCAATTACTATTTTTCAAGGCAATTTTCGCTCTTACATATATGGCATAATTACGAAGTTATAACTCAGAGTAAGCTTCAATATTTTTAATTTATTTTCCAAATTCTATATATATATGTATATTGTATTCTAAATGTTTACAGTTTTTAAACTGCTTATTAAAATGTTGCTTCCTTAAAAAATCAGGAATTAAGTATTCTAGAGGTAAACGAAGACAACATGACGACAAGAGGGCTCTTGAAATGAAAACCTATAAAGGTGGAATATCTACTTATTTGTTACCGAACTGATAAAAACCTAATGAACCTTTCCAAAACATTCATTTAAATAAAACAAAAAAAAAACAATCATTAGGTAATGTTCAAACATCAATCCTGTCTTGATGTCCCCAACAAGGGTCGAGATGAAAATATCTGAAAAGGTACCCTTCAAATGTTCATCATAAAATGGAGAATACCTTCATTTTGATAAATTTACCAACTTATCATATTATCGCCATGTGTTCACTCGCAGTATCACAAACTTTCACTTCTCTCAGTTTAACCCGAGGCAAAGGATACAAGTGCCTACCAAATGATTGGATAATGCCTATATTTCGGTTCGATTTCTCCAGGAAAAAAAGGATAAGTTTGAGAACACAACTTGGAAGATATAAACAGAATAATTGGACACGTGCCCGCCTCGTCCCACTTAATAAGGTTTGCAAGCCAATTTCAGATCCATTTTGCCAAAAATAGTCAAACCACACGTGATATCTAAATGTGCACAGCGAATATATCATAGGTCTTTTTCGCTAGCAATATCTTTTTCCGGTCAATCCCTCATATGTAGTCACCAAAATAGTCAAATTATTCGATCGATGGTTCGATTTAGCAAGTACATGAAAATAGCAGTTGTAGTGATTACCTCTAACCAAAACTACAAGCTACAGTCCGCAACCTGCGACCATGGCTATTGCTCTGAATGAACATCAGTAAATTGTCTACTTAGACCGCGAATTATTAAATATGTAGTTTTTGAGGATACCACATAAATTCCTTTACGTCTAGAGGAGAATTTCAGATTATGATTTCAGACTAGAATATTTTCTTGTTTCATACTTTTTAGTTGTTTTTTTTCTGTAATCGGGTTTTTGTTTTTTAACTTTAATTTTTATTTATAACTTTTTAGTCTCAATAATTTAATTTACAAATCGAAATCGGCAAAGATAAACTTCTTGATATGCAACACAAAAATGCATTTATTCAAAATCCTCTCAAACTCTTTAGCTTTAATTAACTTTATACAGAGTTGCCTTCATTAAGCCGTTAAATTAATTTACCTTTTTAATAGGAGGAGTTGTTAGGGATTAAGACATTCTAGGAATTTTGATTATACTTTACTCGTTATTAATTAGCTTGTTGCCTTGCCGAACGCTTCTAATTGAAATGAAGGAAAATTGTTAATTTTCGAGGAAAAGAGTAGACATATTTTAACATTAATGTATTTTTAAACACGGGTGGAGCATTCATTAAAATGCCCAAGATATTGAATAACATGTTATAATCATTAAAATATAGTTAAGATAAATAATTACTTAAATGTAAAATTCACTACCTAGGTAAGAATTTTTTCAATTCCTTAACTTTTCAAAAAAGTACAATTTTCCAAATTTTGAACAATAAATCACAGATTGTAGAGAACTTGGATTTTAAGACTTGTATAGACAATATAACTATTTAATAAATTTTAATAATTATAAGAATTATTTAAATAAATGGGCATTTACTTAGCAAAGTAGTAATCTTTCGTTCAGAATCTTCGTTAACGCAAAAACGAAAATATTCAAATATATATTTTTTAAGTCGTGTAATTTCAAAAAAGGTTGAAATTAATTGATCTCATTGATTTCATCAACTTGTCGTTTAGATTTCTTATTTTGAGGTAATTTTCAGCATAAAGTGTTAGAGAAATAAAGTTATACCAAAATTTTGAAGTTCCTGGTCTGTTTGTAATTTAGCCTAAAAATAATTATTTTTCTAGCGATATAAATGACAAAAATGAAAGAGTGAAGTATAGGTTATATACATAGAACAGATAAAACTTAGTGTTGGAGTGCAATTTTGTGTAGCAAGAAAGAGTGTATATTTTAAGTTATTTTTCTGTAAAACATTAAGGTATATATTTCTAAATAGTAATAGCACATAAAGAAATTCAAAACTAGAATTAATAAATATGAAAAACCTTTTAAAAATAGCATTCAGCTTTCCTTTAAAACATGCAACCTGTTTTAATATGAAATTTCCTTTAATATTTGTGGAAGAAGTCCTTAAACTCCTTCGCTCCTGCAGTTTCAGTAAGTCAATTTTCATGCATCCCTGAAGTCATCAAAAGAGGTTCTCAGTTTCAAAGCACTAATTGCATCGCAATTAAATAACGTGAACTTTGCGACATGCATGCATGTGAATATACGCTTTAGATATTGTCAGGTAACTCGAGTTGGTGGAAGTACTTACGAGTAAGAGGATTTTTTGTACTTAAATTTAATGAATATTACATCTCCGTTTTGGAATCATAAGAACTAAAGTTATTTTTAAGTTGGTTGGATGAAAAATGTGCACAGAATTACTTTGGCAAGTTCTTAGTTGCTTATAGTGTCTGCAAAGTGCAGGGTTTTTTTAAAGTCTTTTCCATTATTTTGTTTTGAATTTTCATATTATTCTTTCAACTTAGTCAAAGTAACAAATCCCTCATTTTGAGTCTCTAACAATTTGGTTAATATAATTGGATTGGATTGGATTGGATTTCACTGGAACTTCCACTAGTAATTTCATAACACGAAATATTCCCTATGGAGAATATCAGCAATTCGCGATAAGACGTTGTTAACCAGAAGTGCCAGAAGTTACACTCTATTTCTCAGGTAATATATTTAAAAATTAATTTAAGAAATATGTAAGTTTTCCACATCTATGAAACTTTGTAACAAGAAATCAGTTTACATTTAATTAAAGGTACGATCCTACAGGAGATGCTCGGATAGTTTGAAAAGGATGCATGCAAGGGCGAAATCAATAAAAGTTTAGGCATAAATTGAATTTGAGCTCTCCTCACCGATTTTGATGGAACTTTGTAATAATATCCAGTTAGGGCCAAAAGTGACGGATATGTAAAAAAATTTGTTGGTCGCTTATACTTCTTAAGATATTTATTATTTAACTTTAAAATTCTGAAAAGTCTTAGTTTTCCATCGTAATTTCTCCATGTTCACAGAATTTTTAGATAAAAATTATGGGAAAACCCTAAACTAAACATATTTCCATCGAATTTCTGTAAAAAAATCTACACGAGTGCAGCAAAAAAGGTAAATTTTATTTACTTCGATTTACCATTGCATAAGACAAATACTTATCTAAATACGAAAAAGTTGTTTGCCTTTAATTCGTCGATTTCAAAAAGTTTTGAAAGATTTGAAATTTTGTGGGAATATGCAAAAAATCATGGCGGCAAAATGTCAATTTTCGAAATTTCAAAATTAAATATTTCGGAAAGTACGAGTGACCGACACATTTTGTTTCTGTATATTCGTCAATTTTGATTCCAAATAAACACTCCTGGGGCGTTCTACTTTTCTACCGACAATCTGAGTGATAAATTTTGTGACAGAGGTGCCTCATAACAGAAGTGTACAATAACATTGTTCGCGAATTTTAGCGTTTACAAAATTACGAATTGTTCATAAAAGTAGGTGAATATGACAGCTTCACTGGGAAGTAAAAATATTACATATATAAATGGGAATTACAATAAAATTTCAAAGAAGTAACTTTCGTGACAGAATGGTAGCCGAATAAACACACGCACCTCTGTTCCGCGACTAACTCGGCTCGCTCCCGGGTGGGGCCTCAAGGCGTGAGGCCAAGGAGGAAGAGGACACCGTACTGTTGCTTAGTGTTGAAGGTCAAACAGCTAAGAAGCGTTTTTTGTTTTGCGAAATGCGTGACAGAAGATAGCAAGAAAAAACATACATAGCCGGTGCCGGAGACAACGATAAAATATTTTTTTGTTTAATAGTATGAACCTTTACGTTTATTATATTCTAATTAATTTAAAGATAATACTTCAGAAGTTCAATAAATAATTTTATATTAAAGGGTTCTATAAGATTTTTTTAAGCGAGATCATTTTGTAACATTAGGCGGCGCAAAGAGACGCATTTTATTTGTATGTAAAACACCTCTGTCACATATTTCGACTACTCTGTCACAATGATTTTGTAAAAACCAAAAAAAAATAAAAACGGGATTTTAGTATTATTATAATTTCTGTAATCTTGTGAAAATAAAATTTGAGAAACTGCAATTTTGGACGAATACCGATTTTTTTTCAAGAGGAGATACGTCATTGTCGGTAGAAAAGTAGAACGACCCTAAACGACCCAAAAGCCGTGAGGTGACCTCAAACTTAATCTGTTCCATTTATTTACAGGATGATTGTTTAATTGACTTCTGACTTTAAGGTCATGCTTTCATCCCTTTAAATATCTCGTATAACATTTTTTTTCTGTTTTACCCTACTCTAGTCGTAGTTAAAACATTTGAAATTTTATGGGAAATTTTCCAGAACGATAAAAAAGGTAATAAAAATAACTTCAATCAAATCCATTCCAGAGAATAGAAATACGTGGTTTTAAGACGCAACAGGGAGACTAGTCTATAAAATGTCTTGCACCCACATTCTACTTGGAATTATATTTAGCAGTCTTCCTCAGAAGAAGTTGTTTCAAGGGCAAAGTAGTTCAGTGGAATACGTCTTTTGTCGTCGAGTGGAAGAAACCTTTGAGATGGATTAAGTCAGGACGAAGCAAAATGGGCTACAATAATGAAAAATTAAAGCTTCTCGACTTTTAAATAGGATTTAGTGAGAGGAAAATGAAAGAAAACCGCTTAATGTCTCAGTCATGCTACTGTTGGTAATAATTTATCTGGCGTGGCTTCAGATCGTATAAACAAAACGTTCGTGTTGAATCTTTATGGTATCTCAGCATCACAGCTGAGGGATTATTCTCCAGACTAATGGTTATCTTTAAAGCAATTATGCACTTGCATTAGTGTGAATTGCTAATTATTTTTGTACACGAGCTTTGGACGTAGAGCAATGAAAAATGACGTCAATTGGGACTTCAACTGATGGAGTCTTATCTTCATACTTTACGCAGGGCCGAGTTTCGGCAAAGTCTGTGTGCCCTATGAAGCGCCTCTTTTCAAAAGAAAACGAATTAACAGATATTTGCCTAAGACAGCTCGCTTCCGCTTAAATAATTGAGATGAAGAAATGCGTTGTTTTAAAATTAAAAAAAATTTAATTAATATGTCTACAAAATTTTTGTCATAAAAAAATATTTAAATATTATAATAATATAGTATATGCATATTATATTTAGCAAAGATTATAAAAATAAACAACAAAGTTTTAATATAAGAGAGCAGTTTGATAAGTCAGTGGATTTTTGAATTTCTCGCGCAGTAATTTTAAATGCAACACTGCTCCGACAGCTGCCATCTACATATTAATAGACTACTGTAAAATTTTGAGCAAGCTGCGTCATTTAGTTTGTGTTTGACATCCATTGAAAGCAGACAACCTCGTGAATTTTAACGAAAATGGAAAAAGGTGAATTTCGTGTGTTGATTAAGCATTATTTTTCCATTTTTCCATTTATCCATAAATTGGGCTACGAACTGTTACCCCATCCAGCATATTCTCCAGATTTAACCCCCTGCCACTATTTTCTGTTTCCAAACCTGAAGAAATGGCTGGGCGGTAAGAGACTTGGGTCGAATGAAGAGGTCATCACTGAAACAAACGCCTATTTTGAAGGCCTCGAGAAAACCTATTATTTAGAAGGAATAAAAAAAATTGGAAAAACGCTGGACTAAATGTATAGAGCTAAAAAGAGACTATGTTGGTAAATAAAACATTTATTTGCCGAAAAAACTATCTTTTATTCAAAGAGCCAGTGACTTGTCAAACTGCTCTCGTACCACGTTTTTAAAACGGTCTAAAAAGTATAAAAGTCAAACAAACAAACCGACAGACAAGAAAGCGAGTTAATATTGGCATTGTCATCCTGTTCTGAGCTATGTTTAAAGTTTCAAGTCTGTAGCTCATCGAGAAGTTAGTTTAAAATTGATTGCAAAATTTGTAACGAACAGACAGACAAGAAAGTGAGTTAATAAAAACGTGGTAAAAAAACGAGCAAAGTCAAAAATTTCAAGAATTATGTCATTTCAACTTTTCTTGCATATCCGCCCTGGGTCTGTGTTTTCTTATATCGGCGAGCGTGTTAAACCGACAAAAGTAATTATATATGGGTTAATTTACAAGAAATAAAATTTTAATATAAATAATTTTACCATTTTATATATTTTGTAAAATGTGAATTACGATCTTAATTTGCTTTTAAAATCAGCAAGTCAGTGCATATACATATGTATGTACATTGTACATACTTATGATTGCAGGTTCAGTTCAGTTTATTTTACATTTCAGTTGATTTATACATATACATATGTATATATAATTGTAAATACAATAGGAACGTTGCTAATCTAGTTCTAGAAGTAGTACTCTTTATTCATCTAGGATATTATTAAGTGACACAGAACATATATACATACAGTGGTGTGCAAAACATTTGCAACTAAAATCGAAATTCTCTACTGACTATCACATAAATTTGTAAAATGTAAACTACTTAAACTGCAAGAATTGAATTGTATTTTCAAACTAGATATAATAGAGACTATAAGATACTGAGGTTTCTCCAGGTTTTTGTTACACACCGAAGAAATTTACGCTTTGAGTTGCAAATGTTTTGCACACCACTGTACATATACATATGTATGTACATATATGTGAGTGTTCAAAATGTATTTCTGCGAGAAAATGTTGTCAAAAACTGTGTGAACTTTTAAGTTAAAATCCTACTTACTATTTTTCATATATCGCTTACTACCAACTATTTCCTTATTTAATTACTACTATCAGCAAGTTGTCAGATTAGGAGGTTTTCTGCCAGAGAGCAGTCTTAGGTGTAGTTTTGAGATGGAGAAATGCCAAGGCAAGTCCAGGATAATTTTAAGAACTATATTTTGAACGAATTGTAGTTTATTGATAGGAGTGCGAGCACATCGATACCATAGGGATGGACCATAGTTGACATAAAATAAAACATCAAAAACAGACTGGTTTCTTAAAATATATTATCATCATTTGCCTAAAATTTATTCTAAAAGAATCCAAAAATATGTTTGATGAGACATATACAACATACAACCATATCTGTAGGTACTTT
Source organism: Eutolmus rufibarbis (assembly GCA_963920795.1). Classification (NCBI taxonomy): domain Eukaryota; kingdom Metazoa; phylum Arthropoda; class Insecta; order Diptera; family Asilidae; genus Eutolmus; species Eutolmus rufibarbis. The sequence goes on from OY987205.1 coordinate 28,879,329, forward strand.
TTATCTATTCATGTAACCTGTTTTCTCAAATATGCATAAAACATACACCCCTTTAAAAGAGTATGTTTTTGGGTATAAAATCAAAAATTTGGTAACCTGCACTAACACATAATACGTGTGAGAATGAAGCTATATAATATTCTAATAATGCTTTTAATTTCCCTCTATATGCTAAAGAAAAACTAAGCGTTTGTGATTAATATTTGTCATAAGAAGAACCTTAATTAAGGTGACATTATGATTGATATTTTAGAGCCTTCAAAGGATAACCTTTCATTTAAGCCATTTGGTCTCTTATCTCTTTTAGGATAATGGAAGAGTTAATGTGAATACTACAGCGTTCACGTTAAAACATTATTAGCAATAACATTAAAAGGTTAGGGATCAAAAATTAAATGTACTTATGTTTGTGTAGGTATGGAAAAGAAAGTATAGGTAGGTGTTACAAAGACGTACTCCGCAAAAAACATAGAAAGTTATTAATTTTCTTAGTTTCGATTATATTTGAAATTCATATTTCTAATCAAAAAACTCCCCTAGAGAATGTTATAATTAGACTGCGGATTATATGCAAATGCATATTATGTATTTGTTAAGATAGACAAATAATTTCACCGCAAAAATACAAATTTACAAAGATATCAAAGGTTCTGCAACATTAAGAGAAAGTGGAGTTGGTTTGAATTAACTGCTAATTAGTATTTGCACCTTCAACATGTCAAGAGAATAAATGGAAAATGCTTTGTATTCACTAATTAGCGAAAGTAAACGAATGTATTAGGTGGTATGAACAAAGGGTGAACTTGTTCAAGGTGTAAACAATTAGGGGACAATTTTAATTTCCGAAAATGCACGAACTTCCACCCCTACTAATTGGCTTTGATAATAAAACTTAAATGAAGATTAAAGATGAAACTACATTGGAATTGTCGGATTCCAATAAGAAAATTTGTAATTAAATTAGCAATTCTATAAATTAATTTTATTTCTGTTTGTTAAATCTCATCTGTAGATACTTTGAGTTGTTCTTTTTAATGTTGAAATCAAGTTTTTTAGGAAGCATCGAATTTTTTAGAAATTTTTACAAAAAGCTAAAATACTTAAACTACGAAAGCAGTCAGTTTTTGTATTCCTTCATAGAGCTAATCGATTTTCCAGAAAATACTCTGAGCAAGTGATGCGTTTTTTAATGAATTTGTTTTCGTTTCGCAAGCATGTGATCTCGAAAAGTGAAGAACTTTTTTTTCTTGTTTAACAAAAAAGGGAAACATGGGCCATTTGAACCATCAAGAACACAAATTAAATTAAATTCTCCTTTATGTGGATTTCATTCTTTGGTTTAAGTTGGGTATCTCATTTTTTTTCTCGAGAGACTTGTGAGGATATTGTCGAGATATTTCTCCTCTAATACGCTTTATATACAATATAAACAGAGATTCAATTGAAGGTTCGTTTTTTGTTAACCTTTTAGAGGAAGGCACACATCCTTCGCCTAATTCATTATGTCCATTAATGAATTTTTTCTCATTTTTAACAAATATGGGTCAAATAAAGTCATACCAAACCTATAAATAAAATTCGACAATTTTATTTATATACCTATTAATTTTTTATTTCGCTAAATGCTAGTTACAATACTATATATAGTATAACTAATGAAGAAGTATGTATTTGTCTCCGAAGTACAACAATTTAGATTTCTTAAATGTTTCCTTTAACTACGTAGGTATGTACATCAGAAAAACGAAAATCAATAAATGTATAGTTTAGATTGAATTTAGTGACCTTATCCATAATTGTTGCGATGTTTTGGAAATAATAATGTTGCTTGAGTCCACGAATTTTTCGAGGTTAATTTTTATCCACTTATATTAAAATGAATTTCATACCAAATGAATAATAATGATAATAATGATAACAAGGTAGATATTTTTTTTATTTTGTTTTGTAATTTCGGAATTCCTTAATTTGTTTTATTTTAATTTAATTTCTTAGTTTAAATTAAACCGCTTTTCTCGTTATACATTGAACTCCACAAAATGAGAAAAAATGGAAATTTAATTAGTCCTACTCAACTCATTGCTATTCATAGCAAGGAAAATAGTTTTCCAAGGAGAGGGGCATCTTGCCAACATGTCACTCATTTTCATTTAACCATTTAATCTGAAATTCTAATATTGTACAGCAGACAATTTTGGTTAAATAAAAACTTTCAGCATAATTTAAAGTTAAATGTTCTGATGTTACCATTCGTACAGTCTGAAAAGTTTTGATAAATTTAAAATTCGCTAAATATATGCAATATATTGGCTAAATATATGTAAATACGAGAGTCCCATTATTTCGGAGTCGTAAATATCTCTTTAAAAGTTTATTTGTGCTATGCTTTTAGAAATTCTACCAGAAGAATTTTTTGTGTCAAGAAAACACATTTCATATTCCTTAAGATTGATGCTAGAATCTGGCACTATGATTTATTATTATGGAGATGCGGATAGTTAAGGAAAGAAAAGAACATAAATCAAAATAGTGCATACGCTTTACCATTTCGGACATAAAATGATTTTTAGAAGTTTTGTTGCACTCCATTTTCAAGCAAGTTTGAGTGCAGGTATATTGCTCGTTACAACAAAATTTGTCAGGAAGATTTTAATGTTTGTTTTGCAACTATAAATTTTAAATCAAGTTAAGAGCTCAGAAAAATAAATTTAATAAAATTGCAAACAGACAGCAGGATGCATCCGTCATAATTTCTGGATTCTGAAAATGTCGAGCAATTCAAATCTCGTGTTATATTTTTCTTTAGTTGGAAGTTGTTTTTCAAAGAAATACATATATTAAAGCAAGGCATTGATTTATCAAACGCGTGCATATTATGGTGTATAATTTAAAAATGTGTGATTTGAAGATAATAAACAAAACAAACACCTTCTTAATAAGGCCAAAAGTCAATTCGGACTATATGGAATTATTACATCAACTCTACGCCATTTGGGTTAAAAGGGATCTATTAATAAATTGTGCTTTAATAATCTCGATTTCCCATACACTTAATGAATCAAATCAGTCCTAACTGGATGTAATCGGACATAAGTTACCCTTAAGAAAGGGGTCGTCAGGCTCTGACCTTAATGCGGGATTAGTGTTCGGTCATTCATCCACCCTGGGAGGCCTTAACCAATATTGTTTGATTAACTTAATAAATTGTCCAATTTCCCCTGGCCTTTGTCCTCTTGACTTTTTTAACATTCAGTCAATCCCCAAAATTTCTTGAGGACCAATATTTGCTGTGCGAGGGAGGCTGCGGCCAGAGTGGCCTTGTCATCAGATTATCAGAAAATATAACCAATGGCGAAGAAATTAAGTGTTTCTACACTAAGAAGACAGAAATGAGGTGCCATGGACACCAGCCAAGGATATTGATTTCACCTCCTCACTTCGTGTCGAGTTGAATCATCTTTTAAAGGAGTTCCTTGTTTGGAAATAAATAAAAAATTAACGAAAGAACGAACAATATTAATTCTTATTATTTTAAAAATTGCTCGTTAACTACTCCCTCACAAAGAAAAATGTTTTAAAAGGTTTTTAAAAGTTTAATGATGAGAATTTAAATGTACATATGTACGAGTATGTATGTAATATACATACATATATGTGTTCTATATTTGTAAAGGAATAAAAAATTAATTTCATTGACACTTTTTTACATTTATAATTGTTTTTTCTAAAATTTGTTTTGTATCTTTGTTCTTAACAATTAATAATACCTAGGTTTAATTGGTTAAATAACATAAAGTGAAATTTTTTTAGATGTTAAATACATGTACAAATTTGTCAAGCAGATTCCAACTAAAAATACACGAAACGAAGCCTGCATTTACATATATCCAAGCACAAAGAAAAGCGAGTTTGGTTCACCGAAAAATATACGAGTTGGACATTTGAAGGGAGTGACACAGGAACGAAAAGAAGTTCAACCTTCACGGTCCTGATGTGCCTGTACCACCGGCATGATTTCCGAAAGGAAGAAGATGCATGCCTGAGTCGAAAGTTTAGTGGCAGCTCATTAATGATTTGGGTCGGATTTTATGCCCAAGGAAAAACAAAATTGGCATTCCTGCCAGGTAGAATGGATGCTAAATTATAAATTGAGCTCCTAGATTCTGGCATAGTTGAAGAGATAACGTCCAAATGGCCAGGATTGCAGAAAACTTTTTTGGAAAAATAAGTAGAAGTTTTAAAATGATCTGCCAGAAGGCCAGATTTAACTTAAGCCCCATAGAAAACCTTTGCATTTATAGGAATTGACGACAGTTTCATGCAGTTAATAAATTAAAAAGATTTTGTACGATTGCTGGTGTGAAATTCATGTAGAGTAAACAATTTAATAAAATCAATGCCAAAACGCGTATTTTCGTTGTTTTAATAAAAAAGTATCAAAATGTTGTATAGGTATACTGAAATTTAGTGGGATAATTGAATAAAGATATGTTATGTTTTAGATTCATATACTTTTAAACCAACTGTTTACTTATGGTTTAGAATGAGTCAAAAAGCTTAGAGAAAATGGAAGTCAGCCAATGTTGCAATAGCGTTCGGGGTCTTGGTACCTAATTGAATTTTGCTCTCTGGCCAGTTCATCAGCGATCTCATTTACCCCAACGCCAGAGTGCCCTGATACCCAAACCAGTGTGAGTCTGTTAGAGGCAGCCAGGCGTTGGAGACAGTCAAATAACACTTTGACAAATCTTGCTATCAGAAAGTACATATGTTGATTCTTGTGCCTTTAAGAGCCAATTTTTCAATCGTCAGAGAAATGTATTCATTGAATAAAATAATCCCAATAATCAATTTGACTTTGACTTAAAATAGCTTAAAATAGCTATCATGGTTAAACTTATTCGCTCCTTAAAACGTCAGTTAATTTTGACAAATTGAGTGAAAAGTAATTTGTCCTCACGACCAAGTTGATTTTTTTATCTGAAGAATAAGGTTACATATCAGTCTATTAAAAAATCGGCCCTAAGTCCTTTATTAAGGTTCATCTGGGCACAAGTTTTATGGTATGGACTTCAGCCTGGAAAACGGTGGTCAACTTGCCCATTGCAAAAGAGACTTCACTATTGAATCCATAGACACCAGCTCCAATGCAATGCTCCGATTTGGAGACATCAGTGTACCAATTAAGGCTTTTCAGATTTCTAGATTGGAATCTCGTCAATCCAGTCCGCGCGTTCAGGGATGACGATCTTGAATTTCCCTAATATCTGGAATGTGCTTCAAGATGCTCATGTAACCTTTGTTAGCCATGGGCATGTTTGATATAACCTGCACTTTCAGAGCACTAATAGCAGCTGTTTTCAGAATGAAAATGTGCAGAGAAGCAACTTGTTGCATTTTGCAATTGCTGACTGCTGCCGAATCTTAGGCCACCATACGAAAGCGGCATAAGTGACAATAGGCTTAACAACAGTGTTATATCACCAGAGGATCACGTTTAGGTTGAGACCTCAGGTCCTACCAAAGAGTTTCCTGCAAGCCCTGCAAGGATTTTAGTCAGATAGGCATTCCATTTCAGTCGTTTATCGAGTATTTGACGTCATCCGAGTACGCAACGACCGTACCTTGAATGGAGATTGGATCAAAATCCAAGTGAAACCTTTTAGTTAAAGGTACAAGGACAGCCTTAGACGGATTGATATTGAGGTTCTCACTTGCACACCAGTCAATCAGTGACTATTCGAAGTGCGCATCTGTGACGTAATTTTATTATTATTTTTTTATTTTATTAGATATCTGAAGGAATATGCATAAATATGTATTTGAAAGGCAAGTTTGCGAGAAATTTCTAATATTATATTCCGCGTCTATGGTCTGATGGTTGAAGGTACTGGTACTGTGCGTGTGAATTTCAAACGGGAGAAACACGTTATCTAGTACTAAGTACTCTACATCACAAATTCATAACTAGCTTACCTATAATAACACTTAGCCCTGACTTCCCTTTTGCTGTGGCTTTTAAACCTTTCAGTTTAATAACTCATTAGGAGGTGGTGCTGCTTTTCTGCTTCGCGGCTCGTTGCATGTTGCTCACTCATTGTGGTAAGCCTTTATATCCGGCACTCATTATTTCAGGGGTAAATTTCACAAAGGATGGAGCACAGGAAACACGTGAATTCAATTTTCATAAAAGTCGAGCAGACGGATTAACCACATGCAGCCCAAACAACTTGTCAGATAAGAGGGGCTTGTGGTATTTTAATTGCTTCACCTCCTCCGACAATAACAGGAGGAAATTGCAAGTAATTTCCCCGAAAATGATTAACGATATTGAGCATAAAGGGCAACATGTTATCAAATTTTCACATTCGACTAGGCCAAAATATATAATTACATACCTACTCGCTGTTGCCGGCGTATTGTTAAATTCTGCCTTGCTTTTCGAAAATTATATACAGAATTTGTCAAATATCTTGATTTGGGTTCAATTTCCGTAATATGCGTCAGTTTATGTTTGAGAGCCATAACATATGTAAGTAATAAGTAGATGGTTCTATAATCAACTCAATTTAATTACTATCTCATCAAAATTTCCAAAGCTAAATTGATAAAGGTTCTCTCAATATTTTACCATAATATCTCAAAAGTCTCTCAAAATATTCAAAATGCGTCATTACTGGCAAGTGGTAAAATAATAATCTTTAATAAATTTACTATTTTATAAAGACGGCACATGCTACCTTTCGGCAAACTTGTTATGGCGTTTTCCGACATAATCCCAGTCGAAGGAATTTAGCTTGCAGTACAGAGGTATGCCAAAGAATTTAAAACGTCTAGACAATATGGGAAAATTTATGATTTTACGGGCCATAATACACTCATAAAACTCTGATTATAGGAAGTGATATGAAAAACCAAAAAGAATCAGCTTATCAGATGCCGTAATTGTCTGGAAGTATCGTAAAACTTAATATAAAATCATGAACGTTACCTTAATACACAAAAAAGTGAGAAAGTTTTGGGGAATTATCTAATTATTAATACTTTTTATTTAACATCATTAAATTCTTTAAAAATTACATTTCCTGTGATTGTTCATTTTTTAAAGCAAAGCAGCGTCAAGGTTAAGGCAGAACACCACTGTGACAGTGGTTTAACTAATTATTTGAGGATCGTTCAACACTAATTGTCATTGAAAAATATTCACCATTTTACAAAATTATGAGCCCCCGATGTGATGATCAAGAAAAAAAATGCCTCCTCATTGTCCCATTAAAAGTTTGGTAAGGGCAGGTTATCGGAAAATATTATAAAAAAGTAAAAATTTATTAACACCAAATTTTAAAAATCGTCATCTACGACTTTTAGTTTAGTTACTGCGATTACGCAAATTTAAAAAACCAAAATTGAAATCGGTTCATTAGTCTTTGAGTGTTCGCTGGGACATGATCGAAAAAAGTCGTTTCCAGAAAACCGCTTTTAATGTTTTCGTTGTTTTTTTCTGTCTTTATGCAAAATAAAGTTTTAATTCGAATATTTATATTAAATTGAACTATTTAGTCCCGGATCATAAGCCCATAAGCGATTACCCGCGGTTTTACCCGCTTATTGTCTCTTTCGACGCAGTACTAGTGGAATGTCTAACAAATTTAATTCGCAATAATTCACTCAATTTTTAATATTTTAACTTAATATTTTGTTTCAATATTTCTGAACATGTATTCTTTAAATAAATGCAAAAGGCAACTGACTACCAAAATATTTGATTCATCATTTAACGAGTACCAAAAATAAAGATGCATAATGTATGTATATTTTAAAACAGTTTGATTCTATGAACTACTTCTTCAAGTCCGTACAAAAGTTATTCCATTATTTTTTATATTTTAAGTTATTTTATATATCTTAATTAACACCTACTTGAAAGTAACAAGAAATGTCACAATTCCAAAAGACCACATAGAAATACAATTTTCTCAATTTTTAACTAAAACTTTATAATTTCTATGATATCGGCGCTTTTATAATTTTAGTAGGTAGATGCGTTCGATATTTTTTCGATGAACAAAAGTAGAAAAACTAGAACTATGATTACGTTATTGTTATGAATATGCTCATTAGATTGCTCAATTTGGGCTGCTGCAATTACGATAATTATGATAATATCTTCTGTTAGATTAGTAATGCTTCGATAAGGGAGATATGACGATTAGGTCACAAAGCTTTCGAATTTTATAGATATAATTCGGTAAAAAACCATTGTGGATTCTTAAAGATAATTTTCCGAGTTCCTGGCCATAAGACTCCCTATTAGAAATAGAATCTATTAAAGGTTTATTTTCCTGATTCCACGTGTTTGACATATTATAACAAACCAAAAGTTTGTGGAACCTTGATGGGTTTCTGTAATTAGTTCTAATGTTAATTAGCACGCCCCTTCAGAAAGTTTCTTACCCTTAAGCGATGTCTTATCTACTCGACCAGTAGCTCTGAGCACGTGGAAATTTTGTTTTATAGAATAATGTGGCTCAACGCGATCGAATCAGAAGCGTGAGTACTAGCAAAATCGTATGTGATCTGATTACTTTTACGATGATTGAAACAGTTGGTGAGCAAGAATTAATGTAGCATAAAACTCACCATAAACATTTTTATCGCTGTGTAATAATTATTGTGAGCTCTTATTATATCATCATTATTTGATAGCCGTCTGTCCAGTCGGAAAATTTAATCGGGAATTTAAACATTAGACACCCTGAGGAAAGGTAAAGATTACCAGTTACATAAACAATAATAACGCTGCGGATTTTTACCTATTTTATTGTAGCGATTTTAGCGTACCGGGAGAGTGGTGCGACTGTAAGTTGTTACATATTATGTACTTGTACCTACTTTTCTGCTGCAATTTATTTTTGTTCAGAAAATCTTCCTAACTCAAGACAAGTTCGAGCTGGTCTACATGAACGAAAAGTTTGCAGTTAACGAAGGGATTTACATCCGTCAAGTGAACGAAAGTCATGTTGCTATGAATGTTAAATTTAAAGTGGTAAAAGAGTTAAACAATTTGACAATGTTTACCACGTATACCCAGAAATTCAAAAAGCAATCACAACCCAGGACAATTAATGTTAAAATCAGAACATGTGAATTTTTCAAAGATCCTGTGAAGTTTCAACCGCTTTTCGGATTTTTCTATAAAGCGATGTTTGCATCATACAATTTTCCTAAAAAATGTCCAGTGGAGATTAAAAGTTACCACGTCCACAGATACTTCGTGAGTTCTTTAATGGTGCCTCAATTTGTTCCCCCGGGGCAGTTTATGGTGAATGTTTCCTCAAAAGAAGGGGACGAAGAAATTTTTCGGTTCTTTTGGACTTTTAATTTAAAATATGGCAAGTGAAATTTAACTTTAAAGAAAAAAATATATATATATATTTGTAATGTAAATATTCTATACAAATAAAAATGTGGATTAATTTTATTTTTAATGAAATTGCTAAATTGTGTTTTCTGTGTGTACCACATTTAAGAAGATGGAAAAAAAAACATGTTGGTTTATCGCCACGTGTGGCATCCAAGAGGAATTTTTAAATGTTCGCCAAAGTGAAACGCCGGTGATTGCATTCCCTCAGGTAAAAATAAAAATCTCCAAGGTGCTTACTCTCAATTCAGATTTCTATTTCCCTCTACTGCGAGAATAACTTTTTACAATTTCATAATCCTGCAATTATATTTTTTGGTTGAAGTTGCTTAAAATCCATCCTGCAAGTCAAGGAGAATATATAAATATATGTATTATATGGAATGAATTATTACACAAATTGCAAAAAAGAGTTAATTTTTTCCTTGTTTCATGTCCAATTATTTCTTAACAGACCTTTTTCTATATTGCATACATCCGTAGAAGAAAACTCAATTTTTTTGTTTCGGTTTTTAGAGTTTGAAAGACGATACTTTCGGTTACAGAAATTAAAAAACATGATCAATACGAGTAGCAGTAGCATACCTTATGGGGATGTCTTGCAAGTTATTATGAAAATAAATGTGAGAAAGTCAAACCTCGCAGGAAAGTTTCGCTTTGCTTCTTCAGTTGCGAGGTGTATGTATGAAAACATGTGAAAAGCCAAACCTTAATTACGTTCTTCCGGGAAAAAACATTCACCGAAGTAATTTCTTACAGTTTTTTGAGGGATAAGAAAAAAAGTGGTTTTGATACTTTCTTCGAAAAGATTGTATCTCTAATTTCATGATGAAAGCATGAATATTAAAAAGTTTTCTTAATTCTAATTGTTTTAACTTTTGTTTAATTTAATAAGTTTCTTTTCAATTTTACCTTTCTTATCCAAAATTGACAAAAATAATGTTCTGGCTTTCACAAAAATGGAACAGTTATAATGTGCGTTTTGGTTTTAGTCACAATTGTAAATTTTAATTTCCAAAGCAATTTCGAAACCCTCAAAGTTAATTTCCATTTTTTGGATCCAAGTTTTTGGTTTTAGTATTATATGTAGACCTGCAATCTTTAATTTTATAACTTATGTGACATATTCGAAATCAGCGATCCCAAACATCCAAAACACCAATTTTAATGATAACCCTAGGAAATATTAGATTCTCGCCATATAAGATCCACCATTTTAATATTATATTTTGTTAGATTGGCATTTTTAGATCTTTATTAGTTGTTTCGACATTTAAAACCGGTTCAACATAAAATACAATAAAAATTGATTACTCTCAATAGTATACATACATATCTGCAATAGGGTTTTTTAAAATTGAAAGTGTTACTTAAATAAATACTAAAGATTAAATATTCATCACTGTTTTGCAACATTATACGGTATAGGATCGATTATAATTTAAATTTCCGGAAAATTTCAAAGAAAAGGCTTTCTGGAGTATATTGCAATATCAGCCATTAACTCTATATTTAGCTTTACTTTATCTTCGCTGATGAGTTTGACATGGATGAATGGATGAATGATAGCTTCAGCTATTCATGTTAAACATAACTTATTCAAATTACGAATGTCAGAACAAAGTGATTTTCCTTAATTTCACTTACAAAGCACATAATTTGAAATCATTTGTAGTGTTATTCTATTTAATTTGATATATTCACAAAAAGCGCTGGCAATACACATATCTAAAATCCATCAAGTATCGATTGATTAATGCTTATGTTTTATTTATTGGTTGGAGAAAATCGCGTTTCGAACAAAAACACTGATTTATTATATATTTGCCTACGGGGAAGTTGAATTGCAGGATCAGTTGTAATTAAAAACCAATTTATGGCTTTTAAGGTTTCAGGTTTTGTCGGTTAGAATTTCTTCAACAAATTAATTGCTTTCAGGGAAAAGTAAAACAATGCCCATCTACAAACTCCCACAACATTTTCAAGGATGTACCATAAATCTCAAGGGAAATTCTTCAATTTCAATTTTCCCATCGATTTTCCACCTCCACAACCAGGATACAAGCCTACATACATCACTTACAGACGTTTTTTCTTAAAATGGGAACAAAAATTGGTTGCTTCATATCTCCGGAAGACGAAAGCGAACATGTGCATCGTGCAATAAAAAATTGTTTCACTTCCAATCTCTTAGATTGGGGATTTCGCCTTTCAATTCTGAAGCTCTCAAACAAACGCTATCGTGATGCCCTTATTTTTTTTTCAAGTCCTGATAGATGTTAGCATTAAACGTGAGTAGTATGTGGCTGCTGAGATTTATTCTGAAAAAAAAATTGATGACTACAATTGCGAAGCGGCTTACAAGTAGAATACACCTGCAAAATTAGAATACATATTTTCATAATTGATGCTTAAATTTCACGAAGGAATTGACGAAGAGTGGACGGTTTGCATTCTTAATGGTAGAACTTTTTATATTTTTATTTACTACTTTAATTTACATAGATATTGCTTTGGGATGTTATCTTGAGGTTCTTCGTATTTATTTTCTTTTGTACCTTAAATACCGAAAACGAATATGTAGTTATGTTTTATTACGACACTAAAAATATATATAACTTACAAATAATTAAAAAATACCTGAACATTTATCGTTTTTGAAAGTTTATATTATTACTTAGACCTATAATACTTTTTCTTGAATTTATTTTTTTAAATAATTTTAACAGTCGGTAGTTTAGAAAGTAGTAGAATAAAAGATATATCATACATAGTAAGTAGCAAAACAATGTGCTTAAGGTTGAGGTTAGTCTCAATTATTAGAGACTCAAATACAAAAACCACTCTGTCAAAAAACAAACGATTCTTTTGGTTAGTAACGTATTAATAATGTTCCATGTAAAATAGAAGTATAATGTTTTTTTTTTTTCAAATAAATAACAAAAATTTAGTATTCATAATTTTTATTATGTACATATACATATTTCCTGAAGCTATCTTTACAAAAAAAAAATTGAATGGCCATAGTCCTATAGAATAAAATATTAAAATTTGAGCCTAGTCGGTTCAGTAGTTTTTTTCTAATCACCTAATGCAAACTTGAAAAATACTGTTTCGAGAAAAACGCGTTTAAAACTTGAAGTAGAGCAAAGGACAGTTTAATTCAGCCGCATTAAAATCATTAAAACTTTGCGAGTTTTGTAAATTGTAAAATTTCCTTCTTAGGACATATATTGAACAGTCTATACTTTAAGAAAATTAAAAAAAAGAAGATAATAATTCGATATGTTTTGTTTTAATTTCCAGACCAGAATACTCTTTTAAAACCAGTCACTAGTTGTTTTAATATTACAAGTTTATTTGTTCACTAAACTTAAACCAGAAGGATGAGTAGTTAAACTGAACTATAATACATTACAGCTTTGATTATAAAAAACAGTCCTTTCGGTGGTAGCCTGAAGGAAGACGTAGATTTTGAGGTGGTAAAAATTATTTTTACATAAGGAAATGTAATGCTGAATTCCCCACCCCCTTGACTGATTCACCCTATTTGCGATCATAGTTGAGATATTGCTATGGAAAATATGTTAGCCAAGTTTAATCAAAATCAATTAAGAAATATACGGTCTACATGGAAATAAATTAAAACATACAAACCCCACAATTTTTTAATATGACCTAGATATCGAGTCAATAAATTCATATGCAAAGTTGGTTCACAATCCATTCAGAAGTGTAGTTGTTATCGTGGTAACAAAAACATTTTTAGAAACTGACGTGGCCCCTCACCTCTTTGACCGATCGGCACCATTTTGTAACACGGCTAAGTCAATGTTGTCAATGTGTACATTAAGCTTGGTCAATAGCTGTTAAGAAATACGAAAGATTTGGGGTCCAAACAATTTTTATATAACTTACGTAGCCCCTATATCCCCAGCCCCTCGACTGTCAAAATCCATTTAGAAATACGGCCTCTATTGTGTCCACAACTTTTGTTATGTATACATATATCTATTGTATATATCTATTTACAGACGAATTGAATTTTTGAAGTCTACGACCACTGAAACAAGTTTTAGCATCATTAATTTTTATGTATTTCTTATGAAATCTACTTAGAAACTGGTGAAGTATAAAGTATCATATGTATATGTAGCATGTAGGTAAGGTACTATCATAACTAAGCGATTCTCTTTAAGTTGATGAAAATGGTTTTCCATGCCCGCAATTTCTGAGAGGAAGAGATTTTATTTCCCTGAAACCCTTTCATTTGCCACTGTCCGAAAAGACCGCAACGATTTTATTCTCTTTTATACGCCAACTTTTCAGGAAAACTCCAACTAACCAACTAACCATCAGAGGATTACCGTTATAATCACCTGTGAATATCTGTGGTTCTGGTTCTTTGAGATATAGTGAAAAGTAGAATTCCGTCAACCAGGGTTTTAATTAACTTTTGCAATAACATTGAAATAACGTTCGTTACTCTTAAATTTTCAAGATTTAATATATAGTAATTTTCCCAACAATTACTCCACTGCAAAGCAATAACGAATAATTACTGATGCTCCACCTACGCTAAATCCTGATGGAGTTTCGTTGGAATGAATTAAGCCTCCTACCTTAAAGGTACAGACGGAATAATTATCACGTACGTGAGTTAATGGCAAAGCTTTCAAAATCCTTTTAGGAAGATTCCACGAAGGGGATAAGACAACGTATCAATGTCACACCACACCGCCAGGCAAATGCAACATGCTATGGCTTTTAAAAGGTAAAAATAAATTAACGTTTTCACGCGCTAAATAGGGGCTGTATTAATTACAAATATAAGTATTGGTGAATAGGAGCTGTTGTTGTATTATACCTAGGGCATATGCATACGTTACAAAAGTTAAAGTCACAAATTATTGATATTTCTCGATTCTGTGTTTTCCAAACATTATTGCAAGCAATCTATCAATAGTAACCAAAACGATTTTAAAAAAAAAAACTTGTTTTATAATATTTACATAGATTTCCCGAATTTTGATTGTTTGATTTGGTTGATTATATGCCAAAGAAAAATTGTTCACTGTATTTATTTAGCAATATGTTTTTAAAAATTTATACATTTAGTCTTCCAAATTTTAAAATAGTGCAATTCTGTACTGTACTACTATATATGAAAATAAATATATGTATATTGCTTTTTAATTGTAAAATGAGCTTAATTTTAATTAATATTTCCACTAAAATCTTTGTCTTTTTAGGCTTTTTCATGTGTTTCATCATATCTAAGCTCATTAACTACTGATCAAAAACCAGGGGTCGAAACCGTAACCATAACCGTAACCGTAATCAATTAATAACAGGATTATTTTTGGTAACCGTAACCGTAACTCTAATACAAACGTTGGAATTTTTCGAACCGGAATCAATAACCGTAATCAATAACTTTGTAACCCTTATTAATCGGTTTTACGAATGGGTTACCTGAGTTCCTATAGAAAAAGATAAAAGGAAACAAAAATAAAATAATAGACGAAACAAATTTGAAACTTTTGAAATCCCTAATCTCGATTAAGAAAAGAAAAATCCTTTTTGAACAGATAGTCATACATGTGAAGTGTCAATTCAACATCTTTACCTGTAAACTTACTTCATAAAAAGTCTAATGTCGTTAATTGTCTCCAGAAATACAAAACAATGAACACAACGAAAGGATTATTGTCCTTCTGGACAATAAACCCAGAGGCATCCGCACGTCGCAGCGTACCTTCCCCTCCCCTCTCTCCCACGCTATGTACCCCAATTCTAAAATGCTCTAAAACAATTTCAGCCAATTACCGACACTCTTAGAATTTATTTATTAATAAGTAGGGATATGAGGGCTGTCACTTTTCGACATGCAAAAGATATAAATAACCGATATCGCGATACATTACCAGTGCACTTAGTTTTTGCTTTTCTGCCCGAGATAGCGATTTTGTTTTTTACATTCGTGACACTTGAAACTTGGTTCACCATTTTATTTGCCATCTTGTACAAATGTCCTGGAATATTGGAACGCAGAAGAAATCAACCAACCTATCTTGTATCAATTGGCTAGGGTTGTACTTGGTGTCCCGGCAACACAAGTCAGTGTTGAACGATTGTTTTCTGGCTTAAAATTTACTGTCAGCAATCTTCGAGCGAAATTAGATGGTGCTTTGGTTGACGCGATTACCTTAATTCGAGCGAATCATTTGTTCGGTTTAAAATAAGAATAAAAACATGTAAACATTTAAAATAAGAATAAAAACATGTAAAATATTATCTTATTGATATTCCTCATGATAACCCTAGTGTAACAGGTTACGTAACCGGTTAGAAAACAGTAATCGTAACCATTAAAAAATAAATAATCGTAACCCTAATCATAACCCGAACGATTAAAAATTTTGTAACCGTAACAGTAATCGCAACCTTTAAACGTTTCGGTTTCGACCCCTGTCAAAAACACAGGCTTAAGCAGGGTTTGAGGCATGCTTAGTTCGGCTTGAGTTATTAAGTTAGTCTCGAATATATACATATATGAAATTAAATGAGATATTTTATTACATTCATAAAAGTTGTTGTTAATCTTTTTAAGAAATATTAAGCTTCAAGTCCGACATAGGAATAATTACAGATTTCAGGATAAATGCAATGAATAAAAATTTGAAAGAAGACGCCATATAACTTTTAAAAAATTCAAATTTAAACTTCGGAAGAAGTTATCATTATGGGAAATTTCGTTATTTTTATTTGGCGAAGAAGTTGGCTTTGCTAATCTTAACAAGATCCAAGAACGTCAGTCGAACTTTTATATTGATGAACAAACTAGTTTTTAGACTTCCTTCACTACTATCTACTTTAGCTGCAAAGTAATTTTTTTCATGCTAAAAAACGGATAAGTTGGTACCCTTTTTCTACAATAATTTGTTCAAAAGAGCGAGTTAAATAATTTGAAAACATTTGTCATTTTTATCCAAATTATTTTTGACGGATGTCGACAACTCAAACTTGTCTTGAATTTGATCCGAGAACGGCTGAATCTTACATGTATTTAAATTATCCCACCTGCAAATGACAGGGTAATATAAATTATCCCAAATTACATCACAGAACATGCCGCTGGGTGGTTTTAAGATGCTCGTTAAAGTCATGCTAAATCATAATTGGTTTAGTTTAGATTATTTTGAAGTCGGACGTCGTGTTGCTATGTTTAAAATTTAATGGGGTTGATAAAGCCCCCAGGGCTTTGTGCACATGGGTAATAAATATTTATTGTGTAGGAACTCAAACCTTTGAAGTCTAGGACCCTATATTTCAATGGAAATGAAATGAAAACTTTCAAAAGTATTTGCGGGAGTCTTTTGTTGCTGTGAAAATATATCTGACTGTTTTAGGAAATAAATTTTAATGTATTATTTGCTGGAATTGGAAACACAAGCCAACATACATAAATCCATCACTTTTGTGGTATGCCAAGCTTTCCTTTAAACGTAGAAATATTGACGTTTTTATATTTAATGTGATGCAGATTAAATGTTGCGTGTAACTGCAGTATTTACATATTTAATGAATTAAAACGACAAGAAAATATCAGATTAATTTAAGTTTAAAAAGATTATGTTCTTTTGAAAAGGCAACAAATTTCCATTTTACAGAGAGATTTGAATACAAGTGATGATAATCCGCTAATGGTTGGGATTTCCTTGAAAAACTAGGATATAAACAAAAGACAATAAAATCTTTGTGGCGTTTTCGGACCATTGTAAGTAAAAATATATCCAGATTTCAGGCAAGTAAAGTCTTTTCATTAATCCTCTTAGAAACCCTGGATATGAAAAACACCTGTATCAGCTTAAAAGGAATCAAAAGCTATTCTATACAGTAAGTTGCGACGTTTTCGTACTTTGTGAGAAAATATTTTGTACTACGCCAAACATTGTTCACCTGTTTGTATTGTGTGAAATAAAAACAAAACGTTGGATTTTATTATGGCAAACTGGTCTTTAATTTAAGGCTCTTTTCTTTAGACATTAGCGCATATGGAACGAAGGAGACATTTCTTCTATTTGATTGTGTTAGTAGGACAAAAACACCTTAAAAAAGTATATTGAAATAATACAATCGAAAAAAATTGTTTCTACTGTAAATTTTGTGCCCTAAATGATGCTTCATTTATATGAAGAGCACCTACGACTTTTAAGAGAATTATTCGTATTACAGCAAGACCATGACCCAAATCACTCATTAAAGATTTGCAGATTATTCTAAAACAATCTGAAAAGCAGTATAGGCATAAAGCCGCAAAATTCTAATTTAATTATTTATAGCACATTCTACTAGATATCATTGAAATCTTGTGAAATTCATCGTTTAATTGTTTAAAATTTTTTTTGGCTTAATTTTTAATTTAAATTTCGATATTTATGGTACTATTTGGTACAGTGGTGATATTATATCATATAAACTTCTAAGTAACTTCTATTTATGGTAGATACTCAATAACTCAATTTTTTTTAAATTTACGAAAACATTTTTTAAATTAAGGAAAATTGGAATTGAAACTGCTGCTGAGAGTGGAGAAGAAGGAGGAGAGCAGTGATTAACTTAAATTTGTTGGAATGTGGCTGAAGAGTTCTTACCAAAAGATATCTTAATGAATTGAAATAAAAATAATAAACAAAATAAATCTCGGGTTTTAATTGTATAATCACATTTATTTTTGCTCACAATTACATTGAGAAATTATATTTGAAGTAGATGCTCGAAGTATCGTCTACACATCACCTTAACATAAATTTAGATAAAGTTGTGGGAATTCAAAAATTTTAAGATACATACAACTTTTTTGTTTCGATAAACTATTAGTTGGATAAATACAAATGCAAATGATTCACACAGTTTTTATTCTCTTAAAATTGAAAGCCCAGTAAATTTCAGCTATTTTAGTCTCATTTTCGAAGCAGTTGATATTAAACTGAAATCCGCCAGATGGAAAGATTCTTGGGAAAATATCATCAAAAGCATAATGACTCCGCAATGTATATGTTTTTGGTCGAACAGGGCAGCTGGTAATGAAGGTTTTGCGTGCAAAAATTGCCTGGTAAAAGGTTCCCAACAAAAGGTTATACTGCACAGGATTCTTGAGAAATTTGCAGACATCAATTTTAGTGTTGATTGCCTTAATTTGTATCCGCCCTAATTTCTGCATGCTTGTAACTTTGACGGATATTTTATTACAGGTTTGCAACATATCAAAGTTTAGATTCACTCCAAGATGTGTCGCGTTAATCGGACCTACTTCCATAGTATTATTTTTTACAATTGTTGAATTTAAGAAAATCATATTAAAGGCTTCTTGGTTGTATTTCGTTCTTGATGTCTGTAAGTACATACATTATGAAGTTGAAATAATTTCCTTTTTTTTAAAAAACTTTTAAAACATACTTCACATTTTATATTTTTCAACATTAAAATTGTTATAAGCACAAGTGCACTACACAAGAATTTTATTTGCATGCTTTTAACACTACATCTGCTTCAGTAATGAAATGCCTTTTGCTATTTCGCTTGCTGCTGATGGTGTTTTACAGATTTATTCTGGTCGTAGTTCTGATTTGCATAGCAACGATTTGATTACTTTTTTCGACAGAAAATGGTTTTCATTTAAATTTGACATTGATACCCGGAAATTAACTTTAATAATGGCTGCAAAATAAATTAAGTGCTTTTATCGATGTTATCATTAGGTTGTAAGAGATTATTTTGCTGACATAAATTAGTAATTTGGGGTTATTGAACTACATAAATATCATTTTTTCTTTTTTTTCGAAAATGTTTCATTCTTCGACAGAATCTCTTAGAAGTTTTTTTTTATTAATAGTTAGTGTAAATTGCGTATGTTTATCTTTAGGCCTAATTTTCTCGAGCTAGTGTAACGAATACTTCTTAAGCTTATTGAAATAAAAGAAAAACCTCTTAAACACTGTAAAATATCTTTCTAATGATTGATAGTATTTGGTTTTCGAAAAAATTTCTATCGCCTAAATGTAAATTGAGGAAAAATTTGCCAAATTTTGCCGCTGCGACTAAAATTTCAATGTCATTGAAGTAGGTTTCTCAAAATCCTTGTGTTCTGTTTAAAGTCCACCCAAGCTTCATAAAAAGCCTCAACGTAGACACAAAAGGGTTCTTCCCATAGTTCTAGGTAACTAACTACGTACTCAATCTATTTAAGGTCATGAAGGTCCTTTCCGCACGATCTGAACGCATTCATTAATTTAATACAGGTTGATTGAACATTTTACCGGGTGACATAACCCGGGCTTTTTAAATCAGGAAAAAAGCTCAGTGTGATGACAGAAAGTTACAGCAACTTGGTTACCTCAGTCATTCCCGAGCCTTTTCCGGGAGTAAATTTCCTTATTCCCATCACCGTAAATGGCATCTCCATTAATACGAGTTGTCGTAGGCGTTCCAATTGAGCGAGTCCTCCCAACCTTCCTTAAACATGCACTTCATGAAACAAGAAATTTTAATGGACCCGCAAGGGGGTTACATAAGGCCTTTATTGATTCCTGAGAAGAGCATTACAAACTGATGCTGACTGCATGGTTGTATCGAACTCTCAGTTCTTACTCCTCCGATGACGAGGATGAAATTGTCTAGTCCTGTGAGTTCTGGGACGACAGCTAATTTTTACTGGCTTTCAAGGTGTCATTTTTCAACTAGTTTGCCTGAAAAAGTTTTAGACGAGGAGGCAAACACTTACTTAACTGATTGGCAACAAAGTGTAAAAATGTGTTTCGGATGCTACATACATATAACAAAAAAAAACCTACATGAAACACTCGCTACCATTAATGGACCTAAGCTGAGTGCATGCATTCGATATCGATTGACATAAAAGTTTTTTTATGCCAGGTATACAATATATGTATATATTGAGAGCTTGAAAACAGCCCTTTAGAAATAAAATCTGGGTCACGGATACCCACGTTACTTTAATTTTGAATACGTTTACAGAAAGCTTAGAACTTAAAAATTTTAAAAAATTTTAAATCAAATTTTGGAGGAACTGTCCTCGTCTTCCAACATTAATAATTATTAATGCGATTAAGATGTTTATTTAAATTCTAATTATATAATGTTGAGATTTGATTAAATTATAAGGAAAAAATCGGACTAAACCATTTGTTGTAGGAGTGGTAAGATATTAATATGTCTTAAAAATTGAAACTTTTATTAAGTTTAGATTCGAAGTTCTATTAAAAAAACTATTTTGCTGCTTTTTTGGACGTTGAAAATGATTTTTGTGGAATAATTCGATTCTGCTTAATTTTTCAGGTAAATTATTTATTACCAGTGTTATAGATCATTTAATTACTAAAAACTGTTATGCATAAAGTTTTTTTTGTATAAAATACATTTTTCGAATTATAGCTATGAAAAGTGACTTTTAGTAAGAATAATTTCAAAATGCTCATCTAAATCAAATGTCGGTTTCTTAGTCAATTACCTCAAGAAACTTCAGACATTAAATTTCCAGTAAAAAACGTCACTGGAAAATGAATTCTTTCTAAAGAAATTGTGATGTTTTTCCACTTTTTGAAGTAAAACTTCTTTAGGCACGCTTGACTTGGGGAGTAAGCTGGTGAATGCGTGACGAGAGCGTTACGAAAAGTGCTGACCGGGCGAGGCGAACGGAAGTTGAGAGGGAGAGTTTATACTACAGTAAAGCTAAAGCTAAGGTCAGACATTGCAGTTTTTACTCCCCTGCAGCACAAAAAACTGCGAAAGTCGTGGGTTGCAATGTGTGATTGCGGCTGCAACCATAAAAGTTGCGCACGCAGCTTTACTGCAGCGGCTACCAGCAGTTTTAAAAACTGCAATGTGTGAGGGGAGACAGAGCGAATTGCAGGTGCAGTAAAATAATATTCAACCGGCTGAAACTTTTGCTGCGGCTTAGCTTGCAGTTTTTTCCATTTTCAGTCCATATAATTTTTTCTAAACCATATTCGAAAATTGTTATACATATCTTTTCGGCATAATTAATAAATTTGTATTTGGCTGTGTATCGGTCGTTATGCTCTATCATTTTGCATTTTTCCTTGCAAATTTACAATGTTCCATAAGTTTCAATTATTAGTTATTTTATTAATATATCTAATCTAGATCTAATAAAATATGAATACATATGGAGCCGAACCATAGTAAAGAATCTGCAATTTATTTATTTATTTATTTAACGCCAATCGGCTTTATTCAACTACATATGTATATGTTACATACATATTTCAAAAAATAGTACTAATGATATAATTCAGTTCTGATATTAATTAGATATTAAGGAAGACTACAATAAAGTTGCTTACACTATATACAAGATATGCAATTAAATATATAATAATAAAAATGTTATTCTGTCCGTTATTATTGACTTTACCTCAGATCTTTTACATATTATCACCAATCTATAAAATTTATCTTGATGACACAAAAAATGCTCTATAAGTCGATAATTGACAATTAAAATGCATCTTGACATTTTTTCAATTTAAAAGGAAGTTTTTTAAGATATCTCGACAAACTAAAAAGTGAAATGTAGCTTCCAAGTAGCTATAAATGATATCAATTGGATTTTTCATTACAAAATTATAGCCTTTTTTTTAAAATTCGAAGAGTATAAAACATTAATATTTTTAACCTTCTATTTGGATCATAAGAATTTGAATTTCGTATAAAATGCCAATTGAATGTAATTCCAATGAATTTTGATAGTTGCAGTATATAAACTTTTATCACTCAAACGTAATTCACGCAACAAACAATTTCTCTATTAGCAATCCAGGGTTTCACCCAACAACTTCTTTTTCTTTTATTATCTGTAATTTTTTTATGCAAAATTACTGTCAAACAGGCCGCGGCTAGCACTTCTGGATCGTCGAAGTAGAACATTTCGGCTGTAGACTTTAAATTTTCACTGCAGACTGCGATCGAAGGGGAGGCTCGGTTGCGTGATGTAAAAACTGCACTTCACTGTGTGAACAGTTTTGCAACTTTTTTTTAAAAAACTGCAGATATTGGGTTGCGCGCAATAAAAACTGCAGGTTGCAACAACCAAGTGTGAACGGATCATGCAGCTTTTACAGCTGCAACCTAAAAGCAGCGCAGTAAAAACTGCAATGTCTGACCTTAGCTTTAGGTCAGACATTGCAGTTTTTACTCCCCTGCAGCACAAAAAACTGCGAAAGTCGTGGGTTGCAATGTGTGACAACCATGGTTGCAGCCGCAATCACACATTGCAACCCACGACTTTCGCAGTTTTTTGTGCTGCAGGGAAGTAAAAACTGCAATGTCTGACCTTAGCTTAAGGTTAGTTTTAAATCAATTTCTTTAAAGACAAGCAAAATAATCTTGCCAATAAAAAAATTAAATTGTGGCATATGTACATACAATGTATACATATGTATATACATGTCAGAACTTACTCAGGGGAAATAAGTAATAATCTCTACTGAACTCCGTCAGTGCATCCTTGACAAAAATTGTTCCTTCTTTCCCTAATTGCCTTTTGCTGTTCCAAGAGAACTATCTCTTGAGGAAAGTTAAAGTTATATCCTTTTGTTTCTGAAAGTTTCAGAAACTGAACAGATTTTCAAGTTTCCCGAATAGGCGCCGGATGGAGACGGCAACAGAGAATTTTAGGAGCCAGCTTTGTATGTCACATCTTGGGAAATAAATTTTCGTGGACTCTGTAGCACTTTAACATACACATGTATGGGAATTTTATTGTTTTTATGAAACCAGAACCTTATGAAGCGTAAAAAGCTATATAAATTTTGTTGCTTACATGTATGTATTACTTTAAATTCATTGTTTTTTAAATCGATTTTTAATGGATCGAGTAAAAATATTACACAAGAAAACACAATATCTTACTTATCAGGTGGTGTATGCGACTAAATAAGGGAAGTTCTTGCAATATCCTTTTATGTTTTCAAACTACAAAAACAATTTTGTAATTATTACAAAATTTGAAAACAATTTGTTTATATATTAAACAGTAATCAAAGTGACAGAAAATTATGGCTAAAAATAACATAATATTTAAGCTAATCGAAGAAATCAAACACTGAAAGAAATATTTAGCTATATATGTATGTATATTCTGGAAGAACCACACATACGTATATGTAGTTCGATGGACTATGTTCTCCCAATCCATGAAAATTTTTCTGAGCGAAGTAAATGTAGGTACAAATACAGAAAATTAAAATGGCGGATCCAAAATGTCGATAGACAATTTTAAATTTCAGTACATTACTATTAAAATATACTTAACATATACTTAGCTATTTTCAATCTTGCTCAATTCAACTCTTCTATTAAAATTACCAAAATTTTGTATTATATATCCAAACCACCAAAATTTCAAAAATTCGATATTGACTAAAAATTCCTAAGTCAAATAATAGTTAAATGCCGGAACTAGGTTACAGTAGAAAATATATAATGTATATAATTTAATTTACTATTAATAATATAATTAAATCAATTTTTAATTTTCATCTTCACTGTTTCTACGGAAGCGGCCGCCATTTGTTTTTTTTTAATTTTTTTTTTTAATTTGTGTTTTACTTTACGTATTATATTTAATTTATTTTGTTCAGAAATGCTTTTCTTACAAAATGGATTTCTTTTATTCAACTGATAAAGTGAAAATTAATTTTTACTTTCCACACTTATTATTGAAATCACGATGCTTCGAAAAGAAATATAATCTAAGTTAACCTTAATCCTGTTTAGAATTCTCTGGATTACAGTCGCAGATGTTTCAAAATTTTATACTTTTATCTGAGAGACGCAACAAGAGCGCAAAAATCCATTTGTATTCGGTTCGAGAAAATCTTTACATGAACCATATTCGCAGCTAAAGCCGTCTTAAGAAGCATGTTGAGGAGCAGAAAACTTCATCTTTTCATTCTTCAGTATGTGGATTGGTATTTGGTATATACTTCAAGTGGTTACCTTGAAGGAATGGAAAATATCTGAGGTGACGATACAATTTCATGTTTCCATTTACTAAAAAATAAATTTTTATTCGATATTCCCTGCGTGTCTGTGATTTCACTACTGATAGAAATAAAAATGACTAACCAAATTACACCAATACACCAAAGTAGCATTAATTTTCGTACCAAAATTGGGAAACCTCGTGAAAAGAGCAAAGGTTAATACCCTTAGGACAGTGACATCGAAAAGGTCCTCAAATTCGTATCAATAATTTTCGCTGTTTGCAAAACACCTGAGAGATCCATTTATATTAAAAAGAAACTAAATGAAGCATGTTAAATTGCCCACAAGTTGTTTTGGGAGCAAACAAAAGATGTCTCTAAGGAGAAAGATACCAACAGTGATAAACACGCTTACATTTGTTATTTTTACGAGGACGAAAGTGAAAATTAACTTATTTCTCGGTAGCACACCTTTTTGGGTTTCTTTGTTCTGCAGAAAGGAACTTTCGGGAATTTTCATAAAATTTTTCCAAGAAAATTTGTTAGATCTTAATCAAATAAATTAAAATACAAACTTGGTTTCTGAAGATATGGTGAAAAACTGAAATAAGGAGCTAAAATTGGACAAGAATGAAATATTTCAGATTAAGGTATCTTTTGAATAACCAAGTGATTTAAAGGCCCACTGATGGGAGCAACATAAGTAAACTATGTATATTTGCCTTTTGGGAAAGCTCCAAAAACAAATGAAATTTGTGATAGTATGTATATTCATTACCTCAGAAAATTATATACATTTTCATTACAAATCACAATAAGCTTGAAATTAGACAAGTAAAGTTTATATAGTATTTACTAAAATGATTACTTTTTGGTAGTAGGTCTGGCAAGATTTTTATACTTTGTTCTTCATAAATTTTGTATGAAGTTGCGCTCAAGAGTTATGGATCTTCGTTTATTAAAAACAATTTCTAAGTATTTTCAGAACAACGTACTTATTCCGTAAATAAGGAACAAACTAAGAATTATAACCAAAATGAAAACGTAATAGCAAGTTCAATAAAACGGAGCAATATACATATCTATACATATTTCTTTTTTCACTTTCATTTTTCCGATAATAATTCAACGATTTAGAAACTTTTGATATGCGACTTAAATAAAAATGTGAACTATAAAGTTTTTTCTTCAATGGTATCTTCATTTACTAAAACATAAAATCCCTGTTGTTTAGTTTTGTGCAACATATTTATGGCAAACACATAATACATACATATATGGGATTGTGGACACGATATAAAGGCCGTATTTCTTAACCGATGCTGATCAAACTCCGCCTATATGTTTTTTCCGCCAATATCTCGGTTACGTTCGTAAAAAAAATTGGTCCTGGGGGTAGGGATATAGAGGCTACGTAAGTTATATTATATAAAAATGGTTTGGACCCGATATCTTTCGTATTGGCTAAACTTAATGTACCCGTTGACAACATGTAGTTTTAAGTCGTGTATCAAAATGGTGGTGATCGGTCAAAGAGGTGAGGAGTTATATCAGTTTCAAAAAATGATTTTGTTACCACGATAACTGCTGCATTTTTTAATGGATTTAGATCCAACCTTATGTATGCATTTATAGGCTCGATACCTAGGTCATATTAATTCACTTCGCTATATATTTTAATTTATTTATCTTGTAGACCGTATATTTCTTAATCGATTTTGATTAAAATTGACTAACATATTCTCCATGGCAACATCTCAGCTGTGATCGCAAATACGGAGAATCGGTCAAGAGGATGGGGAATTCAACATTACATTCTCTTATGTAAAAATCATTTAGAATCGATATTTCTCGTATTTCTTCATTGCTTGAATTTGTGAGGAGAATGAGGCAGTTTTTTGTGTTTTTACCCAATTGAAATCAACCTCTTCCTTCTGGCTGCCACCGAAAGGTGATTTTTGTTTTCAAATAGGAACAGGTCACAGAAAGGAACTATTTATTATTCAGCTGCAAAAATCACAAATTCAGATTAATGTTTTTTTCGTAGATATAAAATATGGAATATTCTTATCGAACTTTAAAATCACAACTTTTAGTGCCTCCATAATGTGCCAATTCATGTGCATCTCATTTACATATAATATGATTTTGCGTCCATTCGCGAATAATATATTACAAAAGTGTCAAACAATTCAAAATGCAGTGTTAATGCAGTTGAAATACATATAATTTTATGGAAAAAGTTGTGCCATTTATCAAAATTAATTTTTAATTATTGAATTTCGGAATGAACTTCAAGGATCGATGAAAAATTAATATTATATTCCCTAATGGAATGAGAAGATACTCCTGCTACTACATATAAATTATTCCATAGAAGCAACTCGATCCATGACGTTTTTAATTTGGAAGCCTCAGTGCAATGTGAATGGCGAAATGCTTTGTACTCTGTAATATTTGGCTTGAATTTTGCCTTTTGTGTTAAAATTTGTAATTACGTTTCTTTCAGCTTGTCAGCCTGTCAACCAACCATTGTAAGCCGCAAATTAACTACTCAGCTCGTTCTCGGCACATATGCGTGAATAAATATAGAACTCTCGACATATTTTTTGGGACTATGAGTGTTGGTTTCGTGTGCACAAATTTGAAAAATATTTGCATTGGAAAAGGTTTTCGCTTAGAGTATTGCTGAAGGTTTGTGTGTTACATTATCTAACATAAGAGAAATGTTGTAAATTATGGTTCTGGTAATAATAGCTGTATCTAACTCCTTAAACCTTTTTTTTGAAGTACTTAGAGTTAAAGAATGTTAATTCCATCAAAGTATGTGTATTTTTCATTGTTTGTCCTCCTAAAAATCCCAAATAGATCAACCAATTTTATTTACTTATTACATCTTATTAATGTTTTATATAATATATTTAGACTAAAGATTGCGTTTTAATTAAAGAGTTTTATATGTCTATATAATTCGCTAAATACAAGTATAGGTATAAGTGTTATATTAATTTCATAGTAAAATTCTTATAGTTAGCCGACAAAAATTAATTACCAAATACTAAGCTACAAATTTGTGTACAAAATTAATAAAATTACGCAATCTCTGAACAAACAAATAATATATTCCGCACATTTTAATTGCAGCCGAGAAATTAAAACCTGATTAAAATTCAATTAATATGAGAATGAATTATGAAGGCAAATTTTTAATTATATGGTAATTTTGGGTAAAACTGCTATAGGCATCGTAAAAAAAGGTGTGTTTTTTTCCCCTAGAAATAAAGGATTTAATCTATGAGCGCGTTGAGATGTCATAAAGCCCTTTTGGGGGAGGTTTAATTTCTCACAAAAGTAGTCATGCAGAAGATAAAAGGAAAAGTACACACATTCAAATCAGCCTTTAGGTGAGATTAGGGACACATTTAGTGGTATATAATTTTTATCCTTAACAATTTTATTGTTTAAAAGAAAAACTTAGATTGTTGGAAAATTAAAAATGTTTTATGAGAGCAATTTGCATGCTTAAGAACTGTCCTTTTGTATAAGTAATAGAAGAATCATTAACGAAGATTTAATTACATGTCTGTTTGAATTGGGCTTCTTTTCATTGTTGGGAACTTCCCAAACCAAAACAAACCAAACCATACAAAGCCAAAAATGTAGATAAATTTCGGACAAAAGTGCGATAATTTGTTCTTTGTAGGCAAGTCTTTCTTCACGCGTATTTTTCAAAAGATCTGAGGGTCGCGTTTTGTCGTGACTGTGGTTTAACCTCAGAATTTTAAATATGATTGTAAAAAAATCAGTAAAGTATGGAAAACAATGTATACTGAAAGAAAATATTAAAAATACTAACTATTTTCTTCGTTACTTTTAGCCAGCTAATTAAATTAGTGGATAGCACTAAAACAGTTGAAAAATTATTTACAAAATTAGTTGGCTCCCAAATCTATTTTTTGGTTTCCAACTATCTTAGTTCTAACAACTAATATAATTAGTTGGCTGAAAATCAACGTAAATATATAGTTAGCGTTTTTAATCTTTTCTTTCAGTGTTGCTTCAAAACATGATAGGCACAATACTTTAAAATAAATGTGGTGATATTTTCGCACTATGAAAGAGGGTTAAAACGCCTGAGTCAAAATAAATTTCTTTAACTAACAAATATAAACATTCGTAGATTTGATAGACTTTAAAGCTCTTATTGTTTATTTTATTTTTATTTATTTAAAAATGGACCCCTATAAAGTTATCTTGATTTTCTGTCCAAGGAAGTAAAATTTAACTGCGTCTATTGTTCATAACAATTGGTAGGAAAATTCAAAAACCCACAAATTTGAAAAGAAAATGTTATAAGGTAAACCAGGTTTGACTACCACAGTAGCAGAAAAAAGTTCTTATTCCACTTCAAGAATATATTCCACGAACACAAAACAGTGTTGTGGTTCGAAACTAAATTCTAGAATTCTAATTAAATGCAAAATGGAAATTATTTTTGCCACACAATGCAATAAAACATCTTCGCCTTATTAGGTATGCATTCAATGATTTTATAGGAAAATTGGCAACATCATCATCTAAAAGTCAAAGCGGTAGAAAATTATTTCTTTCCTGACTCAAATTTGAATGATAATCGAAGTGTCTTCCCGGTCTGGAAAAAAAGATTTACAAGGTAAAAAGCTCTCTTGAAGGAATCCTTCTTGCAAAAGGAATTTGCGGAAAATTCATAATCCAAATCCCTTTTTGTACCTTCTAAGGAAGGGTCTATGTCAAAAGAATATAAAACATTTTATGGGCTTGAAATTGCACCTTGTCTGTTCAGTGGAAAGAGGAAAAGAGCTCTATCCTATGAAAACCTTTTAGTGAATAGCACATTTCCATCCATGTTGGAGTGATAAATGCGAGTGTGTTACACCTCTGTAATAATTGTCATTTCAGATTTATGACTACAATATATTTTAAAGGTTTTATTGGCTACCAGTTGCTGTGTCAATTTGCAGAGCGTGACCTGGGTGACTTATCGTTGAACGAATTTTTAGTTTTAGGAAATTTGATATTTATTTATTTATTTTTTTCCACAATTAGTCGCGCTTGTAGCAAACTAAACTTCTTCAGATGTACGAGGGCAGTTTGATAAGTCAGTGACTTTTTGAATTTGTCGCGCAGTACTTTTAAATGCAACACTGCTCCCGTCAGCTGCCATCTATTAATAGACTACTGTAAAATTTTGAGCAAGCTGCGTCATTTAGTTTGTGTTTGACAGCCATTGAAAGCAGACAACCTCGTGAATTTTAAGGAAAATGGAAAAAAGTGAATTTCGTGGGCTGATTAAGCATTATTTCCATAAATCCATAAATTGGGCTACGAACAGCTACCCCATCCAGCATATTCTCCAGATTTAGCCCCCTGCGACTATTTTCTGTTTCTAAACCTGAAGAAATGGTTGGGCGATAAGAGTTTTGGGTCGCCTATTTTGAGGGCCTCGAGAAAACCTATTATTTGAAAGAAATAAAAAAATTTGAAAAACCCTGGACTAAATGTATATATGTAGAGCTAAAAAGAGTCTATGGTGAGAAATAAAACGATTATTTGCCGAAAAAAATATCTTTTATTCAAAAAGTCACTGACTTATCAAACTGCCCTTGTATATTGTTCAGACTGAAAATTTGATTCTAAGATAGAGTTTATTTGAGACGGATCACTTTATTTGAATATGTTAATATTAAAAAAAAAATTTTTTTTCATTTTTTTTCTTATAATTTGAAAGTTAATAAAGAATGTTGAATCAACAATTGATTTTTTGTTTTTTTCACCAGATAACCTTTATAATAATTTCTCAAATTGACTAGGTTTTCTGCGCGCGCAGGGGTTTGTGAATCCTTAAAATACAAATTGTCTGTAAAACGTTGTCAAAATTGACATTCTAAAATAGTCTCTCGTCAACAATTTTATTTATACAGTATCTAAAATCCCCACATATGTACAATGTACATTGTACATACCTAGTTTTGGGAGCTTTGAGTAAAATTGTGCTCTAAATTTAAGTTAGTAAACCCAAAAATTTTCCCTTTTTGAATTTTTCAATTTCAGCAGGTATATAGATAACCTTTATTCTATGTTATGTTCGGATTGATACAAATTATGTCTGATAATTTTTTTATAATGTTATTTCGTACCAATATTTAATATAATGCCTTAATTTCTTGATTAATAGAATTGTAGAATTTATAAGCTTTAAATAATTTGTTCTTATTACTTATTAATGAAATGCATAGATACGAGCCAAGAAAAAGCCAACATAATAATATTAAGATGCTTTTATTCGCCATTAGCACAACTTTTTCTATTTATCTAACTTGAGTTTGATGTGCGCTAACTTCAATTTATCTAACTTAGGGATAAATGAATAAGATAATTTCAAGCGACATTATTTTGTCAAGCTGTTGATTTTACTTTCTGCGACAAATAGTCATCTTCCTTTTTGAAACTCTGACATGTCGTTGAATACGACAGCGAATTTCGTATTTACTTCCTGCATTAATTCTTCATTTCTCGTACTTTCTCATTTATAAATGTAAGTCCTTTAAAGTGACAGGATTAATTCCATCTGATTTTTAGTTCATTAAAGCAGATGTAGATAAATGTAAGTAAATACGTAACTCGGTAAACTTTGTTCAGTACCATAAGATTTTTATTTAGTGGCTACTAAAAGTTGACTAACACTTCAGGGAAAAGTAATTTGCTAGTGCTTGAAGTCTTATTTACTCTGATTTAATTTGTAATTCTACTGCAGGACGTAAACGTGCAATAAACTTGTCCAGTAGATTTGTAAACGTCGAGTGTTTACAAAATTGCCACTGCAGTCTTTGGCGTTATTCAATCATTTAACAAAGAGTCATTGAATTTAAGTGAAACCTTTCTCCGAAATAGGTACGCTTAAATACAATAGGAGCTCACCTGACTTTGAATTTACTTCCGTGCTTCATATCCTCTCCAAATCAGAAATGTTAAATGCAAATCTGTTTGTCCTTATGAAATCGATCGACAAACCCGTCACGATTTCACAGTCGATTTATATTGTTCGTGAAACACTTGGGGAGTATTTATGAAGAACAATAAATAGACGTCGATATGCGAGTCCAATTAATCCGACAGGGTTGACTTTTTCCAAAAGACGACAGAGGCTTGTTATTTAACGAACGAATGATTTAGTTCTGATGCGGTTAGGTCATAATGAGTTTTCCTCGCCGCTTAAACTTAAACGCCGTTGAATTGAGTCCTTTTTATTTAAAGTTAAAGACCCGGAAGTCACCTTTCCAGCGTTTTCCTAAATTATTTGCTGCTGAGGTGCTTGTTTCGTCATTAATCTCTTCCAGTTGCTTAGTTTGCGCAATTACAGAGGTGATTTATGGGATGTTTTAATGTTCAGATTAATTGCTTTAAAAATTTGAAATCATTACTTTTTGCTTCATGTTTTCTCATACATTAAAGTAATTTATTTGTTTTTCATCTTTCCACTAAAGAATGCATACTTAATTATTTGATTGGAGCATAGTACAACAATTTACAGGTCAAATCGTTATTCGCGAAAAATTACCCTTAAACAAGTTTTCTGCAAACGACTGAATGATGGTGATATTTCCTTGCAGTTTGCAGTACACAGATAGTTCGCTATTTCTGCATGACCTAGCTCTATGAACTGAATTTTCTTTATGTTAACCCATATACATGTACATATACTTGTCGTTGGCAATAGCTGAATATGCTCTCGGCAGCGAATGGGTTACATTTGAGGTTCTCACGAAATTACATTTGCTGTACAAGTGTATTTTTTCATGGTTTTTCATGTTTTTTCATGGTAACCGAATTACGTATTGTAAAGTTTTTATCAGCAGTAAATATTTTGATAATTGTCTAAGACTATTAAATAAGATTTTAATTTGATTAGAATAATCTAATAATAGATCAGTAATCAAAAACTAGGAACATGAAGGTAAATGTCTGCTTATGTATTATAGTTTAAATAATTTGATATGTTAATCTTTTTCTAATTATCCTTTCTGGTTGTCCTTTTATTATTAGAGGTGTCTAGAATTTATAGTAACTATAGCACAGAAGCAAAGGCTTTAGATTTGCATCTAAATAAATAATCAAGAAAACCATTATGATAAGCCCTTTTTTCATATTTGCCGAAGTTTCGTTAAGTCTATCGAATTAATGTATATATGTTTATGTAGTTCTCCCAGAATATAATCAAGAAATTCCTTTTGGTGCAATAGTGTAAAAAATAATGTGTAAAAAAGACAACGCTCACAAAGTATGAAAAAAAAACCCAGAGCGAAAAGGTACAGGGTGTACATTGTACATAGCTTAAAATTTTAGTGATATAATTCTGTAAATATTTCACTAGATTCAAGATTCGATGGCTAAATATGTGAAACTGCGATTTGTTTTTCATCAGGGGTGGTTTTCTTCATCTTTAAGATATCTTCGATTTGGATATATGTACTCGACGATATAAATACATTGTTCAATAGTGTGAATCAAACAAACATTTGCAGTCGGTGCAGTTTGCTTGCAGTCGGGCATTTTGTAGTTGGCTTGCAGTTGGCTTGCAGTTGGAACGCAGTCTGCTATGATTTAATAATAAATATAAAATAAATGTAGTTAAGGTAAAAAAAACCCTAGATTACAAAGATCCATCAGTAACCATTTTGGGTTGCATAATGAAAACACCGTTTTAAGTAACATAAAAATGTTACATATTATCCACATCTACTGTGACATTATCTAAAATAAGAACTTCTCAACAGCAAGGTGCATGAGTGCGGCTTGGATCCATTCCTGATTGGTAGGAATGCAGTAAAAATTTAACATCTAACTTTAAGGGCGACAGCGAGTGACGTTACATAAACTCAGTAGTTCCTTCTATTTCTTTTCTATTTTTAAGGGCAAAAGTATACTTTCATTTAATTTTATTTCTTTTAACTGTCTTAACTTTTTTTTACATAATGGTTCCAATTGTAGAGACTTTCAGAGATTTTGTATCCCATTCTTTTGTGTCTATTATGTTTATAAGTAAATAGTCTTCATAAGAAATAAATAAATAAATAAAATATAAATAAATGCTGTAGTATGTTTACTCTTAAAATGCATAGTAGATGTATTTAGTAAGTAATTTTGTCTGTTTTTTACAT
Organism: Eutolmus rufibarbis; assembly: GCA_963920795.1. Classification (NCBI taxonomy): domain Eukaryota; kingdom Metazoa; phylum Arthropoda; class Insecta; order Diptera; family Asilidae; genus Eutolmus; species Eutolmus rufibarbis. The sequence continues at coordinate 28,912,979 of OY987205.1, forward strand.
GTAATAAGTACGTTGGTTTTCAGTATTGTTATTTTAATATTTTATTAGTGGCCATGGAAGTGTAATAAATTTATTGAATAAAGTTTTAACATCATCTGGTAAACCCAAATTAAAGAGATTTTGTAGAAGAATATATCACCCTGATGAAAAACAAATCACAATATCACATATTTAGCCATCGAATCTTATAGTGAAATATTTACAGAATTCTATCACTAAATATCACTAAAATTCGGAGCTACATCCTGTATCTGCTCGCTCTGGGTTTTTTTTTTAGCATTGTCATTAGAGTTTCATCGGACGTGTGCAAATCTCAAAAAATTGAAGACTGATAATAAATTAGTAAACAAAATCTGATATAATTGTAGGCGTTGCCCAATTTATTGACTTTTAAGAGTTTTTGTGTAATAGTTAAAACAGTATAAAAAAAAAGCGGCCAAGTGCGAGTCGGACTCGCCCATGAAGGGTTCCGTAGCAGCAAGTAACATAATATAAAAGTTCTTGTAGTTCGTTGTAACTTTGATCGATGTTAAAATAAATGTTTTTTTTTTTTTTTATATTTGAGTTGATTGAATGAAAGGTAAATTGCGGTTTACGATTTATGACGTATTAAAAAAAAACTACTTACTAGATCTCGTTCAAACCAATTTTCGGTGGAAGTTTGCATGGTAATGTACATCATATATTTGTTTTAGTTTTATCATTCTCTTATTTTAGAAGTTAGAGGGGGGGGGGGACACACATTTTACCACTTTGAAAGTGTCTCTCGCGCAAACTATTCAGTTTAGAAAAAAATGATATTAGAAACCTCAATATCATTTTTGAAGACCTATCCATAGATACCCCACACGTAAGGGTTTGATGAAAAAAAAATTTTTGAGTTTCAGTTCTAAGTATGGGGAACCCCCAGAATTTTTTTTTTTTTCTATTTTTGTGTGAAAATCTTAATGCGGTTCACAGAATACATCTACTTACCAAGTTTCAACAGTATAGTTCTTATAGTTTCGGAAAAAAGTGGCTGACATACGGCCGGACAGACAGACAGACAGACAGACATGACGAATCCATAAGGGTTCCGTTTTTTGCCATTTGGCTACGGAACCCTAAAAAGGGTCATATAATTATTTTGTCTTTTATTTCCGTAATCTCATTATTATAAAGCTATTATATGTTACTAATTAATGACTTCTTCCAAACCAATTGAAATATCATTAGTCGAATACCCGAGTAATATTGACCCACCCCAACGTCCATGTAAAATTTTTCTACCCCAATGGTGTCGGGTTAATACACTGTTAAGTTTAATATGACGAGCTAAATTGATGACAATGAGAATGTATGATATGTATTACATTTTGCAACATACTTATAAATATTCTCCTTACTGATATATTCCAAAAATTTAAGTTAATTATACAATTCGGTTTGTATTCTAAGGGCACGTGGGGCACGAGCCCAGGGGCCCCGACCCGATAAGGGCCCCAAAATGCCGAAACCCAGTGCCTATGTATTTTTTGTCCAATTAATAAATTAAAAAAAAAAACACATAGGTTTCTTTGTTCAATGCATAATTAACAAAACAGATGTGAAACTATGCCATTTAGCGGTCATCTACTTTAGCGCTACTTATAGTATAAGCATGTATGTTGCGCCGACGCTAACTGCTAAACGTTTTATGACAAAAAAATGAGTTTTTAGTTAAAAAATCCGTAATTTTTAAAAAAATCATAATTTTTATGCACGCGTCCGTTCAGTAGGTACCAGGGCAATATCGTTTCCTAATAAATCCCGATGATCCAGACTTGAGTTACAGTGAACATCTCAAGACGCCTTTTGTTTGTGACTCTCAGTGGATTGACAGTAACGCAATTTTTATAACTATTTTACCATAAAAATATTATTGAAACTTCTTGAAACACGTAGTATTCGAATTGGTAACAAAATATATGTATAAACCTATCTTTAAAAAAAAAAAAAACTTAAAAATGGCCTTTATTTTGCCTTCTCAAAGATATGGATCCCCAGAACTTGAAAAATTTTCCCGAATGTAGAAGTTACTACAAGGATAGACCTTTCAAGCGTTCATTTTCACAACTAAAAAGAATAAAAAAATAATTACGAAAGACTATGTTACAAGAACGATTGTCAATCATGTGCATAGAATGTAATATCGTTCAAAAATTGGAATTTGAGGACCTAATAGAAGATTTTGCAATTTAAAAATCTGGAAAGAAACCATTAAAATCAATATAAGTCCAATTCTCAAAGCAGTAATCACATCAATTATATTTAATTTGTATAGAGCTAATTATAATAACCAGTAAATTTACTAAACAAAGGTACATTCTGAAATTAGTAAAAGGGCCCCACACTTTGCGTGCCCAAGGGCACCTGCATGGTCTAAGACGGTCCTTAAATTAGAACTAAAAAGTAGGTTTTCACGAATTCTAATGTACCTGACAATATTTGTAGAAATTTGATTGAATAAGGAGCAAAATGAATTTAAAATTACGGTCACTGTTCGCCGACGGCGCGCGGGGAGTGCAATAATTCAGCTACTCCAAGTTTGGTAAATTCATTAATACAAGAAGGAATACGCCAAACAAGGGGCTCGGCGAAATATGAAAATTTGATAAGCATAAGCAGTGCGGCACATATTTGCACAATCATCCCTTACAAACAAACAGACATTGCCGCCATCGTCGGGTACGTTAAACTGCTCAGCAGACGAAGTTAAATTCTATCAAGTTGTTTGCGCGCTCCTCCGTCTTAAAGTAGGAGATTCGGCGGAGGAAAAATGGAAGAAAGGAACTTGTCTCATGAAAATGTAAACAGTTCCATTCGAAGGGAAGCGCCGACATTGCGACAAGTTGTCGGTGCGAAAGGAAAATATCGTTGCGATTTACACCGAACGGAAACATTGTCTCCGATAAGGAAAACACATCCGAGCCCAAGAGGGTTGGTTTTGGCCAAGGAATTTTGATTGAGCCGTAAATAAGAAAGCACCTCCTGGGAAGATTTTTTTACGTAAGAATTCCACGGAACTGCCGCTGAATTTAACTTATATCGGATTTCAGGGAGCGTCGAGATGAAAATATTTCTCCAGACAACAATCGCCCAAAAATCACCTGCTTCTTTGAGATCGTCGTCTTAAAGTGGCTCTCGCCTCGCCAGAGGGGACATCGTTTCGTCCAGTGGGCGTGAAGGCACAGATTAAAAAGTTTCAGATGCTCTGGGGCTGTTTAATTATTCATTTTCTGCAGAAACGGATTTTTTCGTCCCTTCTTCCGTGGCTCTTCCAAACGGCCGGGATATTTCCGTTTAAATCCCACCCATCCAAAAAAGCACGCTCGAGTTCGCTCGATTGCTTTGTAAAATTTCACTTTGTGTGATTTAACGTCTCTTGAAATCCTGAAATATTTCTGAATTCGAAATTAAGCTGCTGCTTGTGGGCGGATTTCGTCAGATTAAGAACAAAAGCAGATAGCCGTTCTGTTATGCAAAGAAGATCGCCAACCAATAAAAGCGATTTAAATTAAACAATTTATTACACCTAACGATCAGCTGTTTCTAAATGAGGCTCTATATTATAGCAGATTTATTAGAAATTTAAAGTTAAGATTCTTCTCATTCAATATTGCTTTTTTGCTTTTTTCATTTTAAATTTCAAAATTTGGAAAAGACCACAAGGTTTCCTCAAACATTTTAATGAAACCTTACAAAAAGCACATTTTAAGCATGATGTTTTTTTGTCGCTCACTTGTATTTCTTTAGAATTGAACAATAAATTTTCTAAATATTCTAGATTCCAATCGATCACTTAGCTCCTAAAATCAAATGTTTTGCTAAAAGACTACTTGTTCAATTTAATTTATTTTAAGAAATTATTTACAATATACCTGTATTGTATATATAATAGTATATATGTATATACTGTGTTAGATAAATAACCGAACTTTTTAGATATACAATCAAATACATAATATAATTTCAAATTTTTAAACAGTTATAACTTCACGAAAAGTAATTCAATGTTAATGATCTAAAGCATTTTTTAAAGCTTGCATGCTCTAGTTTATGAATCAGAAGCTTAAAAAGTTTTATCATTCCTCTCCTCTGTGCTAAATGTTAGAAGATTTAGAAAATTTATCTTTTAATTTTTTATAAACTTTGAGAGTGTCAGGTCGAAACAATATTTTTAAATGAAATAAATGGAAACATTTGAAAGCTCGTTCTTTCCGCTTAAATGTGTTATCTTTTTATTTTTGTGGGATTGTTTTTTAACTAAGTTATCAGCTGTTAAAGCAAAAGTAACTCTTTTGAATTTAAACTCCTGTATCTCCCGTAATAATAATCCCACAATGATGCTCGAGATGTCATTAGTAAGCTTGAAGTGTCTTCTTAAAAGTTCTTCTTCATGATTGTGTAAAAAAAATTGTTTGCTTCCTGTGAATTTTTTTTTTTGTTTTTTGTAAATACGTTAAAATCCGCTATTTTCTCACATTTTTGTTAATGGGCTGCCATTTTGTCAAAAATGGTGCAATTTAAAATGTTGATGTATTTTCTTGTAGATAATAGTGTCACAAAATATCGTACCAAAAGTCAACATGCTGCAATGTTTCTTTTTTCGTGTCCACAGCTGTAAAATGTTTGACTTGATTAAAGCTTAATTTTTCATCTCTTTTTGCAATGAAAGAAAAAAGCAAATTTTTTTGTCATCCGTTTAGCATTAACTAAGGTGCCATAGAAATAATAAAGATGTGCTTACATTACTAATGCTGCAACCGTTCGACAGTTTAAAAGTTCGGTTATTTATCTAACATACTCTGTATATCCTTGTATAATAGATATAAAATCAAAAGTTTGTTTGGATATTTATCGCTCAATACCGCCTAAACGCTCAGAATGCCGGAAGTGATAAAAATAAACTAATAATTTTTATACAACACCATATTTCTCTTCGTTGCTTTACATTTTTATAATTATATAGTTGAATGTAGCAAATATGACAACCAAAATGATAACAATATCACTTAATTTTACTATATTTTTATTCTATAAAATATTAATTTTCACATTCACAGTTGAAGGGCACAGGGGAAGAACAGCTTTTGTCACCTAATGAACAAACAAACAATTGAAAGATAAGACCTTAATAAAATAGTGTCATTTATACCCAAGGCACTTTAACTGTAATAGGTATAATGGTATAGGGGGAGGGCTGGTTAGGGGTACGGCTAGGTATAGGGACTAACAAAAAATAAATATTGTATGGGAATCTAATTATTGTAAGACGGGGATGTGTAATCTCAACTCTGATCTCACGGATAGGTCTAGAAAGAAATGGGCATCGATATTTTAAAAGCATGAAAGCTCGGAGACTATGGATGTTATTGACCTGTTGTTTTTGACAGAACATAGCGACAGGTATAACCATTCAGACTGCATTGCCAGTTGAAAAAAAAAAAAATGTTACAAAAGCTGTTCTTCCCTTGTGTCCTTCAGTTTACAATTTATTTATTTGTTTAATATATGTATTTGCTGCACCCAAAGGAAGCATATATGAAAATTTTTCAATCACTAGGATCCTCCTCCTCCTTATCTCCTAATCCCGTAAAAATCCAAAATTCAAAGTCCTAGGCCAAATCGAAATTGAATTCAAAGTTATAGCCGAAGGCGAAATTCAAAAATATTCGTTAACTAATGTCCAAAATCGCGATCCAACAAAGAAGTGAAAAATTTGAGTCAGCATTGGCTCTATATAGCTGAATTTTTCAATAATTTCACACCCTGCCAAATGCACGATTTTTTAACATTAAAGTGGAATCTAAAAATTATACGTTCCACATGCGACATCACATTTTTGAGGAATCACTTTTTTCTTATTTTGGTTCATTAGAGTCGTAATATAAATTTGTAATATCAAATCTGTTTTAAATTTTCGAAAATAAATAATTATTATTTATTTTCTCATCATATTCTCAAAATTCCCTTAAACACATGAATTCACTATGGCACCACATCTTGTGGATTCTGGAAATGCTTCCAAATTTTTTCCCATTTATGTTTATCGTGCCTTTTTTCTCACACCTTCTGTGTGAGATTATTATTAATAAATATTAATTTTAATTTCTTCCGTGTATTAAATTTCCAAAAATTGTTGATACAACAGTGATCCGCGAACGTCGAAACGCCAGCCCGCCAAAAGCTCGTCAGGTGGAAATTGTTAGTTTGCTAGTGGCGGCCCTTCGCGTGTTGACAGTTCGCGGAGTGTTTGTTTAGTGCTATTTTAGTGAGTTTTATCGTGTTTTCAGCATATTTCTAAGGATCTCAGGTAAGTTTGCACTCCTTTATTGCATAAGTCTCCTAAGTCTCTGCCTCCATTAGGATTTGCCGCGGATTTTAATTGTTAATTTCACGCATATTCATTATGTTCGCGATATTTTTAAATCGCCGTTTTTGGGGATTTGCTCGGACATGCAACTCCTTTTATCAGTTGATTTTCCACCTTTTGTGTTTGTGCATGCTTGTTTTAGCCATTTTCATAAATTCATGAATTCATTGTGTTTGTTTCCGTTTTTAGGGAACCATCCTCAAATTGAGTACTGTTTTTTTAGCGTTATGCTAAAGTAAGATAGGTAGCCTCCTGGACCGTTTTATGCTGCATCGAGGGATTTGATTTCATAATTAGTGAGATCTTTTCAGGATCTGTCTGGCTAATTCTTCATTATAATTCATTTCTTTTCTATGCTTTTTCCTTTTATTTAGTTATGTAATTAATTTTTGTATTATGTAATATATATTTTATTCCAGTAATTAAATTTAATTCATTATTCCGTCGTGGAATAACATTTTCGGACACTACATAGTTTAAACAGGTATTAGAATTTCACCAGGAAAACTTTTCTGAGTATACAAAAGCCAACGAATCATTTAACTGCATCCATTTGATAAAAATTTCAGATTTAAATGCTAAATCCAATTTTTTGCATCGGAAGTCTACTTATACGTACACTATATGTAGGTACATTTATAATCACTACATTATTTCATTGAAAACAAATGAAAATTTGAATACCTACATATATTTACATTATAGAGACAATTAAAATTTGCTTAACCATAACCAGGCAGCAATGTTAAAAAAAGTCTTACAGCACATCTTCTGGATGATGGATAATTAGTGCGTGTGGAATTTTTTGTTAAATATTATTATTTAACACCTCCATTCTCGTGATAAATAAGGGTATTAATGAGCCCTCAGCGGTTGTTTCCTTGGTCTGGTAAGGCGATAGAGTGGTTCTATTTAGAATGAGTTACATAAGTTGTCCTTTGGGGATGGTTTGATGGGAATACATAATATTAGCCCAAATGACAAAGTACGCCATCTCCGCCTACGTTCCGGGTTAGAGGCAGTTATTTTGTGGAATTTCATATTGGTAAACTTGTTTACTGTCTAAGAACTCATTCCCCTTGATTGGTATTTTTAAGGTATTTTTGTCCATCATTTCTTATACATATGTATTTATGTGCGTATTTAATGCTACATATATGTAATGTTATTTTAGGTGACGTTGTTTCCTAGAAAATACTTCTCAAGGTTATTTGGAACGGTTTGAATTTCAACTGTATCGAAATTTATTTAAAAGTGTTTTGTCGGTCCATCTGTTAAGATGGAATGAATTCCATAAATTTAATATTTATTTGAAGGCAACGAATCGATAATTAGGGTTATATAGCATAAATTTCTCTATGAGTCGTGGATACTTAATAATTTATGATATATTTTGAAAGTAATAATTAAATTTGTTTCTTGTATATTTCTAATATGTGAATTTTCAGCAACAACAAACGAAATTTGTTTGAACTATTTTTAATTTAAAATCCCACAACTTTATCCGAAATCTATATTTTGTATTGTGTATCATATCTTTCATTAAATAGAAATAAAAAATTGTAAATTTTCTTAACATTTTAATTTTTGTTCTCAAAAAATCTCATCTTCTAGTTAAATATGTTACTGGAAAAGCCCGAATAGTGTAACTTAAAATTGTCTTATACTTGTAAATGGATGTATAAGGATTGTTTTATACAGCAAATGCGTGTTTATCGTCGTGGATAAAACGAATAATAAATAATCATTTTTAGAACTTTACCTGGCAGCGGTGGGCATTTTGCTGACTCTGTCCACCCTACGGACTTAATCCGTAACATACAATATATAGTAACATAAAAACGAATTATACAAAGAAATTGAAGCGGAACATATTCCTCTTCCGAAATGTACTATACAACTTAAAGGAAACAAAATACAAATGTTTGACGGTTTACGGAAATGTAGGTAGGTATGTATAGTGTAAAAAACAGAATTACAATGAAAAATAAATCTACAATGCCCTTGATTTAATCCCAATCCCCCATATGAGTTTATATTTATATAGTTCAGAAGATATTCGGATATAATGTGAATAGGTAGACAATTTAAATTTTTACTGGTAACTTCGGTAAATTAACTAACTATGGTTATGTGTCTTTTTTTAAAGCAAAGCCATCTTTTCTATTTGCCCCGGATACATAGGCACCCAAAACCATTTTTATCAACGTTCAATGTAGTTTAGACATTTAATGTAAAAATCGGGTTATGGGTTTATTATGTACTGTACATATTTTTATAATAAGAATTCCCATCATCAATTTGTAATAACTTGTTATTGGAATAAAGAAGTTAGGTACCTACGTATGTACCAATTTTTTTTTAAAGTTAAAATTACTTGTTATATAAGGATAGAAAAATAAAATAGATTTAGTACAATTTTCTAAATGTTATTTTTGTTTTGAAAAATTTAAATTTAAAGTGATATTTTTTTACTAGTACATATTTTAGGTACAATAATGAAGCTGATTTGATAAAATCTCCTGAAATAGTGAATATTGCTTAACATTCAGGGCTAATTTTATGGTATTGAATTGAGGGTCACCCTGTATATTGGAATTTCCTATTTCAAAAATGTTTTTCTTGGACATTATTGTATGCAAGTATTTGTGTTTGATATTAAGTGCCATTTATAAATCAAAACATTGACGTATCCTAAAATGACTGCTTGTTTCACTGAGTTAACGCTGTTACTTATAGAATTTTCAATTACAGCTTTTTTTTTGTAATTGTCCAATTATATAAATAACGAAATAAGTAAGTTGACCGCAGTGAATTTTTTCTGCTCATAAAATGAATTTATTGCACAGTTCCAGGCTTTTTGGGAAGCCGCAATTAATTAAATTAAATTCCAGCCACCACTAGTCGCCGTCGCAGAGATTCTCAGCCATAGGCACGTCGTATTTTAAGTCAGTCCATTTAGGTTTGTGGGGATTTTCGGGAAAGTTCAGGAAGACCATTAATAAACTTCCCAAAGAAACTGCAGAGGTATCCCTGAAATTATTCAGGGAACTGTTCATTTCGGTTTTGCGCGCCATTCTTCGCTGCGAGGATTCCCTCTAGTTCGAGAATGGGGCCTTGGTTTAAATTTTGCTGAGTCGCGGATTGAAGCCTTCTTGAGTTAATTTTCCAAATACTTTCCTTTCGGGATGGCTTCCAGGTGGAAATGATTTTTAGGAATGAATACCTTGTAATTACACTGTCATTAGATTTTACACTGGCGTTTGTAGAATTTTCGCCCCTCAATTTTAGCGCCTTCAGCTGGAAAGCCGTCCGTCGTCGTC